>VWZO01007113.1:72249-85675 GCA_013396975.1 Bucco capensis
TAATGTCTTCTCTTCTCCAGGCTGAACAATCATCTTTCATCCATTCCTCCACCCACCATCACTATCCACCACCCGAGTTTCTTCCACTCTTCATCTCATCTGCCACCTCACCCTAGTCAGACTGTACCCTAGCAGGTTTTACTGCAAGTGGGGGGATGGTGGTGGTGTGAGGGGAACCAGGAGGGTTTGTACCATTCTGTATTTTCATTGTTATATATTTTTCTATGTTCAAAAGTTATGCTTTATAACTCACTCCCAGTGTGCAGCAGTTTCTTTCCTTTTTGGGGACAGGGGAGGCTTCCTAATGGGCCGTCTCCTAGATCTGTCCTTTCAAACCAGGACAATTGATCAGATCCCCCTCAGGCTGCTCTTCTCCAGGCTAACTACTTCTCAGGCTCTCTCAGCCTGTCCCCATAAGAGAGATAAATAATCATATTACTTTGGAATCCACCCTTCCAACCTCACATTCTTCAACAAGCAGCAGTGTCTAGATCTGCTTGCTCACAGAAGCACCTCCAGCCTTCTACAGCCTGGCCCAAAGGCTCATGACAACTTCTGATCTCCCTACACATTCCAAGGCTCAGTGGTCCTCCCTAAATAATGGGCTGCAGCCAAAAATGCACCCCAAACCATCAAAAAAACACCAAAATACAGCTGCTTCCAGTGTGAGATGTCAGCCAGCAGCAGCCTTTCCTGTTCCTACCCCTTGGGAAGAAGAACCCATTACAAATTACAGCAGAAAAAGTTGACATGCCATGTTATAAATGATTGCACTTTGAATTCAGTCAATAATACTTTGCATTACTAAAAGATGAGGTTACAATCACTTCCCATCTGAAAGCTCTTTAATCTAGGTAGTAAACACAATGCTTGTTACCAGCTCTCAGTTTGCACTTGGATGTATTTAGTGGTTTTCCTATATGCCCAGCTCCTGGAGTTCTGTGATGACTTCCCAGCCCACACAGCTAATAATATCACAGCAGCCTGAGACGTTGCTACCATTAAGTGCTGAGCTTTAAACATGCCCAGCTCTGGTTTGCACATCACCACCATGCCCCAGGAGGGTTGTCACATCAATCAGGTGGCCACCTTAGAAATAAGGGGCTCAGATAAAGAAGAGGTTCTCAGTAGCAAGGCCACTTGCTCATAGATGCTCCACAGAGACCTGAATACATTACAGCTCCAGCCACACAGAATTTCTCAGCTGAGAGCAGCCCACAGCAAGTTTTGTCCCACCAAAGCATCCCTGTCATCTCCAACCATGTCCTCCCCATCCTGATGCACTGAGAGGATCCAGTCTGGAGAGTTTAGGATGAACTGGCAAGATACAAGGCTAAAGATTAATAGAACCAGAGAATTGTTAGGGACCTTAAGGCTCCTCTAGCCCCAATCCCTGTGCCTGCCATGGGCAGGGACACCTGGCACTAGAGCAGCTTGCTCCCAGCCCCAGCCAGCCTGGCCTGCAACACTGCCAGGGCTGGGGCTGCCACCACCTCTCTGGGCAACCTGGCACAGTGGCTCAGCACCCTCCTGGCCAACAACTTCTGCCTAACAAACAACTTCAATCTCCCCTCCTCAAGCTTGGATCCATTCCCCCTAGTCCTAGCACTGCCTGACATCCTGACAAGTCCTTCCCCAGCTCTCTTGGAGCCCCTGCAGGTCCTGGAAGGCCACAAGAAGGTCTCCTGGGAGCCTTCTCTGCTTCAGACTGAACAATCCCAACTCTCTCAGTCTGGGCTCATAGGAGAGATGCTCCAGCCTCTGATCACCTCTTGGCCCTGCTCTGGACACCTTCCAGCCCCTCCAGCTCTTTCTTGTACAGTGCCAAATGGACACTACTGAGCCTTAGAGCAGGACCAACTCAGCCACACCACTGAGGTTCCCAGAGGCTCATCTTCTGCCTTGAGAGCTCACAAACCATGTAGATGTGGTGCTTGGGGACATGGTGAGTGCTGAGCATGGCAGTGTTGGGTGGATGCTTAGACTCTATGCTCTCTGAGGTCTTTTCCAACCATCATGATTCTATGCTTTTCTATGTAGGTAAAGAACAACTTGTAGGCAAACAGGTTTTGTTTTCAGCTTGGGAGTTCACTCCAGATCCACTTAGATCTGTGGATTTCCCCTCCTCAAGTTGTATCCTGTCTGAGCTTTCAAGGTAAGTTGTCAGCTCTCTAGGAACTTGCAGAACAAGCTCCTGAATGGGTCCAGGTGCACTGAAGCCAGATGAGAAAATACCATGTGCAGATGGCAGCTGCTGGGGAAGCCCAAAGTGAGTGAGAACATTGGTGTCAGGTCAAGGACCTTGTCACCACTTGGCACTGGGAGCCTGCTCATGGCTAGGAAAGGATTTCCTGAGCAAACAGTCAGGAACACTAAGGAGCCTGAGCATGGCTGTAGCAGAAACTTGCCAGCATTACCATCACCACCCTCCAAATGAACAGTTTATAGCGGGCTCTTGTTTATCTGTCTCTCTATTGCTGCTATTAATATTTAATGTCTCTGGAGTAAAGGTTCCTCTCCAGCATAACAAGCCCTGCTGCAGTATTAATCAGAGCATCAGCAGCCTGGAGCTCAGCTCCATGCTCATGGCTTCCCAGGACACACTCCTCACCTCCAAAGGCACAGGGGGATAGGCATCTTGCCAAGCTCCTCTGCACTGGAAAAAGCTCTTCTATTGCAGGTAGAAAGGGACATAGGAAACTATCATCTGCTTGTCCACTTGTCCTGTCAGCTTCTGCAGACCCAAGGGACCTCCTCCTGAGCTCTTGCTATCAGGCTCTCAGTGAGTTTGATCTTTGCAAGGTTGAGAGGCCACAAGAATGCTCAGGGGCTGCAACATCTATGATAATCCCATTCCCAGCCCAGTCCCAACACAAGCCTGAAGCTGAGGGTCTACAGCCAGAACTGTGTCCTCAACTGCACTCATAATCTCAAGGAGAGGAGTCTGGGGAGAAATGAGGAAGAAAAAGATGACCTCTGTTCACCTGGAAAACACAAGCAGCTCCACAGACCTTAACAGAAGCTCCAACTGGCAGCTTGTTAGCACAAGGCTTGCCTTTGCTCTGCTGCTGCTAACGAAGCTCTTCCCCTGCACCCAGCCATGCACATGATGGGTAAAACCCTTCCAGAACAAGGTCACAAGCTGCTGTTTGATGGCATCCTCTTTGCACTGGTCTTAAGTGTCTGGAGGGCCACTCACTCACACAGATAACCAGAGCTTTTCCCTTTGATTTAACCAAGTGGAAAAGGCACTGCTAAAGAAGAAAGCAGAAAGATCATGAGACAGATAAAGGGAGCAAGGAAATGGGATCATTACCTTACACAAACATGTTCCTCTGGACAGCCTGAAAGCCTAGTTATCAACTACAATAAAGCTGGCCCATCACAAAGGGTTTTCTCCCAACATCCATGAAGGAAAGGAATTTCATCCCAGCTTGCAGGGAAACATCCTCTGCTTGGCAAAGCTGCCACTATCCACACAGCCAACTCCAGAAAACCTTGGGTAAGCAGCCTCACACCAGCAGTGACACCAGAGATTGCCCAGGGAGTGAGTTCACGTTCCTAACAGCACAAAAAGGGGGGGCTGAAAGGATAATTCCAGGGGATTAGATTCCCAGGGATGCAGAAGGTTCCCTTTAGCTCTGCAGGGCACAGCTTGATGGTCAGGGCTGCTTGCCATCAGCAGCCTAGGTGAGGTGACACTTCTTCTCTTCCTTCTAGGGGATCAAAAGTTTTGGCCCAGCCCTTCTTGTTGGTATTCATGCAGCTTGAAAAATTATTAGCTTTCCTTAAAATACATCAAACATCCCCCCCCTTTTTTACCCCCTTTTCCAATCTCAGCTGCCAAATCCTGGCCCTGATCTTCAGGGCCAATTTCTCCTTTATTTACTGAAAGCTCCCTCTAAATCTTCCCACACTAGAGATGCCAGTCCTCCAAACAATTTCTCTGGCTGCAGCATTACTCATTTGCTACACTTCCCATAAGCATTACTCATTTGGTGGCATATCATCTTTGCTACAATGGGATCTGGGCTAGTCCTCTTCTCTCCTGCCCGCCTTCATGCTTTTTTTTCTCTCCATGGGCTCTCAGATTTCATCTCCTGGCCAGGGGATATCAGACATTGCATTTTCCTCTCTTCCTGACCACCAGGAAAAATTAATCTGTGTGTGGCTCCAGCCAATGCTGCTCTCCTGGAGATACCAAGGCATTGTCGTGGCTAGGCTGTGCAAACGAAGCTCCAGGGAGGGCTCCATCCATGCTCCTCCTCAGCACCTTTTCCAAGCACGCTGATAAAAAGAGGATAGCAGATAGCACCCTCGAGCCTGTCCAATGGATTTATTTTAGGTGAGACACAGCATGCACAGAGCTGGACCCACCCTTTAGTCCTAAGGTTCATCTGCCAGGGCCTAGCAAGCTTGGACGCTGGCAGCCAAGTCCTTAGGATGGAGGTTTAACCTCTTAGCTGGAAGGCCTTCCAGGGCTAAACGAGCTCCATCTGCCCGGGTTTGGAATCAGAGTTGTCCTTCTCCTAGGATGACTGCCAGAAGGCTAATGAGCACATCCTACCCATGCAAGGATTCTAGGAACATGGCTATCACTCCCCACACTTTCCCATGGGCAGTGAGTTTAATGCTCCCTCTGCTGTGGGCACAGTTATGGCACCAGGGGCCACAGGAGATTTTCAGGCTGTGCCTGACCAAGGCATGGGCTGCAGCAAGAGAAGCGTGGCCAGCAGAGCCAGAGAGGTGATTCTGCCACTGCACTCTGCTCTGCTCACACCTCCTCTGCAATACTGGGTCCAGTTCTGGAGCCCTCAACACAGAAAGGACATGGAGCTGATGGAGCAGGTGCAGAGGAGGCCACGAGAATGCTCAGGGGCTGGAACACCTCTGCTCTGAGGACAGGCTGAGGGAGCTGGGATTGTTCAGCCTGGACAAGAGAAGGCTTCAGGGGAACTACTAGTGACCTTCCAGGACCTAAAGGGAACTTGCAAGCAGGCTGCAGAGGGCCTGTTTGCAAAGGCCTGGAGGGAAAGGACAAGGGGCAATGGTTTGAAATTGGAGAAGAGTAGATTTAAACTGGATATTAGAAAGAAGTTGCTCCCCACGAGGGTGGTGGAACACTGGCCCAGGTTGCCCAGGGAGGTGATTGAGTTCCCATCCCTGGAGGCATTGCAGGTGAGGCTTGCCAGGGCTCTGGGCAAGCTGCTCTAGTTGGGGATGTCCCTGCCCAGTGCAGGGGGGTTGGACTAGATGAGCTCCAGAGGTCCCTTCCAACCCAAACCAGTCTATCATTCTATGATTAATAGCATAAATCCCAATCTACTTTGGAGCTTCTTGCAGAAGACCAACAGTGCAAAGGAATTTGTAAGGCTGGAAATGGTTTGATTAACATGCCAGGGACAGTGGGAAGTCCCTGTGAATCATTTCAGAACCAACAGTGAGTTTAGAGCCAGGAGGCAAAGAAACCAGACTGGAGCTGAGTGTCAGCTCCAGGCACCAAAGGGACAAGTTCTGCATCTCTTCCCAAGTGCTGATGGCAAGGAGACCTTCTGCACTAGAGCAAACCATCTTCACAACTCAGACTCCTTCTTCAAGGACTGGAGTTACCCTAAGATAGAGCCTCTATTTCCCAAAAAACACCAAGACAGGACCATCAGCTCTAAGCATGTGGCTTGTCCTGCACATGCCACCAACTAAAGGAAAACCTCCCATCACTAGGATGTGACTTGGGATGCTCTGAGTCCTTCACTATGGACTCACCCTCCTCCCTGAGCACCTCACAGCCCAGCAGAGCATCTCTTGGCTCACCTTTCTGCTACCCTTGGGCTCACACAGGAGCCAGGACATGGGAGATCCCTGCACATAACTCTTAGCTCAGCTCAAGGCAAGGTTTTGCACCCAAGTCTCACTAGAAACAACACATTCAAGCATTTTTATTTATCCCAGGTTTGTTGTTTGTTTGGTTTGGTTTTTTCCCTTCCTCCCTCATGAAATTCCTTGCTAGAAAGGTTAAGACTAAAAATGGAACTTTCCATTTTTTGCTACACCCAAAATAAACCCAAATCCATAAAGCAGAGCTCTCTTTCTGCATACATATGTTTGATGTCCAAAAAGACAGGGCAGGTCATTCTTAAACAAGGCACTTCAAACACCAGTACTCCCTATCATCTCTTTTGTCCATCAGAAAATGACAATCTCCTGCTTCAAACCAAGCTCTAATGAAGCCACATTTAGCCCTATCTTGCTGTAATCACATTAGACAGTTCTACCAATTTCACTTTATTGGTTTCTTAACTGTCTGAGAACAAAATATCATCTCCAGACCAAGGCTAGATGTTTTACTGCCCAAAAACAGCCACCTGCAGCATCCTCCTGACAACAGCAGCCCATGGTCAATCAAGAGCCTTCTGTTGGCTTTGAGACTTCCTGCTAGCATTTCATTTTCTCTAAGAGAGCTGTGCAGCTTTTTCAAACACATCAGGTTTCCTTTAAGCCAAATATAAATCTTGCACCATGTGCTTGGCCATGAAAGCCACAACTCCAATGCTCTGAGGCTCATCAGGGTAGGAATGCTTATCCACAGGAGAGCTTGGGAATGAACATGTAGGAGATTGTTGTTGTCAAGTGCTGCCCAGGCACCTTGTGATGTGTTTGCTTACCCCTACAGAGAGGGAGAGGTGAGTCCATGTGCATGTCTAGGCCAGAAGCTATTGCACATCAGGGATTCAGTTGTGCAGTAATTCCTCATCCCCAAAATGCTGGGTGGTTGTTTTTTTCTTTCCAGTATGGTATCAGCTGGATGCAATTAACCTTTGCAACATCTTGCTGCTTCCTACAACCAGAAGGCAATCTTGTTCCCCAGGTTCCCTCAGAGATTTCCCGGGAGAAGCAAGAGATGGCTCCCAGAGAAAGAAAAGGCAAGCTGGCCCTCTTCCAGCTCCTGGCAATTTAGAACAGAATGGAGCAGGAGCATCCAATTTATTCCCTGCCTAGGTGCAAACCTCAGCCAGACCTTGTTGAATCTCTGTGCCTTTCCCCCCCAGCTGATGCTGTGCTAGAAACTGTGTGTATGTGCAGCCAGGACACACATGGGTGACATCCCTAAGTGGCCACAAAACAATCTGTTAGTGGGGCATGAAACTTTCCTCAGCCTTCTCCCTCCAGCACTGAACCACAGAGAACATTTTCTATCCTGCAGGGAAACCAGCAGCTTTGGCATCTATCTCCTCTGAAAGATTGCTCCACCTTTCTCCACAAGCAAGCCTCTAACACAGCTTATTTTTCCAAAGCAATTCAGTGCTGAGGGGAAAGGCAGCCAAATGTCAAGGCCAGGCATGGAAATGTTCCTCAGATGCCCATACCAAGCTGGAGCTAGTGGATGGATGGCAAGCTCTCTTTCAGCCCATGCTACATCCAGATGCACACCAAGTGCCCAGACAATTCCATCTCTCTGCTGGACACAACTCACCCTGACAGCTGGAAACACAAATGCTGGAAGGGTTAGAGGCTACAGCTGTACATTTCCAGCCACCCTGCCAGAGAGCTCCCCTCAAGTGCACAGCCTCACCTCCCCAGGATGGGATGCCATCATCCCTCTGTCTACTGATAGGAAGTGGCAGTGACCCAGAGCTGCTGCTCAGGCATGAGCCTTGCAGCCCTGCCACTCTCCCAGCTCGTGCTCCTCTTGCAAAACCTTCTCCTTCCTCCCCTCAAATCCTTGCCAACGTTGCCTGCAAACACAGGATACAAGAACAAATCCACAAGGCAAAAAGTGAAGAGCAGACTGGGGTGTTATCTCTGCACACTGGGCTGCTGAAGAGTGGGGAGAGCAGCAAGATCTATGCTGCCTTTACAGCTGGAGATGGGGCATCCTATTTTCTGTTGGCTTGACAGTTCATAATACCAATTCCTGCAACCACAAAAGTATTAGCTAAAATCAGAATCACAGAATCCTAGAATCCTAGAATGGTTTGGGTTGGAAGGGACCTCTGGAGCTCATCTAGTCCAACCCCCCTGCAGTGGCCAGGGACATCCCCAACTAGAGCAGCTTGCCCAGAGCCCTGGCAAGCCTCACCTGCAATGCCTCCAGGGATGGGAACTCAACCACCTCCCTGGGCAACCTGGGCCAGTGTTCCATCACCCTCATGGGGAGGAACTTCTTTCTAATGTCCAGTTTAAATCTACTCTTCTCCAATTTCAAACCATTGCCCCTTGTCCTTTCCCTGCAGGCCTTTGCAAATAGGCCCTCTGCAGCCTGCTTGGAAGTTCCTTTAGGTCCTGGAAAGTCACTAGAAGGTCCCCCTGAAGCCTTTGTGAAGGCTGGAAGAAACCTCTAAGCTCAGCAAGTCCAACCATCAACCTGTCACCCCCAGGCCACTAAACCATGGCCCTAAGGACCACATCTAGATGGTTTATAAACCCCTGCAGGGATGGTAACTCCAGCACTGCCCTGGGAAACCTGGGCCAATGCCTAACAACTCTTTCAGGGAAGAATTTCTCCTTATATCCAATCTAAAGCTCCCCTGGTGCAACTTGAGGCCATTTCCTCTTGTCCTCTCCCTGTTAACCCTGCAGAAGAGACCTAGCCCCATCTCACTCCAATCTCCTTGCAGGGAGCTGTAGAGAGAGCTAAGGTCTCCCTTGAGCCTCCTCCTCTTCCTCAGACTAACCAACCCCAGTGCCCTCAGCTGTTTCCTCACCAGACTTACTCTCCAGACCCCTCCCCAGTCTCGTTGCCCTTCTCTGGACACAGAATCCCAGGATATTCATGGTTGGACACACTCCAATGCTTCCACGTCCTTCTTGTAGTGAGAGAGACCCAGAAGTGCCCCTAGGATTGCAGGGGTGGCCTCAGCAGTGCTGAGTACAGGAGGATGATTCCTTCTCTGGCTCTCCTGGTGCACACCTCTAGCTCTTGGCAGGGTTTGGAGCACACACCACACTGCACACAGCAAGCAGAAGCTAGCAGGAACAGTGTATCTAATTAGCCAGAACATGGCTTGGAAAGCTCCAAGAGGCTGTGTTTTCATATCACCAAATTAGCCTCATCAGGTTCTCCACTGTGGGCAGGAGGATTTTTTTTTTTCCTAAGTGTTCCTTTGAGGCAGATAAAAGGTAACAGAAATTTGATCAGCAGAAGGGTTGCAGGCTATGTGGTGAAAAGAAGCTTTAGTCTTCTTTGGAGCTGAGTCAAGGCAGAAAGCAGCCTCCAAATCTCCTCTCTTGCTCCCCAAAGCCCAGGGGTGATGGCAGGGGCTCAGCTGACCCCCACTCTCTGGGGCTGGTCCATGTCCTCCAGCAGCTGCAGAGGGGCTCAGCACCCAGCACAATGCCTGCCTCTTGGCAACATGAGCTCCGCTTCCAAACCAGCCACTAGAGATCATCTGTAGGAGACTTGGGACCTGGACAGACTCAAAGATGGTTAGATGGGTTTAAAGAAGCTAATCAGTTCTGTCTTTACTGCTGAGGTCAGCACTAGATCTTCTTTCCTTCTGCTTCTTGAACATGACAAGAGAGAAATGTCCTTGGGGATCATCAGGAAATGAGGACAGCAACTCATCCCTTCTGCTCAGCTCTGCTTTTCATGGAAAGCCACAGTGAGAAGGGTGCTATTAGCACTGGATTAGTCTTATTTCTTCCAAGCCATGGCTGTGCTCCTGTAGGGCAGATCTTATACTCACAGTCCCCTCCTCTCTGCACAAAGCCAAGCAGAAGACAAGCAATAGCAACCCTTGCCTCTCCTCCAAGTCTGTGAGCTGAGCCTTACTGTCAAACTCATCTCCTGCTTGGACTGAACTCAGCATCAATTGCCACTCAAATCCACCCAATCCCATTTTTCTACCTGCACGCTCCTAGCAGAAAAATTAGGTTATGAAAATAGGTGGCTTGCTTTGCAACATTCAATGTCTCCATTTTCCTTTAATAAGGCACTGACATCAATTAGAAGATAAAGCCCATTAGACACAGTTTGTTTATTGCAATTAATGACAAGCCTGTGTCAAAACACCAACTCCCCAGGGCTCTGATCTTGGAAGAGGTTTTGAGGCAGAAGGATTGATGGAGCCACCCAAGTGTCCTCTTGACTCCAGCAGGCTCTGGACTGGGCTGCTCCACAAGTGACCTCAGCTTCCCAAAGCCTGTTTTCCCTGCTGGTCCCCATCTGTGGGACCATTCCCCACTTCAGCCAAGTGCTAGCCTCAAGGACAGAATCACAGAATCAATGTTAGGGGTTGGAAGGGCCCTAGAAAGATCATCTAGTGCAACCCCCCTGCCAGAGCAGGAGCACCTAGACCAGGTCACAGTGTGATGTGGACAGTCCACCACATCCTCCTACCACCAGCATGCAGCAGTAACACAGTCAATACACCAGAAGAAGGATTCCCCCTGGATCTATCCCACTTGATCTTTCCCTTTGAGGGTGGTAGAGCACTGGTCCAGGGTGCCCAGGGAGGTTGGGTTGAGTCTCCATTTCTGCAGACATTCCAAACCCACCTGGACATCATTCTGTCAACCTGCTCTAGATTGTCCTAGGCTGTGGAGTCTCCTTNCCTCCTACCACCAGCATGCAGCAGTAACACAGTCAATACACCAGAAGAAGGATTCCCCCTGGATCTATCCCACTTGATCTTTCCCTTTGAGGGTGGTAGAGCACTGGTCCAGGTTGCCCAGGGAGGTTGGGCTGAGTCTCCATCTCTGCAGACATTCCAAACCCACCTGGACATCATTCTGTCAACCTGCTCTAGATTGTCCTAGGCTGTGGAGTCTCCTTGTCTGGAGCCATTGCAGAGCTGCCTGGACACATTGCTGTGTGAGCTGGTCTAGGTGCTCCTGCTCTGGCAGGGGGGTTGCACTAGATGATCTTTTTAGGGCCCTTCCAACCCCTAACATTCTGGGATTCTCTAACAAAGAGCCACTTGGGGTTTTGTCAGCACACAGCAGCTGCTGCCAGTCCTGCTCCTCCAGAACATCTCCCCTGTGCCTGCTCTGCTGCACTTCATTTCACACAAGGACACCCAGCACCAGCTCACCAGTGCCCTGCACACACACACACAGAGCACATCCTGCTCTCTGCCACACTGATGCCTCTGCTCCAGTCACACACACTTACCCTCCTGGCATCCCACTTCAACAGCCCAGCTTGGAAAGCAATTTCATGCTCACCTCATGCTGTTTATCACACAGAATCACCAAGGCTGGAAAAGACCCCCAGGATCATCAAGTGCAGCCTATGACCCAATACACCACAACATCTAAACCATGCCACTTAGTGCCACATCCAATCTTCTCTTAAACACCTCCAGGGATGGTGACTCCACCACCTCCCTGGGCAGCCTATTCCAGAGCCCAATCACCCTCTGCGTGAGGAAGTGCTTCCTAATGTCCAGTCTAACCCTCCCCTGCTGCAGCTTCAAGCCATGGCCTCTTGTCCTGTCACTAGCTGCCATGGAGAAGAGCCCAATCCCTACCTGACTACAACTTCCCCTCAGGTAGTTGTAGAGGGCAATAAGGTCACCTCTGAGTCTCCTCTTCTTCAGGCTAAACAGTCCCAGTTGCCTCAGCCTTTCCTCATATGGCTTCCCCTCCAGCCCCTTCCCCAGTCTCATTGCTTTCCTCTGGACCCTCTCCAGCACCTCAACATCCTTCTTGAAGTGAGGGGCCCAGAACTGGACACAGTACTCAAGGTGAGGCCTCACCAGTGCAGAGTACAGTATCCTATGGATACTGAAGGATTCCACATGGATAGCACACAAATAGAGCATCAACATGAAGTGTACACAGCAAACTGCTCCCTCCCTTTCCTAGACCTCCCTCCATCCCCTGACACCTACTGCTTGGCCCTTTGCACCTTCCTGGAGTCCCACCACAGGCTTCCACTGCTTTCAGTCTTGATGGACAGTAGACTAAAGCAGGACTTGGGAGATGGAGGTGCTAATTTGAGAGCTTGCTACAGGCAATTCCTTTCATTTTCTCTGTGCCTCTGCTCCCTATCTAGATGGTAGGAACAAATGTTACTGTCAAACCAAAAGCCTATCCAATAATTCCTGCTAATAGCCTCCCAGCGTTCAGCAGCTCTCAGGTTAGGAAACTTCTGAGAATGATGTTGTTTATATATTTAATAACTCTTAACTGCTTTGCTCTTCCCTCTGTGCTTGCCCAGTTTCCCCTTAAATCTAGGAAAACTTCCCCATGCTCACAGCATCCTTGGAGCTCGACTGATCAATCACCTCTTGCCCAAGCCTGACATCCTGCTATTTGTTCTGAACTCAGCTCCTATCAGCCTCACTCAGCCTCCTCTGCATCTCCTACCAGGAGAGACACACAACCACTGATCTTTCTCCACTTTCTTTGCCTTTCCTGTAAACAATCCAGCATGGACACTGCCTCTTGCTATCAATAGCACTGCAACAGCAAAGGGGGCACTGAGGCTGGAAAGCTTGAGCATCACCAGAAGCCAAACCAGGTTACGTTGCAGATACAGACTCCCCTGCACACCCAGGCCTTGCAGGGGCTGCTCCAGGCCCAAGATTCCTTCCCTGCATTGTGACTGAATCCCAGCCCTGCTTGAAATCCATTAGAAGCTGATGAATTGTTTGCTGCTCTCCTCCTTGCCTCCACGTTGGGTTATCTATGCAGAAAGGTAATTTGTTTGCTGATATCAAAATGCTGCCACTCACCTGAGGGATTAACACTGTGACAAAATCATTAGAAAGCTGACAGAGTACGAGAGGGTTTTCTGAGTTTGCAGCAAACTCATTCTTCAGCCCTAATGAATGGCTCCTTCCAAACAACTGTGACAGCAGCATCCCTGTTGCTCAGTTCCCACCAGACCAGCCAGAAGCACAGGCATAGGATGAAGGGCTCAGCTTACTCTTGGAGCAGGCAAACAATGCCTCAGGCTCATGAGAAGTGTAAAGGTCCAGCAGCAATGCCACAGCACAGGGTTCCCCTTCAAACACCCACGTGGCATGGGGAACAAATCCCACTACTGTGCTACCTTAACCCAAGCTCCACAGGGAAGGAATCCCACACCATCGCATCTCAATTCCACAGCCCTGGGAAGCCCCCAGAGAAGCAGCAAGCCTTTCCTTGCCATTTTGCTTCCCCGTCCTCATGCATCCTAGTTGCTCCAGGCACTCTTCAGAAGAGACAAAGCACTCCTCTTGTAGCTCTTCCCCAGTGGGAGCTGCTACTCCTGCATGATGTTTATCAACTGGCAAGTGAGTCACTGTCACTCCTGGGGAAAGGGGGGAGAGAAGCCACCTTCCTCCTGCTGATTCACTGCCAAAACCCCCCACATAATGCAAGCTGTCTGCTCCACGTTCAAACCTCCTCCCCCAGCATGCTGGAGAGGCTTTTTTCCCTTGCCCTGCACCAAGGTGACACCATCAGACAGTTCTTTTCTTTCCCCCCCCCCCCCCTCCCA
>VWZO01007113.1:90421-130591 GCA_013396975.1 Bucco capensis
CCCACAGCAGAGGGAGCATTAAACTCATTGCCCACGGGAAAGTGTGGGCAGTGATACCCATGTTCCTAGAATCCTTGCATGGGTAGGATGAGCTCATTAGCCTTCTGGCAGTCATCCTAGGAGAAGGACAACTCTGATTCCAAACCCGGGCAGATGGAGCTCCTTTAGCCCTGTGAGGCCTTCCAGCTAAGAGGTTAAACCTCCATCCTAAGGACTTGGCTGCCAGCGTCCAAGCTTGCTAGGCCCTGGCAGATGAACCTTAGGACTAAAGGGTGGGTCCAGCTCTGTGCATGCTGTGTCTCACCTAAAATAAATCCCTAGTGCAGGCTCGAGGGTGCTATCTGCTATCCTCTTTTTATCAGAGTGCTTGGAAAAGGCGCGGATGAGGAGTGTGGATGGAGCCCTCCCTGGAGCTTCGTTCGCAAAGCCTAGCCACAACGATGACTCTCTCATTCCCTGCTAACTACAGCAGCAGTCTATTCCCTTTCCAGTGCTCAGGTAGAGAGAGCTCTGGTTGCATTTACCCCAGGAAGCATGAAGTGCTATGTGGTCCTAGGCTGGAAATGCTCCCCAGGGATCTAGAACTGGTATCACCTAACCAGAATCACAGAATCATGAAGTTTGGAAGAGACCTCTAAGCTCATCGAGTTCAACCATCAACCTATCAGCCCCATACCACTAAACCATGGCCCTAAGCACCACATCTAGATCCTTGTAAACCCCTCCAGGGATGGTGACTCCAGCACTGCCCTGGGCAGCCTGGGCCAATGCCTAACAACTCTTCCTATGAAGACTTTTTTCCTGACATCCAATCTAAACCTCCCCTGGTGCAGCTTGAGGCCATTTCCTCTCATCCTCTCACTGCTAACCCTGCAGAAGAGACCTAGCCCCATCTCACTGCAACCTCCTTGCAGGGAGATGGAGAGAGAGATGAGGTCTCCCCTGAGCATCTTCTTCCTCAGACTAACCAACCCCAGTGCCCTCAGCTGCTCCTCATAGGACAAATGCAGATGCAGTGACCTGATCTGCCAGCAAAAGAGAGGAACTACTCAAGAAGCTGGAAGAAAGATTAAATCACTTATGAAGCAGCAAACAAGATCCTCATGAAGGTACAAAGCACTCATGGGCAAACTATTAGGTTCCCTTTGCTCTTGTGGCTCCACTCTGGAGGATGATGGCACAGCCAGCCCTTCCCCTTCATCACATCCATGCACCCCTCCAGGCTAAGCTTTTCCTTGGGATTAAAATTCAGCAGCAGATTAACACTCAGTTTATTAAATGAGGCAGTGCTCTAACAAGGGTAATCCACAGATAATTTCACTCATTTAAACCTTATTTCATCTCAACCAAGTTGACTTATTTCCATTTAACAATCTTTAATTCTTTCAGCACTTCCCAGCTCCCAAATTGGCTCTGACAGCAGAATTGACATTCAGCCATCATTTTCACATCAAGTTCCATTCAGCCTCTCCAAACCCCTACAGTGTTGTGGAGGTGCAAGAGGAATTCATTAGCAGTGTCTTTGGGAAAATGAGCCATCCCTCCTGCAGCATCCTTGCACTCCCAGGCCTCATTTGGCACAGGTCAAGGCAGGGCTGGCAAATGCCTGCCTCAGCTGCTCCTGCAGGGCAGAGCCCTCCTGGTGCTCTCCCCTCTGAACTCCACTCCACCTCTTTGCTGACACAGGAGCAGTTGCTTCCTTTGTTTCTCTGCCTGATGGGCTTAGCATATCATTTACATCTCTGGGCTCCCTCCTTCCCCTCCTGCCCTAGGAGCATCAGGTCTGCTCATCAGAGAATCAGCAAGTCCAAGCATCCCCCTGTCACCTCCATGCCACTAAACCATGGTCCTAAGGATGACTTCTACATGGTTTTTAAACCCCTCCAGGGTTGGTGAATCCAGCACTGCCCTGGGCAGCTTGGGCCAGTGCCTAACAACACTTTCAGTAAAGAAATTGTTCCTGACATCCAATCTAAACCTCCCCTGGTGCAGCTTGAGGCCATTTCCTATTGTCCTCTCCCTGTTAACCCTGCAGAAGAGACCTAGCCCCATCTCACTCCAACCTCCTGTCAGGGAGTTGTAGAGAGAGATAAAGTGTCCCCTGAGCCTCCTCTTCCTCAAACTAACCAACCCCAGTGCCCTCAGCTGCTCCTCATCAGTCTTATTCTCCAGAGCCCTGCAGGGAGGTCTCTGCCAGCCCCAAGAGTCCTCTGGTCATCACTCTCAGGCACATGAGCATCCATCTCCATGCATCTCCTGGGTCTTCCTCATCTCAGCAGCTCTCCTCCAGCCAGACATTCCTCACCTTCTGCTTCTCAGGCCTCCCCCTCCAGAGAGAACATCCCACAGAAGGGCTCTGGGGAGTGATGCTGATGTAACATTATCCTCTCAGTATCAAAAAAGCCATGCAGGCACTCATTTGTCCTGCCTGCTCCCAGCTATTTCAGGGATGGCTTGTGCTCTGGCTGTTGCCTTCTTCTCTCCCACATGCTCCCTGCTTCCCCTGCCCATCAGCACAGCCTGCAGCTCTGTGTTTTACACAGCTGACATCCTACAGGACAGCAACATTCATTCTTTCAAGTTCTTCCATCCTCCTCTTGTAGCTCAGCATTTTTTCCAGCACTCTCAGCCAGCAGCTCCAATCTCATCCCTGGGAGGGAGAAAAGGAGCACAAAGGCAGGAGGAAGGCTTGGCAGGGAAGGACAGGACCTAGCCCTGGCAGAGGTCAGAGCCCTGTACAGGACCCAGCAGCACACAGGGAGCCAGCATCTGGCATTGTCAGCAAAGTTGTTCTCCACTTCTGGGATTGGGAACTTTTCCAGGGGTCTAAGTTCAAAACACCTGGATATCAAGAGCTAGAACTCCTGAATCCAAGCCAGGACGATTTGGGCTTTTAGCTTTAGAGGGCTGTGTTTATCTTCAACTGAGCAATTATCTGCAGAGGGGCACTTGACATAAAGTGCCCTTGCAGGTCAAAAGCACCTTTTCTGGGCAGGTTGCCCAACAGCCCTGCAGTGCCTAATGCTAGCAAGAAGGCTTTGCCACCTCCCTGAGCTGAGTGCTGCACACACAGCATCCAGAGCTGGCCCCTGAGCTTGCAGTCCATCCAGAGCAAGGACAAGGGAACTTGCCAAGAGTGACACAGCAGGACAACAAGGAATAAACCTCCAAGCACAAAGCATACTGCTTCCAACAGAAAGAAGCTCTACCTTGCACTCTGTGAGGATCTCAGCTCTGCTCCAGCAGTCTGATACAAGCTGGAGTTGCCTTGCTGTCTTCCTCCTCCCATCTGCCATCTTCTCAGAAAGGGTTTAACAGCTCATAGGTACCAACTTGGGCTTTATCTCAACTCACCTTTAGAAACCTGGGCCACTGCCTTAACCTGCAAGGCTATAGAATCCTAGACTGGTTTGGGTTGGAAGGGAGNATGACCTTCAACTCCCATCATAGTCACTATAGAGCTGCATCTCCCTAACAGAACCACAGAATCATTAAGGTTGGAAGAGACCTCAAAGCTCAGCAAGTCCAACCATACCTATCACCCCCAGGACACTAACCCACATCCCAATGTACCACATCTAGATGTTTATTGAACCCCTCCAGGGATGGTGACTTCACCACCTCTCTGGGCAGCCTGGGCCAATGCCTAACAACTCTTTCAGGGAAGAAATTCCTCCTGACATCCAATCTAAACCTGCCTTGCTGATAGCAAACAGCCCTGTCCTTCCTCCACCTATCCCCAGCAGACAGCTTACAACTGCTCCCTGCCCTCCCAGCCCAGGATGGAAGCTTTGCTTCCCCTCCCTGCTCATTCACATCATGTCAACTTATCCCAGCTCCTGTCCACATCCTCAAAATGATTTCCTCTGCTCAATTCAGGTGGCTCTGTAAATGCAAATTAATTGGTCCATGGAGAGAAACAAATTTAAAGCCCCAATATTGCTGATGCTGGCACTAATATTTTCAGGTGCTGTGCACTGGCGAGACAGCTGCTCCCTAGATCAAGTGAGCACTGCTAAGGAGATTGAATTCAGGCTTATTCTGCACTGAAGGCAAGCTCACCAGAGAGACTGTGTGTGTGTGTGAAATCCATCCCTCCTCAGCTGCCCACACAGCTAGCCAAGGGCAAGAGGCTAGGCAGCAGGAATCTGGAATGCAGATTAATACCCAAACCTCTCTCACACCACACTGCAGAAATTCCAGCTTTGCTGAGCTTGGCTCTGAGTTGGAATTCATTTTGGCAGCTGTTTAGGCAGGGAACCAAGCATCTTTCATTCATGTAATTGACTTCTTTTTATTCAGAAATACAGATGAAAAAAAGCATGAAAGAAATGACAGAGCTGTGACTTAGCTCTCACTCCAGGTAACAAAAAAGGGCTGCATGAAACATAGCTCAGCAGCTAAAGACACAACGTGTTGCCCAGGGACAGGAAGAGTATTTAGCTACAAAACAGGTTAGATGGCTCTCAGATCATGATCCTTGGCTCAGGATATTCCATGTTCAGGAACATCAGTGAAAGCTTACACCTCTGAGGAGAAAAGCCTGGATGTATCCCTAGCCATGTCCTGCTGCAATTCCCCAGCAGCAAGCCTCTAAGAGAGATGCAGATAACCTTGGCAGTGACCAGATCCTTTCCTTGGCTCCTCTCCTTAAAGGAAATTTTCCCTCTTCCTGCTGAATTAGCACCTGCTTTGAACCTGCTCACCTTCACAGAATCACAGAATGTTAGGGGTTGGAAGGGCCCTAGAAAGATCATCTAGTGCAACCCCCCTGCCAGAGCAGGAGCACCTAGACCAGCTCACACAGCAATGTGTCCAGGCAGCTCTGCAATGGCTCCAGACAAGGAGACTCCATAGGCTCCTGGGCAGCCTGGGCCAGTGCTCTGGCACCTGAACTGCAAACAAGTTTCTCCTCGGGTTAATACTAAACCTCCTGTGATCCAACTTGCTCCCATTCCCTCTTGTCCTACCATTGGATGCCATGGAGCAGAGCCTGGCTCTCTCCTCCTGACACTCATCCTTCACATATTTCTAAGCATTGCTGAGGTCTCCTCTCAGTCTCCTCTTGGCCAGGCTGCAGAGACCCAGCTCTCTCAGCCTGTCCTCCTAGGGCACATGCTCCACTCCTTTCAGGATCTTGCTGGCCCTGTGCTGGACTCTCTCCAGCAGCTCCCTATCCTTGTGGAGCTGAGGGGCCCACAACTGGACACAGCATTCCAGGGGAGGCCTCCCCAGGGCACAGGAGAGGGGAGAAGAACCTCTCTGGCTCTGCTGGCCACGCTTCTCTTCATGCATCCTAGGATGCCATTGGCCTCTTGGCCACAAGGGCACATTGCTGCCTCATGGGCATCCTCCTATCCATCATCCATCCAGCTCTCCAAAGCAGCCCAGCACAGGGCAGAAGCTGGCTGCTATGCCCAGGCACACCACACCTGCACCCATGCTGTTAGCAAATCATCAGCATTAAACAGGTAAATGAATAGAACAAAGGTCTGTGTTGATTTGCTACTTGAGCAGCATGGCTCTTTTCCATCACTGCCAGCTGACTTTCCCATCCAGATGCTCTGCACGCAGAGATCTCTACCTATAGAATGTATATGTGGACATATAATGAATCAGAACAAAGCTGAAGGCCTCCAGGGATGGAAAATGCAGCCTGCCTTTCAGACATTAATGAACAGGAACAGATCAGCAGAAATAACTCTGCCACAGAGGTGCAAAAAACCACACAAAGAGATGGGTCTGCCTGGCTGAATCCACACCTCTCCTCACTCTTTGCCTTGGAGCATTGATCTAAGATATAAATCTGCTTATTATATATTATTGATACTATTGCAGTGCTGGAGGCCTGTAGAGCAGGAGTTGGTTATGTTTTAGGTGACAAAACCACAGGCTGGAGATGCTCATACCTCCCACATCCATCTGCAAAGAGCTCTGCCTGCCCCTGGGAGTGGGCATGAGGGACAGCCCCATGGGCACTGGGTTGCCTGGCACATGCCATGGACATCTTCCTGCCACAGAGCCAGGGTAGGACACCTTGCTTTGCACCAAGCCTCTCTTTCTTCCATGAAAGCTCCCTGGAGCACGTGGCTCAGTTGATTTCCAGCCAAATGCATTCAACCCTGATCGCACACAATTCATGGAGAAAGCAGGAAACCATCAATCCCTCCCCTCTTTGCTATCCAGACCTCAGCCAGCATGCCAAATAGGCTTCTCACTGCTTCAAACCACAACAGAAATGAAGCAGGGATGCAGGACTTCAAGTAGCACTCAAGCACTCACTTGCAGTTCAATGGGATTCCCACTTGCTTTCTTCCCAGGGCTCCCAGCTCCGGAGCATTCACTTTCCTCCTGCAGTTTTCCCTCACACTTCAATGGTGCTAATGAGCCTCCTGCTCTGGATGGAGAGCAACCACCCTGGAGCAGCCCCAGGAAAACTCTTGTTATTGGCAGAGCCAGTGGGAAGAGCATGGGCAAGGCCATGGCTGCACACCATGAGCACCCAGTGACCTTGTTCTGCTCAGAGAATGCTCTGCTCCAGCCTCCAACACCCAAAGCATCTAAGAGAACCACTTCCAGAGAGGAAGGGCTTAGGTAAGAGATGACAGCAGCCACCAGCAGCTTCAATTGTCTCTTCCTGAGTAAAACAACTCCTTTTAGCCTGGCAGTAGCCATCCATCCATGGCCTTTGCAGGATCATCCAGGATTGGGAAGCTATGGCCAGGAGATGGGGCAGTGTTAGCTGCTGGGACAGCAGTGCAGCTTGCTCCAGTTATCAGCTGAGCTGATGGTTGTAGTTTCACTGGTGTGTGGGGTAGAAGAACACTAGTTTTCACTACACAAAATACCCTAAATGCTAGAGCTGCAGCTTACCTACTGCATGAAGTTTGAAAGCTGAGAGGCAAAGAGTGGGAAGAGATTTGGACAGACAGGGGCAATGAGAGGAAAGAGCATCCTGCAGAGCTGCAGGGCTGCAAGAGACCTTGCAAGGAAGGAATTGGTTAGCAGGTTGTATGCCAGCACTGCTGAGCCCCCTGCTAGTTAAGGCAATGGCATGCACAAACTCCAGCTTGGGCTGGATTTAGACTGGATATTAGAAAGAAGTTGCTCCCCACGAGGGTGGTGGAACACTGGCCCAGGTTGCCCAGGGAGGTGGTTGAGTTCCCATCCCTGGAGGCATTGCAGGTGAGGCTTGCCAGGGCTCTGGGCAAGCTGCTCTAGTTGGGGATGTCCCTGGCCACTGCAGGGGGGTTGGACTAGATGAGCTCCAGAGCTCCCTTCCAACCCAAACCAGGCTAGGATTCTAGGATTCTATGAAGGCAGACCAGGGGAGCCACCTGACAAACAAAAGACACTCTTAGCAAGAAGAAAAACAGTTGCTCTTAGGATAAAACAGCTGGATCCGTGTTTTTCTTCCCCCACAAAGGCCTCCAGAGCAATGCCAGCTGGGAGATCTTCCCCAGGATGGCATCAGAAGAGGATACATAGAGTTGGAGGCTGAAGTAAAAAGCTGAAAGAAAGGTTTTCATCAATGTGGGTTTTTTCCCCTCTGCATCAGGGAGAGAATCAGAGCATGTGATAGTCCACAGCTTGTTCCTATGCATGCCAAAGGCACAGGGAAGGTCACCCTGTAGCCTATATCCTGCTCACTTCTTCACAGGAAACTCACTGCAATGCAACACTCCCTGCTGGTCCCATCCAAAACCTTCCTGTCACTCCAAGATTAAGCAATCTGCTGCCTAGAGAAACTCCACTGAGAAACAGCAGGGCCAAAATCCACCCAAAAGCCCAAGCAAGCAGCAGCAGGGAAGCTCAGTGCTTAGTTTAAAAGCCAAATGGCCCTGACTCAGCATCACTGTGCCTCCTTCTAGCCTGGAAGCCAAGGGCAGCAGGCAATCATCTCTTGGTGAAGAGCCTAGACTTGACATTGCCTATGTTCACCTCCCATTGCTCATCACAGAACTGTGATTCCACCACCAGAATTCTTTGCAATGTTAGCTTGCATGCTCTTTGCATATTTAAATGCTCACATTGGTGTGTTTTCCTCTTCCATGTAGTGCACTGATTGATGTTGCTAGCTAACATATCTCCTTGCCTTGCCAAAAGCACACATTTGGGAATGATTTCACAGCTGCTAGTAATATTTCCCCCCCCACACACACTTTTATTTTGTACTTTATTTTTATTAACTTTTTTTCTTTGTGTTCTGGAGGTATTGTTAAAATAAAACTGTGTCTTGAAGAAACAAACCCAAAGCCTTTAACCTTTCCTCAGCACCCCCATAAAAATCAATGCAAATGTGTGCACTCAGTATCAACTGCACTTCATGTACAAGGAGGAGGAGAGAACAGTTAGGAAATGCAGCTAGAAGCCAGCAGGGAACACATCCTTGGGTTGCCCAGAGAGGTGGTAGATGCTTCAGAGAATCCTAGAATGGCCCAGGTTGGAAGAGACCTTAAAGATCATCTAGTTCCAACCCCCCTGCCATGGGCAGGGATGCCAATCACTAGAGCAGGTTGCCCAGGGCCACATCCAGCCTGGCATTGAACACTGCCAGGGATGGAGCAGCCACAGCCTCTCTGGGTAACCTGTGCCAGTGCCTAACCACCCTCTGGGGAAAGAACTTCCTTCTAATTTCTAGTCTAAATCTCCCCTCCTTCAGCTTGTATCCATTCCCCCTCCATCCCTGCAACCATCCCAGGTCAGCTTGTTTGGGGCTCTGAGCAACCTGACTCAGTTCTAGGTCTCCCTAGGGAGATTGGAATAGATAAGCTCTGAAAGTTCCTTCCAACTCAAATCTTTCCATGATTCTATAACCCTGTAACTCAGCAAATACCTCAGCCCCACCTGAATGAACACAAGGAGCACAGCAGCAAGGCAAGGAAGCCCAACCATCACCAGCAAGGCTTCATTCCCCTTGTCCCAACACATCTACACTGAGCAGGAGGCTGGAGAAATGCTCTGTACTCACCAATCCTCAGGGAATGGGGGCTGGCAGCAATCCTCATCAGCCACAGCAGAAGGAGCACCAGAGGCGCCCAGACACGGGGCATCTTCTAGAAATCCTCATGGAGCCCTTTGGTGGTCTGGGCATGACATAACTCTGCAGAGACACAAGAGACAGGACACCCCTGTGAGCACCTCAGCAGCATGACACCAAGTGTGCAGATGGCACCAAGCTATGGGGTGCTGGGGATAAGTTGGAGGGGCAGGATGTCATCCAGAAGGACCTGGACAAGCTGGAGAGGTGAGCCCAGGGGAACCTCAGGAGCTTCAACAAGACCAAGTGCAGGGTCCTGCCCCTGGGTCAGAACAATCCCCACTATCAATCCAGGCTGGGGATGAGATGCTAGAGAGCAGCCCTGCAGAAAAGGCCTTGGGGTGCTGGTGGCTGAGAAGCTGGCCATGAGCAAACAGTGCACGCTGGCAGCCCAGAAGCACAATGGCATCCTGGGCTGCAGCAAGAGAAGCGTGGCCAGCAGAGCCAGAGAGGTGATTCTGCCACTGCACTCTGCTCTGCTCACACCTCCTCTGCAATACTGGGTCCAGTTCTGGAGCCCTCAACACAGAAAGGCCATGGAGCTGATGGAGCAGGTGCAGAGGAGGCCACGAGAATGCTCAGGGGCTGGAACACCTCTGCTCTGAGGACAGGCTGAGGGAGCTGGGATTGTTCAGCCTGGAGAAGAGAAGGCTTCAGGGGAACTACTAGTGACCTTCCAGGACCTAAAGGGAACTTCCAAGCAGGCTGCAGAGGGCCTGTTTGCAAAGGCCTGCAGGGAAAGGACAAGGGGCAATGGTTTGAAATTGGAGAAGAGTAGATCTAAAGTGGACATTAGAAAGAAGTTCCTCCCCACAAGGGTGGTGGAACACTGGCCCAGGTTGCCCAGGGAGGTGGTCGAGTTCCCATCCCTGGAGGCATTGCAGGTGAGGCTTGCCAGGGCTCTGGGCAAGCTGCTCTAGTTGGGGATGTCCCTGGCCACTGCAGGGGGGTTGGACTAGATGAGCTCCAGAGGTCCCTTCCAACCCAAACCAGTCTAGGATTCTAGGATTCTATGACAGTGCTCCTAGCTTGGTGGTCTGGCCATGACATAACTCTGCAGAGAGAAAGCAGAGAGAGGACATCCCTGTGAGCATCTCAGCATGATAATGCTCTCAGCTTGCCAAGCACTTGGGCCTAGGAGTCTATTGACCAAAGGAGGAGGAGGAAGCTGTTTGCAGAGTATGAATTATTCAGGAATTGGAGTTAAAGTGGAGAAAGAGCTTCTAACCAACAAAAAAATATGGAAAAGAAACAGAAGGAAAATTCCTAATATTTCATGCTGGCATTTTTAGCATTTCCACAAAACTAAGTGGAAATCAATAGTGAGGCACAGCTCTATTTTGTCCTTATTTTTCTTTCCCCCTCCCTCTTTTACTCCAAGCAGCTTGCAACTTAACATCTAAGAGTGCCTGCTGGTTTGGGGATAGGACAAAACATTTTGAGACCAACATACAATTTGAGGGATGGGAATTGGGAGACAACATGGCACTTGGGCCAGCAAATTCAAAAGCAATTCCTTGTAGTGCTCCAGCTCCAGTGGCAGTCACCACCTCTTTCCCTCCCTCTCATGTACAAGATGCTTCAGGACAAGACCAAGAGCAGGATTATCTTTATCTCCTCTTACAAGCTATCACCACTCTCAACACCCAGAGCTCTAACTTTCCAAGTCCAAATGCTGCCAAAATGAACTGGAAAATCCACAAACCTATCATGATATTGGCACTGGGTATCCCAGAGCAGGTTCCCATAGCACACTTACACAACTTGATAACAAATAGCAGTTATGGAGATGCTAGAGTTTCCTGTAGAGGAGAAATGGTTGTCCCTCAAGTTGATAAAATCCTCTCCAGAGGCAGCAATATCCTTAAATGCTGACTTGGAGTATTTCCTCTGTTCCTTTATCTCTCCTTTCTCCAGTTTGCTGGCAAACATTCTCACCTTATTCCATTTGTCTAATTCTTGGGCCAAATATTGAAGTCCTGACACAGGCAAAGTCTTTGAATCTGCCTTTGAAGTCACCAGGAGTTTTGTTGGAGCAAGACACAGCTTTTTTTGCCTTTTTTTTTTGCCATTTTTCCATCCAGCTATTTTTAGCTTACATTTAGACTTCCCTCATCTCCTCTCAGCACTCCTCACAGGAGCTATCTCCTTTCCACAGACAGGGAAGGGAAGCAGGAGAATTACTGAGATGTAGCCACAGAAATGAAGGCAATGCAGGGAGCCCCTGGACACATCCACCCCCTCTGCCTTGGGCAAGTTGCAACAAGGAGAGGTTTAGATTAGGTTTAAGGAGGAATTTCTTCCCTGTAAGGGTTGTTAAGTCTTGTCCCAGGCTGCCTAGAGAAGTGCTGGAGTCACCATCCCTGGAGGGAGTTAAGAAACATTGAGATGCTCTCCTTAGGGCCATGGGTTAGTGGAATGGGAGTGATAGGCATGGTTGGACTTGCTGAGCTTAAAGATCTCTTCCAACCTTCATGATTCTCTTTGTGGATCACATCTCCCATTGGGAAGCTGCCACCAGCAGCTCTGCCTTCTGAGTCCCAATTCTGAGACAAAAATCCTGGGAGTCCATGGTTGGACATTTGAAGAGCATCCTGATATCACAAGTTGTGTGCTCAACACATTTTTCAAAGGCAAAAGCTGTCCCAAACCACCCAGAAATTATTATTAGCCACCTCTGAGGAAAGCTATGGCAATTTTCTCTCTCTCTCTCTCTCTTTGTTTTAGAGAAATGCCTGGGGAAAAAAAGCCCTAAAAGGTTAAGCACATGGTGAATTGGTTCCTTGGAAGTGTTGGCAGCAGCAGAGACAGATTGTGGAGCAACATATCATTTGAGCACTTTGCAGCAGTTATTTCTAAACTTCCCAAGTTATTGACAAACCAGCAGGCTCATGTCACAGTTACTCACACTGAGATTACAGCCCAGGCTGGGCAACCAGCACTTGCAGCACAACACACACAAGGCACAGATCCATCCCTTCAACCTTCCACTTCTCCACAACACTGCCCACAGCTCTCTAATCTCACACAATCACTAAGGTTGGAAGAGAGCTCTAAGATCATCAACTCTAACCATACCTAGCACTACCATACCACTAACCCATGGCCCTAAGGAGAGCATCATCTGGTGAAGAGCTTTAAGATCATCTCCTTGTGCAGGTAAATCAAACACACAGTGTCTGCATCTCAAAGGCAACCAGGCAGCAGCTTAACTACTAGTAACTACTAGTGACCTTCCAGGACCTAAAGGGATCTTCCAAGCAGGCTGCAGAGGGCCTGTTTGCAAAGGCCTGGAGGGAAAGGACAAGGGGCAATGGTTTGAAATTGGAGAAGAGTAGATTTAGACTGGATATTATAAGTTGCTCCCCACGAGGGTGGTGGAACACTGGCCCAGGTTGCCCAGGGAGGTGGTTGAGTTGCCATCCCTGGAGCCATTCCAGGTGAGGCTTGCCAGGGCTCTGGGCAAGCTGCTCTAGTTGGGGATGTCCCTGGCCAGTGCAGGGGGGTTGGACTAGATGAGCTCCAGAGCTCCCTTCCAACCCAAACCAGTCTAGGATTCTAGGATTCTAACTGCACCTCAGGGCTAGGACAAGCACTAGGGTAATTCAGCTTCCATCCCAAGTAGTTGAGAACAATGCCTGCCTGCCATCCAAGGATGATGCTGGAGTTATATCCCTGTCTTTTTCTGCACTACAAGCTCACCCTGCTGAAATGAGTGGTTGTGCCAAGACAAACTGTACCAGGGTAACAACTCAAGGCAAGCTACAAAGAGCCAAGGTCTAGGGAAGGGTCCTGTGACTTTCAGCTCTGAGGGGCAGATTCCTCTTTGCAGCTTGGTTTGGGGAAGAGGCAAAGGATGAGATTCCCAGAGCAGCAGCTGCCTTTGCTTCACCAGCTTGGAGTTAATAGCAGAGCTAAATAATAACCAGGAGGGAACATGCTGTGCTCTGCTATGTGAGCAGCAGGCTTGTAATTACCTAGAACATGGAGCACAGAGGGATGCTGTGTTCACCTAACACATTACCCACTGCTTCCAGCAGCTTCCCAGTACTTGGGGGTTTGGAGCACAAACCCAAGGAGCAGCTGTCAGCACTAGAAACACACCTTGGGGTTCAGCAAACAGCAGAGCTACACAGGCTCCTACAAACCATAGCTATAGCCCAGCTGGCTGATGGAGCTGCTTACACTTCCCCACCTGATATCACACCTGCACCACTGAGCTGTGGGAACAGGCACTGGATTGTAGCATGTAGGATGAGAGGGGGGGAAAAAAGCAAGGATTTTTCTTCATAGCCTGACATGAAGGTTTCTGCTCTCAAAGGAACAAAAAGGTGTTTCAGTCCTCAGGGCTCTTTTCACCTTCCCCGTCCCCAAGCTCCTCCTGCCTCCTACTCTTTGAATGCACACACACAGGAGTGCTAAGCACAGTTCAACTCCTTTCCTTGTCAAGTCATTCTTGCCCTTTCTCAGCTAGCCATCCTCCTAACAGCTTCTGCTTCCTTCCAGATACAAGGTGCACCTCTTTGTCCCTCTCATCTCCCCAAAATATGCTTTCTGCCCAGCTGCAGCAATGAATCACAGCTATGACTTGGCTATTGACTCCAGTGCAGCCCAAAGCTCCACTGAGAGAGGGAAGGAAGATGACATTCTTCTTTCATGCAACACGAAGCACAAAGCCTCAGAAGCACAGAAAACACTTCAGACAACAAGGACATTTAGCATCTTGCCACATTAATTCTTGTGCAGGTGTAGATGACTTATTCCAGGCTCATCCTCACCATACTTTGCTGGACATAAACTAAACCAACTTCACAGAATCATTAAGGAACTGAAAGAGATACATTAAGTATTGGAAGAGATCTCTAAGCTCATTAAGTCCAACCATCAACCTGTCAACCCCATGCTACTAATCCATGGCCCTAAACACCACATCTAGATGTTTCTTAAATCCCTGCAGGGATGGTGACTCCAGCACTGCCCTGGGCAGCCTGGGCCAATGCCTAACAACTCTTTGAGTGAAGAAATCTTCCTCTATTAAAGTTTCCACCCAAGAACATAGCAGCTTGTCCATGTACAGCATTAATGGTTCCTCTTCACTGTCCTGGCAGTGTGCTAGGACAGCAAGTGAGCTTGCTTGACAGACAGACAGACATTTATCAAGCACTCTGAATCTGAATCCTTTCCTAGGTCCTTCAGGGTGGTAGATGAGTAGCTGATGGGTCATGAGCTGCTCCCCTGGCTTCTCTCAGCACAGCAAAACTCTCTCATTCTTTTCCTATTAAGCTCTTTTTCATCGTTAGCTCTGAAAATCCAAGAGAATGAAATAAATCAATACCATCCTGAAGAGTTTTGAATTCTCTCTGGAGATAAGAGTCTCTCTCTCTAGCAAGCAAAATTATGGACAATTTGCTTCTCAAAGGAAGCAACTTGCTTCTGAAAGTACTTATCCATTTTTAATGACCACAGGAGCTGGTACTCCTCTTTGTGGCTCTCACCACATCTTCCTGATAGTTTTGCAGGGTAATTCTTAAGAGTACATACAGCAGAATAAAACGTTAAATGACAGAAGAAAACTCTCCTGAAGCTGCCACAGCAAGAGTAAATATATCCCTGAACATCAGCCACCTCTCCCTCTTCCTTCCCTCTGCTCAACCCTGCCAAGGACACTCAACAATTCCATGTAGGTGCCACTGCTATTTCTGCTCTCACTGCCCAAGACTCCACTACCTTGCAAATGATATCAACAGCAGCCCAGAAGCACAATGGCATCCTGGGCTGCAGCAAGAGAAGCGTGGCCAGCAGAGCCAGAGAGGTGATTCTGCCACTGCANCTGACCCCAGCAAGCTGGAGAAGCCCTGGAGATGGGCTGCAGCCCAACTAGAGAAGGCTCAGCACCATCACTTTGCTTCATGGTCCTAGAAGTCAGTGGCAAGAAACTCTCACCATGTGCTTTCTCCTCAGGCAACCTCTCTTTCCTTCTCCTGCAAACTCCCCTACAGCATCATCTGCAAGTCCCCAAGAAACCACAAACACCCTTTCCAAATTGGCAGCAGCTCCAACCTCCTCCAGGCAATCAGGGAAGGCAGACTTTCACCCAACTGCTCTCCTTTGGAGGTGGCTTTGGTGTTGATGGATCTTTCTGTGCATCCCCAGCAGCTTGATGAGTGGTGAGAAAAACGGCAGCTCAAGCAAAAGCTGGAGTCATCCTCACAGCTGAGACAACAAAGTGAACAGCTGCAGAGCAGCAAGGAATTCTGCAAAAGAACTGTCAGGAAATATCAACAAACAACTGAGCCAGAGCCTTTCTCTTTGCTTTAGAAAGCGAGTTCCTTTCGCAAAGCTTCATCTGCAGAGAGGCTCCCATTGAAATGGAGCTGACAAGAGGCAAGGGAGCTGAGAAACATTCCAACAAGTGCCTGTTGCTGGGCTGGAGAAAGTGCCTGCCTGTCTCAGGAGGAAGGGAAGGAACTAAATGGCAAAGCTGCCCCAGGGCTGCAAAGATGTAAGTTGAATTCAACTGAAAAATCACTCCATTTAAAGGCACCAACAATCTGTTTCCCTCTGCAAAAAGATGCATAATTAGCATGGGTAAATCATTAGCACTAGGTATTGTTGCAGTCAAGAGCTCAGAGAAGGAGCTGACATTTATAAAGAGGATGAAAAGCTATGATGGCAATAGGAAAGGTTAAAAAAAAACGCATGAAAAGGAAGGTTTTTGGTTGGCATCTAAACCCTTCATGCTGCAAGGCACTGGCTAACTCCCTATATTTGAGGGTTAGAAGAATCACCCCTGAGGGCAAACCTCCTTAACAATGCATCTGGAAGCAGCTAGCACTAAAAAAAAAAAGGATGCTTAAGAATATGAAGCAGAGCTCTGTTCCAGTCTGGCAATTTCTATGTTCCTATAAAAATGATGTCTCCCTCTTAGATTTCATCAGCATTAAAGAGCCTTCTTCACTTGCACCATGCCTGTCCTCTTCTGGCACTGTCCTCCCAGCAGTCACACTGTGCCTTGCCAGGGATGAACTCATCTGAGGTGAGAGACAGAGCAAGTGCTATCTCTCCTCCCCAGGTGTCAGGGGGATAAAAGGACCTCAGCCTCTCCATCCCAGCACAACTCCATGAGGGTCACTCAGTGAGCATCAGAGGAGGAGATAGGCAAGGGGAGGTGATGTTAGTGATAAACACTGCTCAGCTGATACAGAAAATGGATGGTTTTTTTTTCATTCTCCTTGCTGTGTTATTTTATCTCTCTCTTTTTCCTCTTCCCTTCGTGACTTCCCAAAAAAGCAGCAAGAAACTTCAAGGAGAAAAGGAGTCTTGGAGGCAGTGAAGCAGAAGGGCAAATGGATTCCTGACATTTCTCATTCCTGTGGATTATTTCCTTTAACTTTCTCTCTCCACAATCCTGAGTTCTCTCTTGTCTCACCCTTCTCAATCCTCCCCCAGCATTAGCAAAGCCTGATCAACTTCTCCTATCACTGCCTAGAGATAAAGGCAACATGTCCTCAGCCTAATTCCTCACACAGACTCAGCTATAGCTCAGTGCCAATTTTCCCCCAGCATTACCCAGCACAGCCCTGGGAACACACAGAGCACTCACAGTGTCAGGCTGAGTCACAGGACATCTCTTTTCACTCACCCACATCTCCCCAGCCTTGTCCCACCAACCCCCTCAGGATTCCTCAGTCCTCTTCAAGCTTTATTGGCACAGAGAAGTGAAAAGCTCTAACTGCCTCCTCAGAGTCATGCTTAGAAAAGTCCCATTACAGGCATTGACCTAAGAGCATTAAAACTCATTTGTTGGGGCAGCTTACTGGATTCTAGGAACTGCTTTAAGCTGATTCTCTGCTTGGAAATTCTGCCAGTACAACTAGCCTGGCACCCAAACCTTTTTTGGGTACACGAAATGACCTAGCCTATGTGCTGCTGTCCTCTCTCCTTCTGCCCTGCTTCACTGTAAGGCACACAAAAGCCTTCCAAGCATCCCAGCAAGTCCTGTGGCTGTGGAGAAAAATGTTGCTTAACTCTCTTCTCCGGCTCTTGTTCCTTGCGTGTGTAAGTTAGCAATTAAAGATAATGCAGAAGATGCTGAGTGGAGAATGATTGGGATTTTAACTCACAGGCAGCAGAACTGCTAAAGCATGGCATGGTGTTTCTGCATTTATTCCCTTCAAGATGATCAGAGTTCAGTCTGCTGCTTTTTCGTCAGCACCTTTCCTAGGTTCAGTAAGTCCAAGAGCAAGCTCCTGCAGCTGGGTCAAGGTAATCCCAGCCATGAGCACAGAGTGGGAGAAGAGATCATTGCAAGCAAGCCTCGAGGGTTCTGGGGGATGACAAAGCTGGACATGATCCAGCAATGTGTGCCTGCAACCTAGAAAGCTAACAGTGGCCTGGGCTGCAGAGCCAGCAGGTGAAAAGAGAGGATTCTGCCCTGCTAGGACCTCCCCTGGAGTACTGCATCCAGCTCTGGGGCCTCAGCACAAGCAAGTGTTCAAAACCAGACTGGATGTGGCCCTGGACAAGCTGTTGTGATGGGTGGCATCCCTAATCCATGGCAGGGGGAGCTGGGATTGTTCAGCCTGGACAAGAGAAACTTCGGAGGAACTACTAGTGACCTTCCAGGACCTAAAGGGAACTTCCAAGAAGGCTGCAGAGGGCCTGTTTGCAAAGGTCTGGAGGGAAAGGACAAGGGGCAATGGTTTGAAATTGGAGAAGAGTAGATTTAAACTGGCCATTAGACAGAAGTTCCTCCCCATGAGGGTGGTGGAACACTGGCCCAGGTCGCCCAGGGAGGTAGTTGAGTTCCCATCCCTGGAGGCATTGCAGGTGAGGCTTGCCAGGGCTCTGGGCAAGCTGCTCTAGTTGGGGATGTCCCTGCCCAGTGCAGGGGGGTTGGACTAGATGAGCTCCAGAGGTCCCTTCCAACCCAAACCAGTCTAGGATTCTAGGATCTTTGAGGTCCCTTCCAACCCAAGCCATTCTATGAGCCTATGAAAACAGATAACATGCTGGACACACACAGCACCCTGAGTGTGAAAGCACCAGGAACACCTGCCAGGGCTGTGGAGTGCAATCCTGCCTCTCAGTCACACCTGAGCCATGCTTCTGCAGCAGGGAGCTGTGTGATGGATCAGCTCTGGCTCCCTTCATGGAATGCCAAAGAGGATGCTACCTTTGGCTGCCCCAGCCCTCTGCCAGAAGCAATTGCTCCTGGCAGCAGAGTAACAGTTTTACCTGTGCCTCAGCACCCTCTGGTTCACATCCTGACCTCAAAGCTTGTAAGTAATGATGTCTCCCATGCACATAGTGGCCAAGCCAAGGAGATTGAGGAGCACACATGCAGGGGAATAAACAGAACCAGCACCTTCCAAACCCTCCTGATAGCATCTCCTGAAAACATCTCTGGCTGTGATAATTCACTCCTTTTGGAGATAAAAAAAAAAAAAAAGGCAATAAAGAGAGAAAAAGGAAGATCCTAGAGGATTTTTCTCCCTCCCTGGTGCCTGCAATTTATTTTTATTAACAAACAATAGCAGTTAAAAGCACTGTGGTCTCACACTGAGATGTCTGCTCTGCCCACTTCAGACACTCCTAATTGGCTTGAAGCTGTTCTCTTCAAGGGAAAAAGCCTCAGGAGCCTGGAGGGAAGGGAAGTGTCTGTAGGTGGAAGGAGAAAGGCAGATTTTCTTCCAGCTGAGGAGGACAGCAAGCTGCTATGAAAGAGGGAGCAGTGTTCTCCACACCAGCACTGCTCCTCTGATGTAAGAGCTGGAGGTGGTGTCATCACCTCAATCTTTGGACCATTTTAAGAGAACTGATAATGATAATTACAAGGCTGAGGGTTTGTTGGTTTTTTTTTTACCTTAAGTGACGTTTCCTTGACAGGTTTGACTCCAAATCAGCTCAAAAGAAGCCAGAAAAAGCTTTGTGTACCTCCTCACACCTAACACTCAGAGCATAGCCTTGCCCCAGTCGTTTCTCCTGTGGAAAGAGCTCTCTTATCAAACATTACACCACATTTCCTCAGCCTACCCACTCTGCAGCTCATCCCTTCTATTAAAGGAGAGAACAGCAAGTTGGCACTGCAGATAGTGTGCAGGCTGCTGGAGCAGGGGCAGAGGAGGCCACGAGAATGCTCAGGGGCTGCAACACCTCTGCTCTGAGGACAGGCTGAGGGAGCTGGCATTGTTCAGCCTGGACAAGAGAAGGCTTCAGGGGAACTACTAGTGACCTTCCAGGACCTAAAGGGAACTTCCAAGCAGGCTGCAGAGNCATTTTTTTCCCCTCCTGCTCCCAGCTCTGCTTTAAGTACATAGACACTTCTGGAAATGTGCTTTCAGCTGTGAGCCTTGCAGCAATTGACCCTTCTTGAAGACACAGAGTCTTGCCAAATACCAACTTTTCTTTTGGAAGGAGATGTTCAGGGCTTGGGTGTTTTCTTTCCACCCCTGCCAAGACTGATCTTTTCTTCACAAAATTTCCTTTTATCAAAAAGGCTTTGATGAAACATTTCCAGCTCTCTCAGAAGAAAAAGAAATCCACCAAGCAGCAACCCCCATTTGCTGTTAGTGAAGAATTACTGCAAGCCCTCAGTCCCTTTACAGATGAAGGAGGTTCTAAAATATGAATTGGATCTGTGAACATCTCAGAAGTCAAGGGAGGAGGGGAGGAATAAGAAAGAAAAAAAAAAGCTTTTAAATGCATCAACCTGCTCTCTGGGCTGGAGAATGAAGATTAATCTATTTATTTCACTTAAAGTCTCTCTGGCAGATTCAAGATGAGAAAAAAATAACAACCCCCACCATCAGAAAGGAAAACAAAAAAGCCTTTACCAAATCAACCTGCAAGAAGTGGTTGATGGCCAAAAATAAAAAAAAATAGAGTTAGTTTTGCTTCTTTTTTTTTTTTTTATATAGCTGCCAAAGCTGTAAGTGAAATAAATAGATCAATCTCCCAATTTATTCAGCCAAAGAGCATTTTGATATATCCAAGGCTAGAGGAGGCAATTTGTGAATGGCTAAAGAGGATGTTTGTAAGACTTGGTTTGTGTCTCTGAAGAGAGCAAGAATATTTGGGTCTGCATGTGGAAGACAGGAAGCATATGCTTTGGGAAGGAGGTGAGAAACAGGACAGATGCCAAGCTAAGAATAGGCACAAGAAAACATTGGGGTGATGGGAGCAGACACAGAAGGGAAAGGGGACAGAAACCTGCACAGGAGAGGAAGAGACCTGGAAAAGGAGAGATTGGCAGGGAAAACACAGTTTAGAGATGCACAGGGATGAGAGAGGAGAGCTGCAGGGGAAACAAAAGAGTTAGGAGATGCACATGGATGAGAGAGTTAGGAGATGCATGGGAAACAGGAGATGCACATGGATGAGAGAGGAGAGCTGCATGGGAAACAAAAGAGTTAGGAGATGCACAGGGATGAGAGAGGAGAGCTGCATGGGAAACACAGGAGTTAGGAGATGCACATGGATGAGAGAGGAGAGCTGCACAGGAAACACAGGAGTTAGGAGATGCACATGGATGAGAGAGGAGAGCTGCACAGGAAACACAGGAGTTAGGAGATGCACATGGATGAGATTGTGGAGCTGCACACAACCACCAGATGCACCAGAGAGCTGCTGGAGGAATGGAGTGGCTCATAGCAATCAACAGTCTTGCCCAGGGAAGCAGAACTCAAGTCCAAATTGGTGAGGGATGCTGCATTTAAAAGGCATTCATTTGCATGAGAGAAGCTTTTAATGCTGCTTGTAGCAGAAGGAATGCACACACACACAGAAAAAGAGAGCTTTCAGAATAGAAACCAATGTGTTTGATGAACAGTTTAACAGCAAAGAGCATCCAATTAGAGGAGCTGTGTTACCAAGATGAAACAGCCAAGTCCCAGAGGGATGGAGGAGAAGAAGAAGCAGCAGCTCTGGCATTTTCCCTCTGCTTATGGCAAATCCCACACCAAGCAGCAGAGGAGGAGTGAGGGAAGCCCTGGCCACAGGAGAAATGTCACCCAGGCAAGGGCAAGCATGCAATGGGTTGAGGGAGGCAAGGTTGTGCTAAGCTCCCCTCTCTGGGTCACTGCTGCAGATGAGAGCCTGAGGGAAGAGGATTTTCATGGCATGCAACAGAGGTTTTTACAAGAAGCTAGCTGGGAAAGGAGCTCCCTGCTCTTCATGGCTCAGCAGGAGGAGAACCCTTGGAGCAGTGCTGCTGGAAGGGCAGAAGGGAGGCAATGTTGGCCAACAAAAGGAGATTTCTTTGACCTTGCAGTACCTAAAGGGAACTTCCAAGCAGGCTGCAGAGGGCCTGTTTGCAAAGGCCTGCAGTGAAAGGACAAGGGGCAATGGCTTGAAATTGGAGAAGAGTAGATTTAGACTGGATATTGGGAAAAAGTTCCTCCCCACGAGGGTGGTGGAACACTGGCCCAGGTTGCCCAGGGAGGTGGTTGAGTTGCCATCCCTGGAGGCATTGCAGGTGAGGCTTGCCAGGGCTCTGGGCAAGCTGCTCTAGTTGGGGATGTCCCTGCCCAGTGCAGGGGGGTTGGACTAGATGAGCTCCAGAGCTCCCTTCCAACCCAAACCAGTCTAGGATTCTAGGATACATCACACCCAGAGAAATCTCCACACAAACATCCTCGGCAAAAAGCTGCTCAGCTTTTCCACTCCTGAGAGCACAGAAAACTCACTAAGAGACATGATTTCTCTCCCCACTCTTGGCTCTGGCATCTCTGAATCTCTTCCCCCTCCTCTTTGTCTCTGTCTCGTGGCCTTTCATGGATTTATTGTAAAGCTTGGAGAGTCATTGGGGGAATACGGGCACAGAGCAGCCTGCCTGATGGTACAAGAAGTGCTTCTGAACAAAGCACCACTCATGTTTCATAAGCCTCAAGATAACTGCTCTGTGTCTGCCTTATCCCTTGTTTCTCAGGTATCTGGTCACTTGGCTTCAGCTATAGCCATAACATACACAATTCCTGGGAAGCTCCAGGCTGCACCAGTGGTTTTGCCCATGTTCTTTACCATTTCTCCCCTTTAACACCCCAAATGCCATTAGCCACCTCACCTGCAGAGGCTTTGCCAAGGCAGAGGCATTCCTGCAAGAGAACCAACTTCTTCTACACTAAAGGCCAGCAAGAGATCTCTACAAGTCCTTCTGGGACTTGTCCTGAATGGGCAAGAGAACCAAGGAAAGAGCTGAGTAAAACCCCATAGCCAGCATTAATTCAAAGAGAGCCTGCATTTTACCATCCCTGTCAAGAGTTAAGCATGGCATCAAGCTCACAGACACTTGCCCACCCTCCAACTCCATTCTTACCCAAGCACAAGCATTCCCTTCCCATCTGCAGTGTGATCCAAGCAGAAGGATAACACTTGTGGGCTTTATCCAGAGCTTCAAGATGCAGCAAAAAAAAGATCCTAGAATCCTAGAAACCTTGATCACATCATTCTCTCCCAGCCACAAGCATCAATTGTCCTCATTAACCAGCCTTAGCCTAAACTTGAATGTCTGCATCTTAACCTAGAATCCATCCAAATTCCAGCACTATATTCTCACGCAGCTGCTATCCTCCAAGCTGAATTCCCAGCCTGTCTGCTGAATGAATCAACAGGACTCAGGCATCTGACAGTGCAAATGTGCTCTAGACACTTCTGATTTGGTCTGAGGACCAGAGAAAGTGAGGCTTAGCCAGCTCTGCTTTCAATACCCATGATGTTCCCAGGCCTAATCCACCTGGAATACCATGGCCAGTTTCCATCCATATTTCAGGGGGATGCAGACCCACAGGACTCTCAGTTCCCATGAGCTTCATGAACTAATAATCTAGCAGAGGAGAGAAAAAAGATTTCTCCACAGAAGGAAGGACTGCAAGTTTAGCTCAACTCCCACTAGACACCAAGGAATCCACAAGGGAAAGATGTTATGCATGCTCTAAATAGAAGGAAAAGCTTCAATTAGAGCTTACTGAGCTTGACCATGAGGCATAAACTGTATGCCAGGCTGCCTGAATTCCCCAGCTCACTGGAACCACTTGGGTTTTTCTTCCCTCACCCTGTGGGATTCACTTCAGCTCAGACAGAGCCTGAACAGAAGAACTTTGGAGTGCTGGTGATTCAGCCCAAGTCATTTGGAACCAGTTTTGAGCCCAGGAGGTTTCCAACTCCTCCAGCTGCTCAGTAGCCATCAGCCCAAGCTGATTGTTGCTAACTGCTGTCAAATGGCAGCCTGGCAACCTCTGCATCTTCTCCTGCCCCCTAAAGAAAAGGTAGCAATGCTCAACTCCACTTTACCTCTTCGCACAAGGATAAAGCTACGGGGAGAGGGACAAACAACCAAAGGGACAGAGAACACAGAGCATCATATGGAAGGTGAACAATCAATCCCCACTATCAATCCAGGCTGGGGATGAGATGCTAGAGAGCAGCCCTGCAGAAAAGGCCTTGGGGTGCTGGTGGCTGAGAAGCTGCCCATGAGCAAACAGTGCACGCTGGCAGCCCAGAAGCACAATGGCATCCTGGGCTGCAGCAAGAGAAGCGTGGCCAGCAGAGCCAGAGAGGTGATTGTGCCNCCAGTCTAGGATTCTGTGCCCTGGTGCTGCCCCATCCTGCCTGTAACACCATTACCTCACCCTCCTGGAGAGCTGCACGTGGAGGGAGAGAGGAGCATCTCCAAAGGGCATCTCTGGGGAAGAGGAGTTGAGCTCGACCCTGAGCATTAAGAACTTGCAGAGGCTACATTTCTGCCTACAAGTGAACAGGCTGCAGACAGCAAAAGAGCATCCATGTGCCAGGGAAAGAATGGACACTTTCCAGAGATTTGAATTTATGTCAACCTGGAGACCAGACAAAGACCCATTAATTCCTGGGCTGTCTAAGCAAGAATTGGATGAATGACAACTTGAGCATTATGACTTCAATGGACCATCTCCCCAGGGGGGCCAGGGAGAAGATGCTCTTCCTGCCTTTTACTGTCCAAAATGCCAAGAGAGATCCAAATCAACCACAAGCTGCCATCCTCATGTTAACAGCCAGGAACCCTCTTCATCCTACCTGCCTTGGGAAAGGGGATAAAGAGAGCTGCTTGGCAGCATTCAAGCCTTTGCTCTCCCTTCACCCTCCTCCTCACAGCTTCCTTGGCCTTCTCTTGTGAGCCTGACTGCCACTCAGGCAGCAATTGCTCTCTGGGGAGGATGAGGGCCACAGGATTTGCAAATCCCTCTTTCCTTTTGTAGCTGACAGCAGCTTTGCAGCCCAACAACAGCTCCAAATGCTTCTGAAGAGAGTTGTTTGGTTTTTTTTTAATGAGAGCTTCCCCTCCCCAAACTCTTTCCAAGCTCCTTTTCTAAGGCACTTTGAAATAATTAAACTCTTCCATCAAATTATGCTGAAGATCTCTATGAAAAGCCTTTCATTTCCATTTGCTTAATGTAACTCCATCCACCAGATGAACTCTGTAGGGGGCTTTTTTATTTTTTTGTTGTTTGGGGTTTGTCTTTTTCCAGCTTTCCCTCCCCTCTTTCCTAAAATATCATGCTGGGAAGGTTTAATTTGATTGTAGCCTGACTAGAATTTTGGGCTGTGCCACACATCCTGTCAGCACATCACAGCTGCAGTGGGAATCTCAAGCTCTCTTTAACTTTGCTGCCTGGCATTTCATCAGCTCATGGTCTTCAGCAGCAATCTCTCTGTGGGTAAAGCCTCCAAGTTAGCAAGAGACCTAAAGAGCATCAGTTTCTCTCTCTCTGATCCATTACTCCCTCCTCCAGGCATGCTCACAGTAGTCCAGCAAGCTTAGGCTTACAACAGAGAAGGGAAGGGTTTGTGTTTGATCTAAATAAGGGAGATTGCCAAACTGACCTTCAGCTCCCAAAATAAAGAGCAGGGCAGAATGGCTCTGGCCACCCTGGTGGCTCTCAACTGATAAAAGTCCTTAATGAACAATAAGTTTCACAGAATCACAAAGGTTGGAAGAGATGTCTAAGATCAGCAAGTCCAACCATTCCTAGCACTCCCATGCCACTAAGCCATGGCCCTAAGGAGAGCATCTTAATGTTTCTTAACCTCCTGCAGGGATGGTGACTCCAGCACCTCCCTGGGCAGCCTGGGACAAGACTTAACAACCCTTGCAGTAAAGAAATTTCTCCTTATATCCAATCTAAACCTCTCCTGGTGCAACTTGGGTCCATTTCCTCTCATCCTTTCACTGTTAACCCTGGAGAAGAGACCTAGCCCCAAAAGAGAGCCAATATCCCCCCTTCCCAGTGTCTATCAGCAGACATTGGACCATCCCTGCCACAGTGCCACAGCTCACAGCAAACCTGCAGGAGCTGCTGCAGCCAAAAAGCAGCTCAGGATGCCACTGGGAAAGTGGTGTAAAGGTTTTCCTTGTGTGCCCCTCAGCCTCTTGCTGCAACTTGAAGGAACCAAATCTAAGAACAAACCCCCAAAAAACCCCATCTGAATTCTCCCTGTCACTACTGCTGGAGCAGTTTAGTGGCTTCAAAGCCTATTTGCCTTTACACAACTGAAGAGAGTCTGCTCCCCAAACTGTTCAGGCCATCTGTGTGCTGCACTGTTCCCAGGAGCTCCCCAGCACCCAGCACAGGGAGCCCCAGAGAGGAAAGGAGGGAGAAGGATGCAGAGCTCCCTGACTCCCACCAGCCTCCAGCTCTGTGCTAGGCCAGAGGCAAGAGGCAGCCACCTCCAGAGCCTGGGATCTCCAGAGTGCTGGCAGACTGCCTGCACAGCCTGAGAGACACAACACATCCCTGGGCTGAGGAAGAAGCTGAGGGAGCAGAGCCAACACCTTTGAGTGAGTTTGCACCAGGCAATTGAGGAGAAGCCAAGGAAGTGCTGGTGGCTAGGAGGATGCCCATGAGGCAGCAATGTGCCCTTGTGGCCAAGAGGCCAATGGCATCCTAGGATGCATTAAGAGGAGCGTGGCCAGCAGAGCCAGAGAGGTTCTTCTCCCCTCTCCTCTGCCCTGGGGAGGCCTCCCCTGCAATCCTGGGTCCAGTTGTGGGCCCCTCAGCTCCACAAGGATAGGGAGCTGCTGGAGAGAGTCCAGCACAGGGCCAGCAAGATCCTGAAAGGAGTGGAGCATGTGCCCTAGGAGGACAGGCTGAGAGAGCTGGGTCTCTTCAGCCTGGACAAGAGGAGACTGAGAGGAGACCTCAGCAATGCTTAGAAAGATGGGAAGGGTGAGTGTGAGGAGGAGAGAGCCAGGCTCTGCTCAATGGCATCCAATGGTAGGACAAGAGGGAATGGGAGCAAGTTGGACCACAGCAGGTTTAGTATTAACCCAAGGAGAAACTTGTTTGCAGTTCAGGTGCCAGAGCACTGGCCCAGGCTGCCCAGGAGGCTGTGGAGTCTCCTTGTCTGGAGCCATTGCAGAGCTGCCTGGACACATTGCTGTGTGAGCTGGTCTAGGTGCTCCTGCTCTGGCAGGGGGGTTGCACTAGATGAGCTTTCTAGGGCCCTGCCAACCCCTAACATTCTGTGAAGAGTTGGATCAGGAGGGGTTGCTCCCAGAGGACACTCTGCCAGGAGGGCAACATCAGTTCCTGTCCAACACACCAAGAGTTTCCCAATTTTTGAGCCTTTCTACAGGGTCTGATCCATCTTTCCCTGCTAGGGACTCAATTACCTCATGGTCAAATAGATATTCAAGCTGTAGAAGCAGAGCAGAGTTGCACTTGATGACCTTCAAAGGTCCCTTCCAACCTCAACTAGTCTGTAATTCCACAGAAAGGAGAAAAACCAAGGTTCAAATGAAACCAAGCAAGATGCCCACAGCCAACCTGCATGGTGCACAGCAGAGGAGATGACTGAGAGAACCAAACTCAGCCTGGGGGATGAGAAAAATGCCCCCAGTTAAGGCTTGTGCTTGGGTGAAGGTGACACAGAGTTAGCTGAAGCCAAGGAGGAAGGAGAGAACCACGTAGAACCTTAGCAGATAACTGGGTTGGTGTGAAATGTTTTATCAGGATCCATGCAGGGAAAAGAGGTAAAAAAACCCCAAACATACAAGCTGCAAGCAGCAGGTTACAACTGCTAGTAGCTGAGAATCACAGGACAGAGAATAGAGGAAATGCAGAGGGGCACAAAGCTGCTCTGCACCCTAAGAGAGGGAGAAAGGAATGCAGAGGCATTTCAGGAGCAGCCAGGGTGTGGATGCTCTCACTGATAAAGTTCAGCACTTAAACTTGGTTTGACCATACTAATCTAAGCATTACACCCCAGATTACCCCCAAACCAAATACCAAAGGGATGCCTGTGTGCCTGCCATCACTTCTAGCAAAGAAGGAGACCAGACAGCTCTACAGGCAGAGATGTGACCCTACAGGAAGCATAGAGCCATGTCCCAAAACAACCATGAAGCTCACTCTTTTTTCCAGGGCTTTTCAGAGTGCTGCAGAAGATGGCACATTCCCCCCTCCTTCCCCCAAATAAAAAGCCCTAACAAATTTACCACATCTCTGCCCAGGCTTTGTGAGCCATTTCCAGTGAAAGCACTGGCATGTGGTACTCACAGCAGCTGCTCAGCAGAAGGCAGAAGATGATGATAGACTTGTGTTTGAGTTTGTCACTGTGAGCACACAGCAGATGCTGGGTTAAGAGTGCTTTTTGGGGTCTCATGGAAGCTAGCAGGCAAGCAAGCAAGCATGTCTGAACAAGAGGTGTAAGCCTGCTGCCCTTCCACAAGAGCAGAGCTTGACTTAGTCACTAAAGCACCAGCAAAGTCCAAGGGCTGGAAAAGGCTCCTGGAAGGCAAAGCATGACACTGTTTTCAGGACACCAAGACTTCATCCCCTGTTCTGCTGCTTGCTTAAACTCCTTTCTCTCTTAATACATTAATTTTACCACCTGTACCTAGTGAGAATAATGTTGCAGACCTCTTCAGTGAAGGGCTTTGAGGTCTCAGGATGAAGAGTGTTCTGCAAGGCTCATATATCATCATTAGCTCTGGCCAGGAATAACCCAGAAACCTGGAGCAGCATTTTTCCAGCTGCATTTGGAATGTTTCCTTCCCTCCAACCTCACTAAATCCACACACCCTGATCCTCTGCTTAGCTGGGCTCTTGTCATTTATTTGACCTAGAGCAGCACTGCAAAGGAAACCCTCAAGGCTCCAAAGGAAATACTCAAGGCCCCAAAGAAAAGCCTCGAGGCCCCAAAAGAAATCCTCGAGGCCCCAAAGGAAACCCTCAGTCCCCCAAAGGAAACCCTCAAGGCCCCAAAGGAAATCCTTGTCCCCAAATACTATGTTCCTGTCATCCAAACCAAGCCAAGCCCATTGCAAACCAAAGTCAGGAGGGGAAGCTGAAGCCTAGCCCAGTCTCCACAGCACAGCACTGAGCTCCCTAGGAGATGTTGCCATTAACAGATATTTCCCAGGAAATCCAAGGCTAGAGCTAACAGATGCTTCTCCAAGGATTCCCAGCTCCCTTTGGGAGACCCAAGGGGCAGACTTTCTTGGTCTTAACTGCCAGGGAAATGTTGGCAGTGCATCTAAAATTGCCTCCTGGAGTTTGCAGGGTTCACCCATCAGCAATGTCTGACACAGCAACTGAGATTAAAGCTGCGTGGGTAGGGACATGTTTGTGCCTGCTAGTGAGCCTGGAAAAGATAACACACACAGTGTGAGAGTTTGGTCTGTTCAAGTGGGACTCCAAAAATCCATTTTTAGCTCTGCAACTGCCCTGTTCCCTATCCTGAAATAACTCACTGGCTCTTCTTCACCCTCTGGAAAGCTGGAAGTATTCCCTACTAGGTCTTCTTGCCTTGGTACTGCATGGATCTAGCAAAATGAGCTTCAGAAAGGCCATTCCTAATCAGTTGTGCTATCCACTTGCCTGGAAGTGTCAGCATGGATTCAAAGGTTCCTTGGTATGATTCCTTAGCAGCTACACAGAGAGAAGATCATAGAATCCTAGACTGGTTTGGGTTGGAAGGGACCTCTGGAGCTCATCTAGTCCAACCCCCCTGCAGTGGCCAGGGACATCCCCAACTAGAGCAGCTTGCCCAGAGCCCTGGCAAGCCTCACCTGCAATGCCTCCAGGGATGGCAACTCAACCACCTCCCTGGGCAACCTGGGCCAGTGTTCCACCACCCTCGTGGGGAGCAACTTCTTGCTAATGTCCAGTTTAAATCTACTCTTCTCCAACTTAAAAGCATTGCCCCTTGTCCTTTCCCTCCAGGCCTTTGCAAACAGGCCCTCTGCAGCCTGCTTGCAAGTTCCCTTTAGGTCCTGGAAGGTCACTAGTAGTTCCCCTGAAGCCTTCTCTTCTCCAGGCTGAACAATGCCAGCTCCCTCAGCCTGTCCTCAGAGCAGAGGTGTTGCAGTCCCTGAGCATTCTCGTGGCCTCCTCTGCACCTGCTCCAGCAGCTCCATGGCCTTTCTGTACTGAGGGCTCCAGAACTGGGCACCAAGCCTTCCTTAGAGTGCACAGCAAGATAGGCATATGGCTAACCAAGTCATTCCTTCCTTTCTGAGGAGATTTGAGAGCCAGAGGCAAGAAGCACCACAGAAAAATGCAATACCACTATTTAAACAAAGCAATCTTCTCACACACACACAGAGAGTTCAGCTTCAAGGGGGCAAACCTATTTGTTTGCAGAGCAGAAGCCTGGAGAAGCTTGATTCCTCTGGCCCTGCTCCAGCAAAGCATTTGGGCATCTGCTTGCCATCAGAAAGCTCCCTTCTGTGCCTGGGCTTTTAGGCTCAGACAACTCTAACTTCAAAAGGTGTGGGACAAGCAAGCATTTGCCTGGGTGGGAAATCACACAATCACTAAGGTTGGAAGAGAGCTCTAAGCTCATCAAGTCCAACCATACCTAGCACTACCATACCACTAACCCATGGCCCTAAGGAGAGCATCTATAGGGCTTGACCACAAAATACACCAAAACCCCAACACTGTGCTGGCTTCAGCCTTTGTAGGACACAGGTAGAAAGCTTGAGAACAGCCAGAGATGCTCTAGGAATTTACTGCTTCCCTGAGACTGAATTCAGATGCTCACCTCTTTCCTGTCCACCTCTATTTCTATCACCATTTTACTGTGAACATTTGTGGTTTAATTTCCACCTCTCCCTCACCTTTTTTTTTTTTTTTCCCTTTCCCAACCCCTCTAAAACCTGGCAGGGTTTTCACATCTCTGAGTATCCTGATGAGAGGAGAGCTGGAAGGACTCCTTTGGGGACAATGGATTAGACTCTCCTGCAGTGTGTCTACAAAGTCAAAACCAAATTCTTCCTTTTTTATAGGGATTCATTCAAATCCTATTGATCTGAGGTTTTGTCCTGCCTCTGAGGCTGCTTTTTTCTGATCAAGGTTTCTAGGATGACATTAGCTGCTCACTCAACCAGCTCAGGCTCCTTGGCCTCCTCCTTATCCCACTGCTGCTTCCCACACGATGTGCCCAACTCCATGACAAACACACACACTGCTTCACCTCCCCAAATGCTCCTTTCTCCCTAAATTTGTACCCTTGGCTCCCCACTTTAGCTTTTCCATCAGAGTCAAGCCCTGCTGATGACACAGATGTGGTTCCACACAGACACTACAGCAGAAGGTGGAGTGATGGAGGCTGAAAGCATTCCCTGGGAATTGTTCCATCTATTACTAAGCTGAGCCTAGGGATTCCTCATTACCTGAATTATTGTTCTGGAAGCAACTTTTGCAGTCTGCTAAAGAGATTGTACATGAGGACTCACCCTGATGGATTATGACAGTTTGGATTTACTCTGTGCTACTGCAGCAAGATAGGAAAGAGAAACTTCTATAGGTGACTGTTGGTGTCAGCAGTCACTTAGGGCTCCTGCCTGACCTCTCCAGCACACTTGGAACTGCTGAAGCAGTCATCAGAGCATCCTCTCTGACCTCAAGATCACTGAGCCATGCCATCAGCAATCCTTACAGGCTTTGGAGAGCTTGCAACTAGCCCACAGACAATTCCAGAGTAGAGAAGGATGGGCACCAATTGTGCCAAAGAAAGAGGGTTGGGAAATCTTTGAGCAGCTGAGTAACTCAGGACCTTTACATCTCCTCCTTTAAAATGGTTTCCCTTAGAGGAAATAATCAAGGATCCAGGTGGTGTCCATGCTCTCACAGCTCCTGCATCATCTCCTGGGGTTTTCTGCACCATCTCCTTCTCCAGTCCACTGTAACCTAGCCCCAGTCAGTTACCTCTTATCCATGTTCCCAGATCCAGCAAGTTTTGCTCAGGTCACACAGCAGATAACATTGCCCAAACTGAATGTATAACCCTTCCCCCTCCATTCATCTCTCCAGAACCCTGCAAGCTGCAGATAAGCAAGGACACAGCCCCATGACTCCCAAAGAATTGGGACCTGAGCACCAGAGGAGAGAGGCAGGCAGACAGACAGATATGCAACAGTGAGCACAAGGCAGCAGTGAGCTCACCAAGCTGACTGGGAGAAGCAATAGCTCCAGATTTATGTCCAGGATCCAATGTCTGGGAGAGCAGAAGGTCAGGGGAACAACCCTGCCTGCCAGAGAAGAGCAGCAGTAAATCCTGCTTCCTACCACAGCTGGCCTGGAAATTACAGAAGAAGGATAAAATTGTTTCATGACACAATCCTGAAAGGTTAGATGCTATTTTTTCTTGGTGCTGGGGCTCAAAGTTTCAGGTCTTTCTATGGGGGAACCACTGAAAGCTGGAGCTGTGTTGCTAAGGGAAGATTCATTAGACCAAAGCCAAGCCAACAGTCATCATCATCATCACCATGGCCAGGCTTTGGGAACGAAGATCCAGGGAGGGCTCCATCCATGCTTTTTCCAAGTGTGCTGCTGGCTGCAAAGGCCAATTTGGGACAGACAAGAGCAGTTGCAAAAGGCACAGCACAAGGACTCCTCAGGAGGTAGAAGCTGCAAGACACAATTCTTTCTACGCTGTCTTTTCTCCTCCAGAGTGATCCTGTGTGCCTGCTCCAAACCATCCATGGCATTCAAGCTAGTGTGTGTGNCCAATAGTAGATTCAGCTCATCTACACAGCCACAGGATACTGCTCCTAGGGCAGGGAGAAAGAGCCAAGCAACCTAGGGAGAATGTGCCACTGAGATGCCTTAAGCTCAGCACACTCCCTTATTAGACAAACCAGAGGCAGAGCTTGTTTCATGCAAGCTCATGCCTTAAAGGGCAGATAAAAAGAGGAAAGGGGTTAGCAAGAACAGGAAAAACATGTCAAGCTCTGAAGGAAAGAAAAAAAAAAAGGCCAATTTATGTGTTTTAATAAATAAAGCACATTTCCATTCATCATCATTCAGAAAGTCAATAAACACTCAGCTTGCAAAGGAGTAATTGCTATGGGTTGATTCCTCCCTCTCCACACCAGAATTGGGCATCTTTATCACCAAATCAGTGGGAATAGCAGTGCCAGATGCTATTAGTAAGAGGCTGCCTACAGCCTGAAGGAACTCAGTCATTCTCCCAGGGACTTTCTACCCATTCTCAGAGTTGAATTTTCATTCATCAAAAAATCATTTACTGAAAAAAAAGAGGTTTCAAACACACAGAGAGGATTGATCTAGACACATCCTCCCCTCTCCCCTCGAATGACTTTGCCAAAGGAGAAAAAGAATTCAGTTGTGGCCAAGAACAACATTTAAGAGGTGTTTGTTGGTTTACAGCCATTCATTGTACTTAATTATAGATGTGTTAGTGATCTCCTTCCCTTCCTGGAGTCACTTACACAATCAGGCACCTCCAGCACATGCTGCCACCCACGACAATAATACTACAGCACAAGAGCTGGAGCCTGCTAGAGAGTCATTTCCCAGAGCTTAGTCCTGTGAGCACTCTAAGGGATACAAATATAGGGATGCTCATCACCTTTTGTGCTCCTTAGGAAGTCCATGAGATCCTGGGAAGAGCAAGAGAGAGCCTAGGAAGAGCTAGAGACCCTGGGGAAGAGCTAGAGACCCTGGGAAAAACTAGAGACCCTGGGGAAGAGCTAGAGAGCCTGGAGAAGAGCTAGAGAGAGCCTGGGAAGAGCTAGAGAGAGCCTGGGGAAGAGCTAGAGAGCCTGGGGAAGAGCTAGAGAGAGCCTGGGGAAGAGCTAGAGAGCCTGGGGAAGAGCTAGAGAGAGCCTGGGAAGAGCTAGAGAGAGCCTGGGAAGAGCTAGATCACTCTAGCTTGCAGCAGAGCCAGAGAGGTGATTCTGCCACTGCGCTCTGCTCTGCTCACACCTCCTCTGCAATACTGGGGCCAGTTCTGGAGCCCTCAACACACAAAGGCCATGGAGCTGCTGGAGCAGGTGCAGAGGAGGCCACGAGAATGCTCAGGGGCTGCAACACCTCTGCTCTGAGGACAGGCTGAGGGAACTGGGATTGTTCAGCCTGGACAAGAGAAGGCTTCAGGGGAACTACTAGTGACCTTGCAGGACCTAAAGGGAACTTCCAAGCAGGCTGCAGAGGGCCTGTTTGCAAAGGCCTGCAGGGAAAGGACAAGGGGCAATGGTTTGAAATTGGAGAAGAGTAGATTTAGACTGGATATTAGGAAGAAGTTGCTTCCCATGAGGGTGGTGGAACACTGGCCCAGGTTGCCCAGGGAGGTGGTTGAGTTCCCATGCCTGGAGGCATTGCAGGTGAGGCTTGCCAGGGCTCTGGGCAAGCTGCTCTAGTTGGGGATGTCCCTGCCCACTGCAGGGGGGTTGGACTAGATGAGCTCCAGAGGTCCCTTCCAACCCAAACCATTCTGTGAGTCTATGTGTTGGAAGAGCAGCCTGGCATGCCCAGGGAAGGATGTACACAGGTTTTCCACAAGTCCTGGCTCAGAGCAGCCCAGTTCAGACAGCAGCTGTCACTCCAGCAGCAAGCAGGGACAGAGGAGGCTAAGCTCTGCCTGTCACAGGATTGCTCTCAGTGTGTCCAACTGCCCTGCAGATTAATCAAAAGCTTCAGCCTCTAGCCATGCCAGAGACTTCATGAGAGCAATTTATCACAATTATCCCAAAAAAGCCTTACAAGCATTCTGGAGATAGCTATCAGTTAGGGAGCAGAGGAGAGGGAAAAGCTCTCTCTGGACTCTAACAGGTTACCTCTTGCTTGCTTTCTCTCCAGGAACAGATCATTTCCACCACCACCATCAGAAACAGCTTGAGGAACCTGTCACATCCCAGGCCTTTCACATCATCCTCCCTCACATCCCCACTCACTTTGTGCATTTCATTTCAGCTCTTCAATCAAAAGAGGGAGGGTGGGGGGGGAAAAAAGGATGATTAAGACATAAAAGTTTATTGATTGATTTTAAAGGGATGCTTTGGAACAAACCCCTCTGGATTGGCAAGCTTGCCTTTCAGTGTGGAAAGGGATGGTGGAATACAGGGAGCACCCCACAAAACAAACAACTTGGTCTCAGAGCATATATTTTGCCTTCATGATGTCCCTGAGAAGGTGCTAAATACACCAGGTACAAGGCATTACTCACCCCTCTAACTTCCAAATGTGAAATGCATCATTAACATTCATGTTGTCTTCAATTAGTTCTCTGTATGGCAAGAAGGGGAACAAAGATAGGTTCCCTCACTAAATTTTGTTTCATTTCCAAAGCCTAGGGATCATAAAAGGCAACCTGGCTGAAACTCCTGCTCTCCCTAGCAGCATCCACAAGGACTTGGTGACAGCAAGCTGGAGCAAGGCTTGGAATTAATGTGGCTAGGAGAAAAAGACAATGCTCCAGGTTGTGCTTTCAGACAACCAGCTCCTTTAGAAGTGTGAGTTGGAGAGAGCCAAGTGTTTGGGGACATAGCATCAAAGGGTTTCAGCTACCCAAAAGAGCAGAGAAACACCCAGTGAGGTTTTTAAGAGCCTCCAAATTAAGAAGGTTTCCTGACTCCTATTGATGCTTTCATTTCAAAAGAAGGGTTTGGAAGTTTTTCTGTCTTCCAAGTTCTTCCTTGGAGGAAATCTGCTTGTTTCTCATTTGGGAAACTCTCCTAGTCTCCTTTGCCCATGGCCTGAAGGTTCCAAGTCACTTCTTTAGGGCTCCATGCTCACCTGGCAGCTAAACATCTCCCACTAGGCAGATGCTATCAGCTCAGCTTGAAAGGATTTAGCTTCTGGGTGCTGAGCACTTCTGAAAGGAGAAGTGGAAGGGAAACAAGCATCCAGAAGTGAGCTGTAAGCTTTTCCATCCAACCAAACTCCTCCAGGTCTCATGGGCTTTCTCTTCCAGGAGCTCAGCTGCAGGAGCAAAGCTGGAGCAGTCCAAAAGAGTCTGTGGGGAAAGATATCTGCAAACATTGGACTCTTTTGCTCAAGCAGCTCCCACTTACAGATCAGCAAGCACTCCTGGGGTTGTCCAGGCCCCTTTCCAAACCAACTGGCCATGGGCTTTTTGGAGCTGCTTCCAATTGCAACCAAAGCACCTCTTTCAGGAAAGGATCCAATCACAATGTAAAGTTTCTATTCATGGATAATTGACCACAAGCCTTAGGGGAGATCCTACAGTTTCTAATTACTCTTCCTGTTCCAAAACATCTGTCTTTTTTCTAGGCAGAGCTTCTTGAGCTCCACTTGCTTGCAAATGACTCTTACTGTACTTTCTTAGACAAAAAAGAAACGGGAGTCACCTTGCCAGTAGGAAGAAAAAAGATAGGATTTTGTGAAGAGAAGTCAGACCCTCTGAGCTCAGAAAGATGACTCACATCTGAGGTTTCACCTCCAGAACACAGTCCAATTCCTCTACATTGACTTAAGGAGATGAGACACTTCAGTGAAGGTTAAGTGGGATGGATCCAGGGTGAGGTATGTAGATGAGAATCGAGCTGTCCCCCACCTAAAAACCATCCAAATCCTAACCAACATAGCTAAGTGATAACCATTAAGTGATTAACTGCTCCAGGTTCTCCTGCTCTTGCAGGGGGTTGGACTAGATAATCTTATCATAGAATCACACGGAATCATTTGGGTTGGAAGGGAGCTCTGGAGCTCATCTAGTGCAAACCCCTGCAGTGGCCAGGGACATCCCCAACTAGAGCAGCTTGCCCAGAGCNGAGGTCCCTTTCAACCCCTAACCTTCTGTGTGATTCAGACTCTACAGAACCCCTGGACTTGATGATCTTAGAGGTCTCTTCCAACCTTAATGATTCCATGATTGAACTCCTTGGCCTAGCATGGGAATTGACAAGGATGCACCCCACATCCAAGCACTGCAGGGAGCTGGAGCCCTTGCCCTGAGCCCTTGCTCTGCTGTACCCCAAGCTGCCACTGGCCCAGGCAGAAGCACTTGACACAGAAGGCACCAGCATTCAGCTGCTGCTCCCCAAGGCAAAGAGCAACAATCAAAAACCCTCCTACACAGCTCAAGGCAAAAGCTAAATCCTGAGCCCTTTCCTAATTACCAGGAGTTATGTACATCTCCCTTTAACTGTGGCAGCAAATTCCACTTAATCCCCCTCATTACACCACCTCAGCTGTTCATCTAAACACTCCTTTTGTTCCAGAGTGACACCACAGAGCTGCCTACCTCACTAACCCCCAGCCCCAAACCATCTCCCAACCCATTCCCTACTAGCCATCATCCTCTTGAGATGGAAAACTGCACCAGCAACCCAGGGGGGGATAAACCAAGCCCCAAAAAAATCCCCCACCCAGAGGAATAAGTTGCTATGGTTGCTAAGATTTAATCCAAATTGATACAGGTATTAAGGGGAAAAAAAAATGCAGTGATTAAAAATAAATAAATAGACAAATCTGGGCCTTGTGCCATGAGAAATGTGAAGTTGTCCCTGACTCCAGCAGCAAATGAGGCATGAAATGTATCAAAATGTGATATTGAATATAAGGTTGTATTTAATATTTTACAACACTGGGAAATCTTGTTACAAAAGAGATAGATCATCAATCAAGCTGGGAAAGGCCAGCCCTTCCCTTCCCTTCCCTTCTCCCCTCTCTTTACCTCTTAATTGTTCTTTGCAAACTCTGAGCAGCTGAAGCATTGAGTGGAGAAGAGAAAGCTGAAGATCACTCACAGGAAAAACTGGAGGTGCTTCATTTGTCCATCAAGAGCAATAAATTCTCATTAATCAGCTATTCTGCTTGGAAGTCACTGCTGATTTCTGCTCATGTCTATCCTCCACAGCCTATTCCCTGCAGGAAAGGCAGAAAGACTTGAGGGAAACCTTTCTCTGCCCTCAGTTCATTTAACCAATTGTGTTAATTGCCTTTCTGGGCTACTAGTTACCAGCTTATCATCATTTATTTGTACAGGAAGATTTCTCACTCAGCTCTCCCCCACACCAGTTCTGCCTCCTGAGTTTGACTCCTTCTTTGGATGCTAAAAAAGCAAGAAAGCATCATCCCCATCCCTTCAGCTTTAGAGCTAGGGGAATGCATCTGGCAAGGCTTCCACAGACACAAACTCATCTGTATGGCTCCTAGGCAAGAGATTAAAGAGATATTTCACTCCTCTTCCCTTCTTATTGCCCAGACACACACAGACACTTCTCCTGACTGCTTTTGTTTAAGCACACCCCTGAAAATGACTACCACTGAGAGGGGGAAAGTGATTTTTAGGCAGATTGCTTCCAGAGGGGAGAAGACATTCTTTAATATCTTGCTTGCCATTAAACAAGCCCTCTGGTAACCAGGGATAATAGTACTCACCCAACCCAAGAAGTGAAGCATTTCAGTCCCATCCACTGGTCACAGTCATCTAGCAGCTTTAATTGAACTAGCATGCTCACCCACCCCTGCATGCCAAGTCCTGTTTGTCACCTTCTTAATGGACATGTTTATTCACATATTCTCAGGGAAAAAAAAACAAACAACTCAACCCAACTCCAAAGAGGAAAAGAAAATGCTGCTTCTTCCTCAGCATGGTGTTGCTGACTGCACATCAAAGCTCTGGGCTTCCTGACCCACTGCCTTCCCCTGGAAAGCAGCTCCAGCAGCAGCTAGAGCATCCTACCACCACCAAATCCTGGAATGGTTTCTTTCCTGCAAGGGTTGTTAAGTCTTGGCCCAGGCTGCCCAGGGAGGTGCTGGAGTCACCATCCCTGCAGGGGGTTGAGAAACATCTAGAATCTCTCCTTAGGGCCATGGGTTAGTGGCATGGGAGTGATAGGGATGACTTGAGGATCTTGGAGCTCTCTACCAACCTTAATGACTCTGTGATTTACACCATAGAATCCTAGACTGGTTTGGGTTGGAAGGGACCTCTGGAGCTCATCTAGTCCAACCCCCCCTGCAGTGGCCAGGGACATCCCCAACTAGAGCAGCTTGCCCAGAGCCCTGGCAAGCCTCCCCTGCAATGCCTCCAGGGATGGCAACTCAACCACCTCCCTGGGCAACCTGGGCCAGTGTTCCACCACCCTCGTGGGGAGGAACTTCTTTCTAATGTCCAGTTTAAATCTACTCTTCTCCAATTTAAAACCATTGCCCCTTGTCCTTTCCCTGCAGGCCTTTGCAAACAGGCCCTCTGCAGCCTGCTTGGAAGTTCCCTTTAGGTCCTGGAAGGTCACTAGTAGTTCCCCTGAAGCCTTCTCTTGTCCAGGATGAACAATCCCAGCTCCCTCAGCCTGTCCTCAGAGCAGAGGTGTTGCAGCCCCTGAGCATTCTCGTGGCCTCCTCTGCACCTGCTCCAGCAGCTCCATGGCCTTTGTGTGTTGAGGGCTCCAGAGCTGGACCCAGTATTGCAGAGGAGGTGTGAGCAGAGCAGAGTGCAGTGGCACAATCACCTCTCTGGCTCTGCTGGCCACGCTTCTCTTGCTGCAGCCCAGGATGCCATTGTGCTTCTGGGCTGCCAGCGTGCACTGTTTGCTCATGGCCAGCTTCTCAGCCACCAGCACCCCAAGGCCTTTTCTGCAGGGCTGCTCTCTAGCATCTCATCTCCAGCCTGGATTGATAGTGGGGATTGTTCTGACCCAGATGAACTCCCAGCTCCACCAGATCCACAGCAAGAGCTGACAGAGCATAGCCAGCCCCTCAGCATCCTCACAGCCAGGCACAGGATGCAAGGCAAGCTCACTTCTTCTTCACAGAATTTACCCACAATACAGCTTTTCTAAAGCTTTTCTTCTGTGGCCTGGCCATTCAGTCAGAGCTTGCATTTATTTAGTTATCAACCAATCCAACCATGAGAAAGAAATCCATAGAAAAGCAAGCTTCATTACTTCCCCTGCTGATGATAGCACCATGAAGACAGAGAGAAGGGGAAAAAAAAAGCAAAACATTGGTACTTCAAGTGATGGAGCTCCCAGCACTTCCCTTGGAATTTATCACCCAGAGTAATTGAATCACTGGATTGCAAACTAACACCTGCTCAGGGCTGAAAAGGAGTTTAGCAGAGACAGAGAGAGGCTTTGCCCAAATCATCCCCATTGCACACCAACACAAGAGCCATTTCTCCATGGAGAGCAGCACAAGCAGCTCCTTACCCCCTCCCTGGAACTCCAACAGCCCTCAGGGGACATCCTGCACCTCTCAGGGAAAAAGAGAGAATTGTTTGTTTCTCCTTGGTTGAATCAAATGCTTTCTTCCCATTTCAATATTTATATCAGTAATAAAAAGAGGAAACATTTCCAAGCAAAATGAGTTCTTAATGGAAAACAACCACAGTGTGGGTTGGGTTTTTTTTGTTGTTGTTGTTGTTCCTAAAGACACCAAACTCACACATTTACTCTTGTCTAGAATTCTGGCTTTCATGTTCCATTTTTCTAAGCATTTCCCCTGTGATGGATTGACTGACAAACTTCTGACAAGCCACCAGAACCTGCAACAGGCTCCTTCCAGCAACTTTTCTACATCTCCTTGTCATCTTCCTCATTTCAGCAACACCTCTGTCAGCCCAAACTAAATAGAGAGGTTCAACAGCTGCTTGCTCCTCCTTAAACCTCTGTCCTGCATCCCTTCAGGAAGATACAGGCTCCTCAGCATCACTCCTTCCCCCTCCACCATCACTCCTTCCCCTAGCATCACTCCTTCCACCTCCACCATCACTCCTTCTCCTAGCATCATTCCTTACTCTCCCAGCACCTTTTCTTCCCCCTAGCATCACTCCTTTCCCCTCCACCATCATTCCTTCCCTCCACCATCATCCCTTTCCCTTAGCATCACTCCTTCCCCTAGCATCATTCCTTTCCCCCAGCACCATTCCTTTCCCCCCAC
>VWZO01007113.1:130791-144785 GCA_013396975.1 Bucco capensis
CCCCCAGCACCATTCCTTCCCCTCCCAGCACCATTCCTTTCCCCCCAGCACCATTCCTTCCCCTCCCAGCACCATTCCTTTCCCCCTAGCACCATTCCTTCCCTCCCAGGCTGGCCCCAGCTGCTGCACCAACCATTCCTCTATTTTAACTTCAATTAGGCAGAGAAGGCACCATGCAAGGCAGCTGTGATTTGCAGGGGGAGAGGGAACTCTTTGCTGTCTGCTTTTCACAGCAGACCTGCAACCACACAATGTTCTCTCCTGCAAGTCCCAGTTTGTCACAGATTTGTCCTGAGGAACAACATCCTCTCCCCAGAGACCCAGGAGATCCCACAGATCAGCTCCAGCACTGCTTGGCATGCAATGCTCAGGCAGCTCTTGGCAGGATAAAAAAAACCAACACCATCCCCTTTCCTGAAATTCAAAGTGCCATCTGACATCTTTATTTCTTTCCTTTTTTTTTGGCCTCCTTTCCCATCTCAGAAGGCATTTCCACCCAACATTCTCTGCCTCAGCAACTCTAAGTCAAACATATGAAGCAGTCTCTTTATTCACTTCTCCAAGAAGTAATTAGAAGCAAGAACAGGAGTCAAGAATGTAGACATGATCTTTCCTAAAGGAAAGCAGCTTTCTAATTAGTGAGGGAAGCAGCTTCTGTGGGGTTCTTTCTTCCAACAGCTGTTGCTGAGGGATCATCTGCCTCTCCTCTTTTCCCTTTTTGCAGTAAAAAGTTCATTCCTTTGAACACATCTAACTGTTTGCAGCATGCCTAGTTAAAGCAGGCACAGCAAGGCTAGAATCAAGGGACTCTGCAGCAGAATAAAGATGAGCACTAAACCATTGTAGGCCAAGGCAGGCAGCAGCCTCATTCATCTCTGCAAGCAGCCACATATGTTTAAGAAGCATTGAGATGCTCTCCTTAGGGCCATGGGTTAGTGGCATGGTAGTGCTAGGTATCATCCAATCCTAGAATGGTTTGGGTTGGTGTCTCCTAAGGTCCCTGTCTGGGCTTACAGCCAATAATCCTTCAACACATCACCCAGGGAGAACAGAGCAATGTGCCCATATGTGCCACAGAAGTACCCAGTGTTTTCAGCCAAGGCCTCCAACTTCTTCAAGATGAAGGTGGCTGTAGCATACACAGACATATTGTGCACCTAAGATACCAGCTAAACAAACACACCTCCAAAAGAGAGCTATGGATTGCATGGGTGGACTGTTCAGTAGATAAGGCACTGCCTGCACCTGGGTCAGAACAATCCCCACTAGCAATCCAGGCTGGGGATGAGATGCTAGAGAGCAGCCCTGCAGAAAAGGCCTTGGGGTGCTGGTGGNAGGGCTCTGGGCAAGCTGCTCTAGTTGGGGATGTCCCTGCCCACTGAAGGGGTTTGGACTAGATGAGCTCCAGAGGTCCCTTCCAACCCAATTGATTCTGTGATTCTGTGAAAAGCATTGCATGCTCAACTGCTTTCTGGCCAATCTGGATGCCACCTCTTCTTAAACAAGCTCTAGTGAACTAGAACAAGCAACTCAGCATCAGGAGTTGACACTGAAATGATCACTTCATAATTGAGGCAGATTCAAGCTGCTTCATTTCTATCTGAACAAATCACTCCTTCACTCCTGGTGAGGCTTAGGTCCCATCCCTGCACTTCCTTGCCTAGGAAAGAGAGGAAGAACACAGGCTCCTTCCTAAAGAAGCCCTAAAGAACCAGAACAACCAACCCAGCATCAGGGGTTGACATTGAAATCATCATTTAATAATTGAGGCAGAGTCAAGCTGCTTTACTTCTATCTGAACAAACCCCTAGTGAGGTTCAGATCCCCTCCTGGACTGCACTTCCTTGCCTGGGAAAGAGAGGAGGAACCAAGACTCCTGAAGGACACTTCCACATTGAACACAATGCCAAAAATAAGCCCCTTTTTGCCAGCCCAAAGCTAGGGACTGAGTCAGACACACAGCTGAGAGAGCTCTCAGATTTGACTGCTGGCAAAGGTTGCACAGAGCATTTTCTTTCAGTGGCTGACCCCAGAAAATCCATAGATGCCTAAAGGGATCCAAGCTCCATCACACACAGATTCCTCTCTGCAAAGAAATGCTCAGGTGCACTCTTGGAGAAAAATGAAAAAAACCCTAAAAATAAACTAAAAAAAGAATAAAAAAGAAATGAAAATAAACATCTCTAAGAGTAAATGCAGTCAGAGATGATTCAGTTGCACATGACTTGTACCAAGAGACAAATAAAAGCTGTATCAATGCTGTATTAATGCTCTGGGAGCAGTGCATCACAGCTACCACCTAGATACTGATGAAGCCAAAGAAGGAGAGAGCAGAGAAGTCTCCTGTGCCAAAGGCAGAGCATCCCAAGCTGCCTGCATCAGAGCTGCTGCTCCTGTGCCCAGACCTTCACCCACTATGGATGTTGTCCTGCCTTAGCCTCAGAGAAGCACTGCCACTGCCACCATGCAGTGCCACTGGCAGCAAGGCTCCAGAGACAGATGCAGCTACAACTTTTCCAATAGCTGAAATGGTGTTTGAGCAAAGCAATGGCTCAGCAATCACTGGTGCATTGCTGGGAAAAAGAGCATAAGCACAGACATTTCCAAAGTCATTCTTTTGCTCACATCACACATCTCCTGCAGGAAGCCAGCACTTGGCCTCCCTCCCTGAGCTGCCTCAGCTCCAGGCCTTGTTATTCAGCATATTTACATCAGGTTTCCTTTGCACTTCAGTTCCCATTTATGCCATCTCAATCCAGTGTTCTCCAGCAGCTCATCATAAACATCAGCTTGATTACAGAGGCTGCTGCATGGAATGAATGTATACAATGGCTACAGAGGAAGCAAGAGACACCTTTATATTTGGGGTTTTGTGAAGACAAATAGCCTCAATTGCTTAATCAATAAAAATGCCTCTCCAACTCCTACTGTTATTACAAAGCTATTTCAGACAGAGTGAAAAAGAACCACTGCATCTATATTCCTGTCAAAGGAGACAGTGGCTGACTGGCCAGGGAAGGAGCTACCTGAGCACATCCTCTCTGCTGCTCTCAAACTTCCCAGTTCCATGCACTAAGCAAACTGGATCTCCTCTACATCCCAGTCTCACCCGAGGAGCACCAAGGCTTCAGCAACTCTAAAGCATCCCATTAACCTAAATGGGAATTCTTCCAGGAGAGGACACTGCCATCTGAGTCAAAATAAAACACAGACTCTGACAATCATTCAGCAAATGGCAATGAGAGTGAGGAGGGGACATGCTGGCTAGAAGAGGCATCCATGCTGATATCAGAGAAACAGGGAATTGTCAGGGTTGTTAGGGACCTTCAAGGTCCTCTAGCCCCAAGCCCTGTGCCTGCCCTGGGCAGGGACACCTGGCACTAGAGCAGCTTGCTCCCAGCCCCAGCCAGCCTGGCCTGCAACACTGCCAGGGCTGGGGCTGCCACCACCTCTCTGGGCAACCTGGCACAGTGGCTCAGCACCCTCCTGGCCAACAACTTCTGCCTAAATCCAACCTAAATCTCCCCTCCTNTCCAGTCTAAAACTACTCTTCTCCAATTTCAAACCATTGCCCCTTGTCCTTTCCCTCCAGGCCTTTGCAAACAGGCCCTCTGCAGCCTGCTTGGAAGTTCCCTTTAGGTCCTGGAAGGCCACTAGTAGCTCCCCTGAAGCCTTCTCTTCTCCAGGCTGAACAATCCCAGCTCCCTCAGCCTGTCCTCAGAGCAGAGGTGTTGCAGCCCCTGAGCATTCTCGTGGCCTCCTCTGCACCTGCTCCATCAGCTCCATGGCCTTTGTGTGTTGAGGGCTCCAGAACTGGACACAGGATGTGCAGGCAAAGCTCTGCAGCGGGTCCTGGGAAGAAGGAGGCTGGAACAGGTCCTGCAGCAGGAAGCACAGATCCAGCTGCCAAGGAAGCCTTTTGAGAGGCAAGGCAGTGCTGGAGCAGTTGTTCCTAACTGCCAGCAATGCTTTCCTGGTAGGAACAGCAGGGACCAGCAAGATGTGAAGTGTGTCACCATATGCCTCACAACTTGCTCACTCCTCCAGCTCAGAGCTGTAGAGAACTCTCAGAGGACACAGAAATAGCATCCCTATAGCTTTTGCTCTCCTGTTGCCCTTCAGCACATCCTGTCTTTAGGCTTCTTCTTTCTGGGGACACATGCCACCCTCAGGAAGAATGCAAGGGTTTCCATCACTGGATGCAGAAGATCCACTTTATCCCTCACAACCTGAGCTCAATGCACAGATTAAGAGTCAAGAGGAGCTCTGAAGTGAACAAGCATAGCTCCCAGTGTTCCTTGGGCAAAGGCAACTCCAGAAACTCTGTTGTACAGAGGCAAGAGGAGAAAAGGGCACCAGGCAAAGCTTGAAGACATAGACATGCTTTGATCTCACTGGGAGAAGGATAACCTCCTTCAAAAGGCTGATGGTTGGACTTGATGATCCTAGAGGTCTCTTCCAACCTTAATGATTGTGTGACAAGCAGGGAATGCATCTCTGCCTGATGCTAAGCAGCTGAAGGGAAATGCCTGGGAAGTCTCTCTCTATTCACCATACTCTTCACTCATATAATTTTCCATCTCACTCTGCTCACCATCACCCACAGAACAGGCAGAAAGCTTCCCAGCTCCATGCAATCCAAAGACACACAGAAGAAAGGAACAACTCTCCAAAGAGCATCCATGAAAGAGGAAGCCAAGTGTGGTCAGGAAAGATGATTACTTTAACATAACAATGGCCCCCTCCATGTATTTTGGAGTAAAGCTGCTGTGTATTTTCTTCTCCTGCAAGGCTGTAATACCCCAAGTATCACAGAAGTATCCCAAAGAGGCAATCAGCTCCAATAAAAACCCCCAGCACACTAAACCAGCTGAAAGGCCATTATAGGAAACATATTTTCAGTAAAACAAAAGAAAGAGAGAGAGAGAGCAAAAACAATGAAGGCAATATTCTGAGAGCAAAACCTCCCTGCCCATCACTTTCACAGACACACTTGCAAATTGCCTGTGCTTTCAAAGGCTCCTATGTGTTTTCACTTCAGGAACAGGTTCCTTTGCAGGTCAGTAGCAGCCCCTAGGGTAATGTGCTTTCCCACAAAGCACAGTCTGACAATCCCTTGTGGTCTCCTGTGGCCCCTGGTGCCATAACTGTGCCCACAGCACAGGGAGCATTAAACTCATTGCCCACGGGAAAGTGTGGGGAGTGATACCCNCAGGAGAATGGAGCAGGGCAATCTCCCTGATTTTTTTTTTTCACAGAATCACAAAGGTTGGAAGAGTTCTCTAAGATATCAAGTCCAACTATGCCACTAACCCATGGCCCTAAACACCACATCTAGATGTTTCTTAAACCCCTCCAGGGATGGTGAGTCCAGCACCTCCCTGGGCAGCTTGGGCCAAGATTTAACAACCTTTGCAGTAAAGAAATTTCTCCTTATATCTAAACTAAACCTCCCCTGGTGCAACTTGAGGCCATTTCCTCTTATCCTCTCACTGTTAACCCTGGAGAAGAGACCTACCCCCAGCTCACTGCAACCTCCTTGCAGGGAGTTGCAGAGAGAGCTAAGGTCTCCCCTGAGTTTCATCTTCTCCACACTAACCAACCCCAGTGCCCTCAGCTGCTCCAAACCACTTCATGCTTCCTCAGTTGTCCAAAACCACCCCAGCAAGATGCTTCCAGAGGTCCTCACCTTCTGGGCTGGAGGAGCAGCAGATCATCAAGCTGAGCATCAATCCCACTTGCCAAGCTGGACTCAGCCCCCCTTGGGACACACTGCTGGTCTCTCTGCTCCAGCTGCCAGGCTCTGCCAGAGCCAGCACTGAGCACACTGCAGAGGGAAGTGCCAAGGCAGAGGAGAGAGAGCTTGTCCTCAGGTGAAGTTTCTGCTCAGCTCTCATTAAGCAAAAGTTAGGTCATATCCTGAAGCATCAGAATTTATAACTTCCTATTCATTTCTGCTTTTACACTTACAACTCCCTAAAAACTCTGATAAGCCACATAAATATCTGCTCTCAGCTTCAATTATGCTGGCTGACAATGAAGACCAGAGGCTATTTTTCCACTTAGGAATTAACCCACATCAGCAAGTCAAGTTTGCCTTTACATTACCTTGTCTTCCCTTGATGGTTTTGCCTGAATGATCCATCCACACATTTCTGCCTGCTCATCACAGAGAAAAACCTTGCACACCAAAGGCAGCAGAAGGAATTCTTGGCTGAACTTGCCTTAGCACAGAGGGTTTGGTCTCCAACTCTCCTCAGATGCCAACACAATCACCTTGCACAAGTACTGTGACCCCTGGAGCACCCCTGGCAAACCACAGAGGAGCTAGAGAGGTAATCCTCCAGCAGATAGGACCTTCAGCAGCCTTGTGCTCCCATGGCACCATGCAGAGCAAAGCAGGTCACCTCCTGTCACCAGCAGCATCCATCACAGCATCACTCTGCTTCCTTATCCAGAGCCTGACCTTCCCTAGGTCCAACACAGCCATAGAGGAGAAGGAAAGCATGAGGAACTGAAGGGAAGACACTGGCAAGAGATGCACACTGTGCTCCTCTCCCTCATGATCTCTCTGACTGACAGCTGAACAGGAGCCAGCAGTGTGCCCAGGGGGACAAGAAGGACAATGGCATCCTGGCCTGGAGCAGGAACAGTGTTGGCAGCAGGAGCAGGGAGCTGATCCTGCCCCTTTGCTCAGCTTTGGGGAGGCCTCAGCTCCAGTACTGCAGCCAGTTTTGNACCTGGTGCTGAGCTCACTGTGACTATTGCTCTTCCAAGCACACCTAGCTACATGGCTGCAGAGCTCTTCCTTCTCTCCTCCATCACTCCAATGCTCTTCTAAGGGAGGCTAGAAACTTCTCTGCAAACAGCTCTTCTTCTCCAGGGGAAGGACAGTGGAGGAGGAAAGGGAGGATGGGGACACTCCAGTTCCCTGCTATCTCCTCTGCTGTGCTCCATGTGTCAGAAGAAGAACCCATCATGGCCTTTTGGTATTCCTTCAGTGGAAAAGTGATTGTCCTAAGTTCTTAAGCCACCACCACTGAACAATTCTGCTCTTCTTCTCCTGTATTGTGGACTCCCAGGGAAATCAGAGGAGCTGCAATTGCAATTCCATGCTCAGCCCTCCACCACTGGCATCAACTCATTAAATAACAATCAGCACCACGTTTGCATTTAGGAGATGGACTATTCCTTTTTATGGCTGCAATTAGGGAATGCACTCAATAATGGAGATGAAACACAAATTTACCCAGGAGCCCACTAAATTATGACCACTCATACTCTGCTTGCTTTTCATCCTGACAAAAAGATGGCAATTTTTCCCCCCTTTTCCCTCCAGAAAGGGCATTCTGGAGCTTGGGAGGCAGGTTAGCAGCTCCAGGCAGCCCTGCTGGGCTGGCACCATCTTTGCTGGGCTCCAGCAGGTAGGATAACCTCTGTCTTTCTCATCAAGGTCCCTCACAATCATCTCAGACTTCATCCTTTATTGGATAAAGCAGCATGTGTGCTCACATCTTGCAGAGATCATTAGTGCACTGACAACAGTCCTGGCTGCTCCTGCATCTCCATCCCTGGAGGTGTCATCCTCTAGACCCTTGTGCCTGCAGCAGATTAGTTGCAAATCACAGAAGCATTAAGATTGGAAGAGACCTCTAAGATCATCAAATCCAACCACCAACCTATCACTAACATGCCACTAAAGCAAATCCTTGGTGTCCTCTCCAGAATGGTACTTGCAAGTGATGGTTAGATCACATTACTGCATGCAAGGGCTAAATCTTATGCCCAGAGCAAAACCAGTGCTTAGAAAAAAATACCTGGTGGATACAGTTATCCATTGTAAAAGGAAATACATGGACATCACTGTCCTGCTATGAGTCTTCTTCTGTCCTATCACCAGTACCTCGAGGTCAATGGTTATGAGGTCCAGTGCCAACACTTCCCCTTCATTTCTTCTAGCTGAGTTGGAAAAATCCTCTGTGGAGACAAGGCAAAGTCCTACACAAACCACTGCATCCTCTCTAGTGTGGCCCCTGGACACTAAACTGAAAGGGAATAGGTCCCTCACCTGATAAGGTGCACCTCGAGGCGATCAGAAATCCTCAAGCAGAGATGAATAACCAACAGGCTGCTCCTCACTAGATGAGCTTGTGCACAAGCTCCTGCTCTCCTGGGCCTTGCTGCTCAGACTCTGCCTTCCCAGCTCTCTTAAAAAGGGAGCAGCAGCCTGACAAGCAGGATGGTGCAGCAAAGCATCCCTCTTGGCACAGGAGTTGCTCTGCTCAAAGGAGCCCAGCTTTCTCTGTTCAGAGCACATCATTCATTCTCCTCTCAACTGCCAATCCTGCAAGCTGAGATGGGAGCTGGAGATTCCTGCTGGCTCCTTCCCTCTTTGGCCATTATGAGTCATAAAGATCAACACAAGCCAAATGCAGCCTGGACCTAGGAGAAGCTGGCTGTGTTTTCAGGGATATAGAAGTGCAATTGGCTGGCCTTTCAGCTGAGACTTCATTAGCCCTCCTGGAGAGGTTATTCTCCCCTCTCCTCTGCCCTGGGGAGGCCTCCCCTGGAATCCTGGGTCCAGTTGTGGGCCCCTCAGNTGAGCCAGAGGAGATGATGACTTCTCCTCCAGTTGCTGGCCTGTCTCTGCAGGGCTAGCAGGAGCAAAGAGGAGAATGAACACAGAGAGGTCTGACTAAAAGCAGAGCAGGGAGAAAACCATCCTAAAGTGACTGTCAGCTGGCCACTGCCATCCCCAAGAGATGCACATGCCTGACAGTGCTGTGATCAAAAAGGAAATGGCTATACCCAGCTAAGAAAATCCATATGCTAACCACACTCCCCACAAAAACCTTCATCAGAGAGCTCTTAAAGATGTCCTAGGAACAAAGCCTCTTCTTCTTGCCCAACAGGATAATTAAACCCCAGACTGGTGCCTTCTCAACAGCAGCCACAAGTCCACAGAGGCAGAGCAGGGATGTGCCTTCCTCTCCAGAGAGAGAGGGGAGAGCACACAGACAACCAAACTGATGAAGGGACTTGGTTATACTGAAATCAGCAGCACTGGAGCACAGCTTGCAAGTTAACTCTACCCTTTAGTAGTGTCTCAGTGGAGATCTGAGGTGTTTTCCTTCAGGACAAAGGGAAGCTGGGGCAGAATCAGCTCTGCCAGGCTCATGGAAGCCACTTTGGGATGGGAATCTTCAAGGTAATCATTGCAACAAGAGAAAGAGATACCCACTGCCTGAGCACAGAGAGAACTAACTGGCAAGGAGAGAGCAGCAGGAGGAGGTGTGAGAATTCACTGGGATAAAAGGCAGGTGTTCAGGGAGGAGTGGGAAGGCAGGAGAGGTAGAGAAGCAACTAAACACAACAGCAGCAGCATTGTGCTGCTGTGACTGGCACTTCTAAACACGTGCAAAATGCTACCAGGCGAATGGAATGAGCTTTAAACTGTGTAATCAACCCCTCAGCAAGGCTCCAAACCTGCTCTGGTCCTCAGGCAGAGGTCAGGCATGCAGCACTGGCAGCCAGGGGCAGGCAGGGCTACGGGACCAGAGGACAGGGAAGCTTCCAAGTGGAAGCTCAACAGCCCTGCCTACTCTGCTACACCACGATGCAAGCATGACCAAAGGCATTGGATAGCATCCCTGTGACCCCCCAAAACCCCAACTTCCCCAGGCAAAGCATGCCATGTTTTAGCAAGCCATCAGATGGTTCCCAGGTTGCCTGCAGAGCTCAGATGTCTTCACTNCATCCCTGTGACCTCCAAAAGCCCAACTTCCCCAGGCAAAGCATGCCATGTTTTAGCAAGCCATCAGATGGTTCCCAGGTTGCCTGCAGAGCTCAGATGTCTTCACTAGGGAAGTGAAGTTTAGATTGGATAGCAGGGAAAATTTCTTCACTAAAAGGGTTGGAATAGGATGTCCAGGACAGTGGTGCAGTCACCAATCCCTGGAGGGGTTTAAGAAACATCTAGATGTGGTGCTTAGGGCCATGGTTTAGTGGTATGGAGGTGATAGTTTGATGGATGGATGGACTTGATGCTCTTAGAGATCTCTTCCAACCTTCCTGATTCTGAGGAGAGAGAAGGCATCACATCTTGCCAGCAAAGTCAGAAGGGGAGAGGAGGTCTCTGCTACTGCCTGAGGCATAATCATTCCTCACGTGAGGGATATTTCAGAGGAGGCAGCTTCAGAAATAATGAGCTGTGATTACCCAGGATAGTGGCCAAAACCACATTATGCTAGCTAGAGCTGGGGAGAAATGCTCAAAGAGTTGTTTTGTCAAAAGAATGGCCTGCTGCCAAAAATTGATCATTTTTGCAACTCAGCCCCCTCACCAAGAAGTTTCCAGTTTTTCCCACAAGTTCTGCACTCAGTTTCTATCTCCTTTATTAGGGGTTACTGGAGAAAAACTTCTTACCAACTGGGGCAAGAGGAGAAAGAAGATGACAATAAAGGAGCAGAAGGCAAAAAAAGCCATGAGGAGGAGGAAGAATGTGACTTTTGGCTTTCCTGCACTTGCCTCCTCTCCCCAGTGCAATGGTTCCCGTGACAAGTGCTTTAATTTAGGGACACAGCAGGATTGTGGCCTGTTAATAGGAGCTAATACTCCACTTCATTATACTCTCTCTCTGTTTTTCCATATAAAATGTTACTGTTGTCTCTTCTACCTGAATAGCTTGAAGAAGTTTCCTGTAACAACTGCTCAGAACCTCTCTCCTCTCCCTGGATGCTGATACCCCAGCCTAGCCCTTCTTTGCTTTTGGGCTTCATCCCTCCACATTTTCACCCAGAAAATGAACAGGCTCAGGTTTATTCCACATGCTGTCACTGCCTTGCTGTGCCTTCCTTAGGATATTTCCATTATTATCTAGCCACTAGTGGCAAAAATTGCAACAAAGAGCAGAACTGGCAGAAAAGAGCTCAGTGCTTAGCAAGAAGCAGCCCACCAAAGGTGTTAGGTGTGCATGTTCCTCTCTCTGACCACTGCATCCCTCCTGCAACCCTCCAGGCACTCTGCAGCAGAGCCCAGGCACACATACACTTCCTTCAGCTCCAGGACCACTTTCAGCTGAGGTTTGGCATCCCCAGGACCAAGGCAGGCAGTGCCCCAAGCCCAGGCTGCTCCAGCTCAGCCATGCCATGGGCAGGGATGAGGATATTCTGCTTCCTTTTGTGTCCTCTGTCATGCAGAAAAGCTCACAAGCTGCTCCTTGCCTGACAGCTCCGAGTTTCAGCAGGGTTGAAAGAGTAGCTATTAATTAGCCACCCATAATGAACTAAAGCAGTTGGTAGCAGAGCTGTTCTGTTCAAGGCAGGAACCTTTCATCCTAGCAAACACTGACCTGACCATTTTGGCAGAGAGCACAGAATTCCAAGGCTACAAGTGTGCTGCCAGCAATCCCTCTGCTTCGGAAAGAGCCTCCAGGGAAATGGGACTTCACCTGCTCACATCAGCTTCTCTTTCAAAGGAAAGCCACCCAGAAATGCCTGGAGGCTTCTGCCATAAAAGGAGAAGCAGCAGTTAGTCTAATTGGAGACAATTCCTCCACAACACACAGTTAGTTAGTGGTAAAGCTGGGTTTAGAGCTGACAAAGCTGGAAAGGATTTCTAGGCTGCTTCCTTCCACCTGGGCTGCAGCAAGAGAAGCGTGGCCAGCAGAGCCAGAGAGGTGATTCTGCCACTGCACTCTGCTCTGCTCACACCTCCTCTGCAATACTGGGTCCAGTTCTGGAGCCCTCAACACACAAAGGCCATGGAGCTGATGGAGCAGGTGCAGAGGAGGCCACGAGAATGCTCAGGGGCTGCAACACCTCTGCTCTGAGGACAGGCTGAGGGAGCTGGCATTGTTCAGCCTGGACAAGAGAAGGCTTCAGGGAGAACTACTAGTGACCTTTCAGGACCTAAAGGGAACTTCCAAGCAGGCTGCAGAGGGCCTGTTTGCAAAGGCCTGCAGGGAAAGGACAAGGTTTGAAATTGGAGAAGAGTAGATTTAGACTGGATATTAGAAAGAAGTTCCTCCCCACGAGGGTGGTGGAACACTGGCCCAGGTTGGCCAGGGAGGTGGTTGAGTTGCCATCCCTGGAGGCATTGCAGGTGAGGCTTGCCAGGGCTCTGGGCAAGCTGCTCTAGTTGGGGATGTCCCTGGCCACTGCAGGGGGGTTGGACTAGATGAGCTCCAGAGGTCCCTTCCAACCCAAACCAGTCTAGGATTCTATGAATGAAGTCTAGTGGACTGTGAGTTTGCTGGATCTCAGTTTCTAGCAGCCAAGAGATCACCATCAGCATGGATAAATTGCTCCACAAGATTGGAGTGCTGGCATGGCCATTCCTAGCTCTGCTCTCTGACCAAACCACAGGGGATGGAACAAGCTGCAAGGAAAACAAACAGAGCCTGTCCTGAGGGAGAATTATGCCTAACCTTTTCCATATCCCGCAGCAGAAAGACTTCTATCCTCTGCATAATACTCACTTGTCTGAGTTTAGATTCTCCTGTTTTCCCTGCAAGTGCCCAATCTGAATGACTTTGAACTCAAGGATATCTTGGAGCAGGCAGGTCTGCAGGGAGATGCTGCCTTACATGGCAAAGACTAACTCATTGCTCCCATGGAGACAGAGGATCACACTCCAGCACAGCTTCCCCCTCTCCAGGAGATCCCAGCTAAAAGAAACCCTCTGCCAGGACAAGAGGAGGGGGATGCTAGTGCTACCCAACCCTGTCAGGCTTCTGCCAAGGTCATGTCAGCCCTGGTACATCATCCAACACATCTCCTCCCTGCAAACAGCACCTTCTAGTCATGAAAGGGGAAAGAAAGTAAGAGAAACTCTCAATTTGTCTCCAAAATTAGGGAAGATGCTACAATTTAGATCAAAAGGAAGGTTCTTCAGTCCTACAGCAGGGCAAGAAGAAAGAAAATAGAACAAACCTACACTCATTCCAACTGTTGCATCCAAAGGCAGGAGATCATGAGGCTGCTTTTCACCTTCCTTTTCATACCCAGGGGAGAAAGACTTCTCTTTTTTTTCCCATTAAAACAAAAATAATGAAACCCAAACCTTTTCTAATGCAACAATTTAAAAAGAAAAATATTCTCAAGGGAGGGGAAAGCAGAATTCCCTCTGCAGGGAGAAGAAAAAGGAATCCAGAAGCACAAACCCTAGGAAAGCTGCTTCTGTCATCAATGTATTGAGAGCTCTAATCACAATCCCATAAACAAATTAACTTGATTAGCCAAGGCTGATTGAGGGAAGGTTCCCCCACTGCTGTTTCCTTGTTTCCCTGGCAGGGTTTGAGCTGTCAAAGGCTTTGCCAGCTCCAGGCTGTTCCAGGCAAGGAGGGGACACTGCACCCCACTCCCCTCTCAGCTTGCACTCACCCTCTCCATCATCTCTTTTACCACACTAACACCATGCCAGGTTTTAGCAGTTTCTTTCCCCATATGCCCCTACTTGTGCAGTTGGTACAACTTGTCCCAATCCCTGCCTGCTAATTAAAGCAAAGGAACAGTCTGCAGATAATGAGGGAGATGTTCTCCTTGGGTGCAGCAGCAAATCCATGCAGTGACTTTGCTCTTACCAACCCCCTGCCAAAGCCCACATCAGTCCTGCCCTAATGAGGACACACTGATGCTGCTAGAAACCAAACAAATATCACAGAATCACAGGATGTCAGGGGTTGGAAGGCACCTAGAAAGATCATCTAGTGCAACCCCCCTGCCAGAGCAGGAGCACCTAGACCAGCTCACACAGCAATGTGTCCAGGCAGCTCTGCAATGGCTCCAGACAAGGAGACTCCACAGGCTCCTGGGCAGCCTGGGCCAGTGCTCTGGCACCTGAACTGCAAACAAGTTTCTCCTCAGCTTAATACTAAACCTCCTGTGCTCCAACTTGCTCCCATTGCCTCTTGTCCTACCATTGGATGCCATGGAGCAGAGCCTGGCTCTCTCCTCCTCACACTCACCCTTCCCATCTTTCTAAGCATTGCTGAG
>VWZO01007113.1:149318-191599 GCA_013396975.1 Bucco capensis
GAGGTTAATAGCATTTGCCCCAGGTTATATGGGAGGTCTCTGGCACAGCTATAAATTACACTTAATTTGGAATAGCCCAGGGCTGCTGCTCATGTGTTATTGTCAACACCTGGCACAGACTCCTCAGGGACCAGAGGACTAAAAATAAGGTACTAAGAAAGAAAAAGATAACCCTAAATTCCCTGCCTCCAGGCCCCAGAAGCAGACCATGGCAAGCAGAGGTTAAGTGCTTTCTGCTCAGCATCACCCAGGCATGAGGAGAAGCATCTGCTCTTCTGGTCCTCCTGGGGCAGGCCAGGCTGCCAGGACACTGTGGAAGAAAACTGTTGGGAATGAAGTAAATTAAAAGCTCTCTTAGTCCCCTCCCTTCACCTCCCCAACTAGCTCAATCCTTCCAAGCCATTTGTCTAATGTGCTCTTTAAAACCTCCAGTGACAGATAACTCTGCAAAACTCCCTTAGCAATCTCTTTTGGATGCTTGACTATTTTTACTGTTCAACAACCTTTCCTGCTGTCCAGCCTCAATTTTTCTTGCTGCAATTGATGCTGTTGAGAGGAGTTCATTCTGCTGCTTTCAGATTGTTTCTCTTTGATTCCCAGGGGCATGTGCTCAGTGCCAAGACAGCCACAGGTTTCCAGGCTTCCATAAATCAAACCTCCTCGACCAGAATTGATGAGCCATTGGATTTGAACTGCCCTCTGCCAGCCCAGCTCAGATATTTGGTGTCATCCTATTGCTCATGCATGTGGCACAGCCAAAACAACAGCACAAAGACGAGCTCTCTGTAGTAAGAGTCTCAAAGTAGCAACCAAAGTTGAACCAATTCCTAACAGCCACTGAGCTGACTTTCCCCTCTGCAGACCTCAGGAGTCAGATTTGGGCACTCAAAGAATCAGTTTCTCTTCTGGATCACCTCGTGGCCTTCATCCATACAGCATCCATACTGTGGATGCTGCAGTTCAGCCTTAAGCTCCCAGCTTGGAAGCATTGGCTTGTGGCCTTGAGGAACCAGGAGAGGAAAGCAGTGCTGGCACCTAGCAAGCACCAACCAACCAGGGCTAAGACATCATAAGTTGGTTTTTAAACCACGTAATAGATGAGAAAAAGAAATAAGAGTGTGCTAGGAAGCAAATGAAAGAGAAGCTCTCTGAGTAACCTCAAGGCAAAGGAGACAGGCACAACCTCACCTGGTGATGAAGCAAAAGTGCTGAGCAGTCTCTCTGCTCCCAACTCATCCTCACACACACAGAGATTTTCCTTGTTGATCCAAGCTCTAAATCCCATTCCTTCTACACAGCTCTGGAAAGGATGTGACTCTGCTGATCTGGGCTGTGCTCCAGCCTCATGGCCAGAGCTGACTCGGGCAGTTTGGAGTGTGGTCCTGCCCAGAACCCAGCTCCTTTCTGCCTTCCTTTCCCCTTGCCACCCTCTCTTGCTGTTTGTGCAGCGCTCACCACTCCCTTGCTTACCAACACCTTTGCACCAGCAGACAGGATTGCTTGGGCAATCCACCTTCTCCTCCTCATCTGTAGCAGCTCCCAGCAGCCATCCCTGTGCCATGCTTCATGGGCAAGCACAGCACCCACCAGCTCCCTGCAGCAGACACCAAACAGTATCCAGTATCTCCATACTGCTCCTAAACCAGGCAGTCTTGCCTTCTCTTGTCTGTCTTTCCTGTGCCCAACACTGGAAGAAGCACTGGATTCAGAAGCTTAGCATCTTCTTAGACAGATGAGAGAAGAAAGCAAGGCAGCAAGCTGTCCTGCCCATCTGATGTGCCCAAGCTTTGCCTTCACACACACACACACCTCACCAGCAACTGCTTGCCTGCAAAAAGCTAGAATCCAGACAGATTCCTCCACTGTAAAACCTCCCTGTTCTTTTCCCTTCCTCCAGACTACTCTCTAATGCTGTTACCACCCTTTTGTTTTCCTTCTTTATCTCTCTTTAGGCCACACATCCTTCTTTCAGCCTCTTGCAAGGCACTTTGCCTAAGAAGGATGGGACAGCAAGGCCCTAACTAATCACCTGAGACACCAACAACTGCATATGCAATTGTTTGCAAGCCCTCTTTCCCCTGATGAATTCCATCCTGTGCCTCTGCAGCCTCTATCCATTTGTTCCCTGCCTTTTGCTCCCAGATCCCATAAAGAACTTTCCCTTGTCATCGTTAGGGTTGCTGCCTTTTTGCCTTCACTGACTAACTGCTCCCAGTGGTTCCCTGTTACTCTCTGTCTCTAAAAAAACAAACCCAACCCTTCATGTTCCTTCATTTCAGTTGAAAATACCCCAAATCCAAGGCAATTCTGAGCTCTCTTGGACAGGAGTGGATCCATGAGCTGGAAACACAAGCACACCTCACTCTGCTAGGCTGGATCCATACTGCAAACACATCACTCAACTCACACTTCCATTGCTCCCTGTTGTTTAAATTAAAGAGACAGATCCAAAGCTAGAAAAAAAATTAACAGGAAACCCAAAAAGCCAACAGACACACACAGTCCCAGCAGCTGGCTTGGTAACTGTCCTCCACTGACAGCCCAGTTTGCCCAGTTATCAGAGACTGGAGGATGGCTAATCCCACTTCCCACTGTGGCCACTGCTAAAGAAGAAAACACCAACAGACTTTGCATGAAATGATTCCCCAAACAGCTCCTGAGCTCAGCTGGGAACAGGGAGAACACACAATGACACCAAAGGCAAGAGCTTGGTACATCATGACCCTCACACTGCAAAGCCACAGCAGCTCAGTGCTTCAGCTTTTCATTTGAACAAAAGTTCATCCCTTTACCAAGAAAGAGATTCATTTCTGTACCAGATTGGAGCTCTTCATTAAGGTTGGAGGAGAACTCTATCTAAGCTCATCAAGTCCAACCATCCCTATCACTACCATACCACTAAACCATGGCCCTAAGGAGAGCAGCTCAATGTTTCTTCAGCATCCCAGTAATGAAAATAAAATGATCTAGAAACCTTATTGCCTCTGCCTCAGAAAAAGCAGCACATTTTCTCCACCCTGAGTCCTACCAGTCCCCAAAAACACAGCTCCCACGATGTGACACAGGGACAGGACTGGACCAGGGGATGCTGCAAGAGCAACAACCTCCAGACACCAGAGCAGCTCTGGAATCCTAGACTGGTTTGGGTTGGAAGGGAGCTCTGGAGCTCATCTAGTCCAACCCCCCTGCAGTGGCCAGGGACATCCCCAACTAGAGCAGCTTGCCCAGAGCCCTGGCAAGCCTCACCTGCAATGCCTCCAGGGATGGCAACTCAACCACCTCCCTGGGCAACCTGGGCCAGTGTTCCACCACCCTTGTGGGGAGCAACTCCTTTCTAATATCCAGTTTGATCTACTCTTCTCCAGTTTAAACCCCTCCCCTGCCATGCTGGCTGTGAGGGCACAAAGGAGTCAGGAGGACACAGGGATTCCAGGAGCAAGCCATCCTTTGCTCAGAGTCTGTGACAAAGTGCCCAGCAGCCCAGGGTTGCCAGAGGCATGGCTCCTATCAGGGGGGTGAGATTAATAGTGCAATAACAAACCAGCAGAGAGGCTGACTAGGTAATCCCCAGCCCCTCTAAGATTTTGTCTGCATGACTATACTCCTGAAACTACAGCAGCCTAAAGCATAAAAAGTACTTGAGACAAAATTGCCTTCCCCCTGACAGCTTTTCCCAAAGAACTTAATGGGCTCTAACTTAACATATTTGAGCACCACATCCTCATTAAATCATTCTCCTTCTGCTGAATGTCATCTGTAAATATCTCTTCACTTCTGCTATCCTCCCAACCTTGCAACAGCTGGAATAAACCCAACCTCTTCCCATGGTAATACACCCAGAGACCTAAGAGCTATAAAGTGAATTCTTCTACAATATGATAATTGACTCCATCTCCAAAGGATAAACACGTCAAGACACAAAAATACAGGTTTTTTTTCCTTACCAAATGCAATGAAGATGTGATTGAAAATGTCCTGTTCTGGATATATGAGCAATGTTCTCATAACTCATCATCTGAAATAAATTGTTCCATCATTTGTACTAGTTAGAAGATATTCCAAGGCAGACAAGCTGAAAGCAGAAGTTTAAACATACTCAGCATGGTATAAAGAATATTAATTTCCTTCTCTTTCTCCTTTCCCCATATAAATGTTAAATCATAGCCTCTCACCTAGGGTTAATTAATCTTTCCAAAGTGCTCAGATCCACCAAACACACAGCAGAAAAGATCTTAAAGCCCAGCTCCTGGCTTTAGGAAAGCCTAGTTCCTGGCTTTAGGAAAGCCCAGCTCCTGGCTTTAGGAAAGCCCAGCCCCTGGCTTTAGGAAAGCCCAGCTCCTGGCTTTAGGAAAGCCCAGCTCCTGGCTTTAGGGGATATAGTTTAGGGGTGAACTTTGTGGAATAGGGTTAATGGTTGGACTGGATGATCCCAAGGGTCTTTTCCAACCTGAATGATTCCATGAGTCTTTCCCCCACCCCAGTCCCATAAAACACTCTTCTCTAATTGAATCTTCAGCAAGAAAGAACCTCTACTAAATAAAGAACTCTGTGGTGAAACTCAGACCCTAAATCCTGACTGAGTTCAGATGCATCTCCTGCTTCAAGTCTTCTCACTTAAACCCCCTTGGTATTAGGTGCATTAAAGGTACTTGGGAAAGAACTCCAAAGAGGAGGAGATGATGCTAATTCTACCAGTGGCACAATGGAAGCGCTAGGGGAGGGAATGAATGAGCAGTCAACTGGTGCAAAAGCAGCTAGACTACACTTCATCAGTGGTGAGCCATCTGCCTGAAAGGAGAAGACCAGATTACATCAAGGTAGTGACAGGCAATCAATGAACACTCAATTAACAGTTACAATATTACTAACTTCAGCAAAAAAGGTGGTTTTGCACATGGCAAGCTCTCCCTTCTGCTGATACAACTCTCACTGCATTTTTCTTCAAGGAACCAACAGCAAATGTTGAAAGAGGAAAAAAGTTCAGGTGTCACCATCTGGAATGGAGATAACTCTTGGATTCCCAGGAGAAAAGGGTGGAAGGAGATAAGGCAAGGCTGTGGGATGACCACCTGGTAGCACCTTCTACCTAGAAGGGGCAGGCAAAACAGTCACAGAATCATGAAGGTTGGAAAAGACCTCTAAATTCATCAAGTTCATCACCATGTCCACTCAACCATGTGCCCACATCTAGCTGTTGTTTGAACCCCTGCAGGGCTGGTGACTCCACCAGTGCCCTGGGCAGCCTGGGCCAATGCCTAACAACTCTTTCAGTCAAGAAATTGCTCCCAATACCCAAACCTGATCTCCAATCCTACAAGAAGGCACTAGCTCCAGAGCCTGGAGGAGCAAACTCAGCAGCCTCCCTGTTCTTTGTTTCAGGGTACAGTGAATTACTGCTTTCTCTCCCCATTGCTCCTCTTCCACCTCTGCCTTGCTTTCCAGCTGGATATTAGGTGACAGGAACCCTCCCAATCATAGCCTGTGCCCTAAGCAACACACCAGCCACTGACTGAATGGTAATGATGCCTCTTAATCTCTCTCCCTGAGTTTGCTCAACTTGTCCCTGGTGTTAGCATAAGGGATTTGTGGCTGCAGCATCCTTTGTTTCTGTGCAGGCACCTGCTGGAGGCTTTGGAGGTTGTGTATCTCATGGAAGAGGAAGAGAACAATGAGTCTGAGGAGAGCAGAACCCCTCCAGCCATCCTAAACATGTCCAAGCACCAGCTTCCACAGGCAGAAGGAAACTAGGGGAAGAGCAGAGCAAGAGGAAAGGGAGCTTGCTGGAAAAGTCAGATCATAGAGTCCTAGACTGGTTTGGATTGGAAGGGAGCTCTGGAGCTCATCTAGTCCAACCCCCCTGCAGTGGCCAGGGACATCCCCAACTAGAGCAGCTTGCCCAGAGCCCTGGCAAGCCTCACCTGCAATGCCTCCAGGGATGGCAACTCAACCACCTCCCTGGGCAACCTGGGCCAGTGTTCCACCAGCCTCGTGCTGGGGAAGGAAGATGTGCAGAGGGAGCTCTGGCTCTCTGCACCACATAATTGTCCAAAGGAACACAACTACCCTGCCTCTGCCATCCAACACTTGACTCCATTCCTCCTGAGTGCCCTACAGTGCTAGCTGCAGACTCCTAGCCACCTTCTGCCCTCCCCAGGCAGCAATCCTAGCCATGACATTTCAAATCCCAGCTGTACATCACACTAGACTTGGCATCTCCCAGCCTCTTCCAAAACAAATAAGAGAAAAGATTCATGACAAAACTGAAAGACTAGAAGAAGAAGAATGCCCATTTTGAGACTCTTGTATCACTTGTTATTGAGTCCTGCTGGCTTTTTGCCCACACCAAGCCTGCAGCTGACCTGAAAGAACTCTATGAGATGGATTCTTTCCATTTCTAACCAGCAAATCTACCAAGTCCTGGCTAATTTGCTGCTGTCTTTAAATATAAAGCTGCATAAAAACAAGACATGCCTTTTTTTCCTCACCTGAATTTATCTAGCTGGAGCATCCAGCCACAGAATCATGTCCTGCCTCATCCCTTTGGCTAGCACAAGTCTCTTCTCCTGGTTAAGTACTCACAGAAAACAATCAATTCACCCCTTAAGCTTCTCCTTCTCTTTGCTAAAAGAGACTGAGCTTCAGTCTCTCTCTTTCTCCAGTATGCTTTCTAGACCTCACATCATCCTTGTAGCTCTCTCCTCTTATCTCTCCCTGCTTTGCCAACATCATTTTTAAGGTATAGATACCATGCCTGCACAGAATGCTCTTTGCTGCTTGTAGTCATTATGTCTTTGCTTAGACAGCCAAAGATAGCTTGAACACTCCTGAGGATTCAGAGCACAGCACAAGACCAGCTAGTTATTGATAAGATAATGAAATTAAGCTCCAAGCTTCTCACCTTGGCTCTCAGGGGTTCCTGTCTCCAAGTGTGGCTTTTCCTCCCTGCTCTCCTTAGCATGGATTAGTAAGCTATCAGACAGAGCTCTCTCTGCAGCTCCCCTTTGCTGCTAGAAATGAAGAGAACTGGACACAACTTCATGACAGAAATATGCTGCAGACATCCCAAAAGCAGAGCCTGGGGCACCATCCTAGGAATGAACTTCCCTGCTCTCAGCATCCCAGGCAGAGCCACATGTCCCAAGCCACACACAGCAGCAGCTTCTTGGGACAGGACAAGGGGTGATGGTTCTAAGCTGGAAGAGGGAGATGTAGACTAGAGAGAAGGAAGAAATCTTTGCTGCTGAGGGGGGTGAAACACTGGCCCAGGTGGTTCAGAGAGGTGCTAGATGCCCCATCTCTGGACTCATTCCAGGTTGGGTTGGTTGGGGCTGTGAACAAGCTGCTCTAGTTGGAGATGTCCCTGCTGACTGCAGAGGGGTTGGACTAGATGAGCTTTCAAGTCCCTTCCAACCTAAAAGAGTCTATAAATCCATCAAGCTGTGAGAAAAGCCATCTCCCAGAAGCCAAGCAAGACAAATGCAAGCAGGGTCAGTCTCCCTGCACTCCAAACTGCTGCTGGAATAGATCTACCACACATGGGCTACAGCATTTCACACCTCTCCCAACAGAGCTAGCCCTGCAACACAGCACTGGTTCAGATGGAGATCAAGATACATAGAATCCTAGACTGGTTTGGGTTGGAAGGGACCTCTGGAGCTCATCTAGTCCAACCCCCCTGCAGTGGCCAGGGACATCCCCAACTAGAGCAGCTTGCCCAGAGCCCTGGCAAGCCTCACCTGCAATGCCTCCAGGGATGGCAACTCAACCACCTCCCTGGGCAACCTGGGCCAGTGTTCCACCACCCTCGTGGGGAGCAACTTCTTTCTAATATCCAGTCTAAATCTACTCTTCTCCAATTTAAAACCATTGCCCCTTGTTCCCTGAGATCCTCCTTCTGCAGAGATGCTCCTGCTGCTCTGACATCCACAGGACAAGGAGCTGAAGCCTTCAAAAGCCAACAAGCCCCTTGTCCCCACACCTGCTGGCACCTTGCAGACTCACCCCATGGCACTGCCAGCTGGAAACTGCAAACCCACCCAGGGTTTGAAGGGATCTGGAGCCAGGCATTTGGCTTTAAGCAGCTTTCTCTCTCCCTATCCCCATCCGTACCAGTTGGAAGCTAATATTTCTGGATATTTTTTTTTTCCACCAACAGTCAGAAAGCCAATGTGTCACAGGCAATATGAAGCAGGGACATCTCAAGACAAAAAAGATGCAGCTTTCTCAACTGTTCACAGCACATTATGGAAACACATTCTTAGGGACTATTAAATATGGGGATTATTGACTAGATGAGCAGCAGCTCAATGGACTAGCTTGCAAATATGTCTTTAGACAATTCTTGAAATGCAGATTAATTATCTAACAGACCTGAACAGGGGTTTTTTTCCCCTCCTCTCTCTTACAGATTTCCTAATGATCTGCTGCATAAACAAACATCCAGACAGCTTGGGTTGCCTTTGGGTTGGTTGTGATGTTCTTCACTAACAGCAGAGTGACTGAGGAGACAGAAATCTTATTTAACACTCAGCAGGCACAGAACAAAAGGCATGTCAATCCAAATCACTGAGAGACATGTCTCCTTAAAGACCCTTGGGAAGCCCAACCACCTCAATCCCAAGAGGTCTTGCTTCTCAAACACAAAACTTGAGATACATCACAGAATCAGGAAGGTTGGAAGAGATCTCTAAGAGCATCAAGTCCAAACCATCTACCTATCACCTCCATGCTACTAAACCATGGTCCTAAGGAGAGCATCTCAATGTTTCTTGAACCCCTGCAGGGATGGTGACTCCAGCACCTCCCTGGGCAACCTGGGCCAAGACTTAACAACCCTTGCAGTGAAGAAATTCCTCCTGATATCCAATCTAAACCTCCCCTGCTGCAACTTGAAACCATTTCCTCTCCTCCTCTCACTGCTAACCCAGGAGAAGATGTAGCATTACATTCTTTCCATGTTTATGCCTTTAGGTTGCATTCAAGAAACCACAATTAAATGATTAGTATTCCACCCAACCCCTTTTTTAAATGAACAAGGTATATTTTACTACAGAACTACTCTTCAGGGCTCTGTCCTGCAGACTCAGGAATACATCAGTGTGTTGCCCAGGGATGGTAGAGCCAGGTCTGGAAGATCTGGAGAGCATAAGAAGGTTGAAGTTGGGAGAAACTACTGCACTGAGCTCTGCTGCTTCACTCACCCACTCGCTGCTGTCTGAGGAGCTGAACCCTCAGTGGAATTTTCAAGTCCCATCTGGAGTTTAGCTTTGCCATTGATCCAGGATGGAGTTCAGTGGGCATTAAGATGCTATCCATAGACTGTGTTCTCAGCTTCCAGCTCCTCAATTCCTTCCTGCTTTTTTTTTTTTCTGAGAGGTTCAAATGGATATCAAACCCAATGCAAAGCAAGTGTGAAACATTATTATTCCACCTTCACACCCACTTTCCCCTTAGTGTGAACAATAATGCAAACTGCAAGACAGTGATGAATTGGACCTGGAGAAGAGCAGATGCTCTGTGAACATGAGCACAGGCTCTGCCCCAAACATCTTTCAGTCTAAAAAGAGATGTGCTAGCCTGCTTTCAAAGCTGGCCATGCACACACACACAACCCTTTAACACCAGCTGTTAGCAGATCTCACCCAAGGTGGAACAAAGAAACACAGGGAAATAAGAAGAAAACAGCAAGGGCAAACAATGAGTGAGGGTAGAGCAAGAGATATTTTTGAGTGGGGGGGGAAAAAAGCAGTTTTGGCACATCCACCAGCTTGCAGAGCAGTGCTGGTTTCAATGAACTGTCTACTAGCAGCATTTTACTGCACTAGCATGTTTGAAGCCAGGTGGTTTGGGACCTCAAGAGCAGCTCCAGCAGCCACAGCAATTTGCTGCTTCATGCTTGTCTCCAGAGAGGAAGCACAGAGCTGATACCCAACAGGAATCCCACTACAGGCTCCAACATCAGTGGCAAGTAGCCTTGCAATCCCTCATCCCTGAGCAGGGCCAGAGAGCCATCCCCAAAAAAAAAACCAACCAACAAACCCCACCCCTTCTATACCAAAAGTGAAAGGAAAATGTCAACTTGTTACTGAACAAAAAAACTCTCTGCTTTCTCTAGCAAGACATTCCCAAGAGGCTCAAGGTGAACTTATCACAGAATCCTAGCCTGGTTTGGGTTGGAAGGGAGCTCTGGAGCTCATCTAGTCCAACCCCCCTGNTTGCAGGGCTTTGTAACAAGCCAGGCCCAGGCTCTCCTGGAGCTCAGCCTCAGCTGTCCCTGCAGGAAGGGGAAGGGAAGGATGCAGAGAGGCAGAGTGATGCAGAAAGAGCTGCTTTTCTGCTGAAGCAGCTGAGGTGTGATCACACAGCTCATCAGCCTGCAATGCTAATGACACACAGCATTCAGCTACAGAGCCACAGCAAGGACTTCTCTCCCAAGGGAGGGGACCCAGAAAGAGCTCTTCATCACCAAGCATCCTCTCCCCCAGCACATACACACACTCTCAAAGTCCCAGAAAGGAAGAAAAAAAAACTTGCTTTATAAAAATAGCCAAAAATCTTGCAGGAGCTGAGCACATGTCTGAGTGGGTGGGAAATGAGTAGTATTATTATCACTTGGTGCTCCCAGGGTCTGAGACCTCAGATGACTTGTTTGTGCCCAGAATGAATTTTCTGCAGACTCATTATCAACCCTTGCAAGGCAGGGTTGATAAGGTCACTGAAGAATTTCCATTAACTGGAGCCTGGCTAGGGATTGCCAGCATGATCTATTCCTCTCATTTATGCATATGCAATAAGGCCAAGCCCAAGCTCCTCTGCTTTATTTCCACATCGTTGTGCTGATGCTGAGCTAACCAAATAAACAAACTGAAAAGGGAGAGGAGAAGGGAGGTAGGAACAGAGAGACTAAGGGGAAAAAAACCCCATGTGCCTGGCGCTCTCTTTCTCATGAAGGATGCAAATGAATTCTGCAGGCTTTGAAGGCAGGAGATCTCAGCAGAGATGAAAATCCCCTCGTGCTGGATGCCTCACCAGGTGCTCTGTGGAGACAGCCTGGGTATTGCTTTACACAGCCACTTGCAGGCACAAAGGATGGTCACAGAATAAATCACTGCTACCCTGCCACCTGACTGAGACCTGGCTCAGGCATTTGCAAAGAGGCATAACTACCAACCCTCTGGGCTCTTTCATCTCCTTCCCACCCCTGTGAGAGCACAGCCTCTTCACCAACTGCACCTTTGGGCACTTAGCATAACTCTGCCCTTCCACTGCTGTAAATGCTTCCCAGGTCTCTGGGTGAGAAGCACTGCAGAGCTGGGGAGGAAATCATCCCTGTGGATGGACAGCTTCTGTCTTGCCTCCTTCTTCCATGCTAGATCAGTAACATGGCATCTATTCCCCAGGGAAAGGTCCTACCAGACAGGCAGAGTCAAGGAGGAGCTCACCAGGACTCAGCTGAGCTCCCATTGATTCATTTAAAGTCCAGCTGGATGCCAGCAGAGTCTGGATGCCCACAGGCCCTGCCTCTCTGATGTGAGGTGCCAGGCTTTGGCTAGAGCTGACCCTGCCTGCAGACAGTGCCCTGCACAGAGCCCCTGGACCACACCATGCCTGAGATACAAAGCACTCTTTGCCAGAGGAGAGCATCTCCTTGGGGCTCCCCTTCCCCTGCAGCTTGCCCACACAAAGCACTTCACAGCCCTGCACATCCTCCTGCTACAGTTCCCACCCAGCACCTTTGGCTATGTCATTAGGGCGAGATTTGCTCAGGTTTTTCCCCCTTTTCCCATCCTTCTCCAGCTTCCCAAGCTATAGGCTTGGGGAGCAGTGGCTGCAGAGCTGCCAGGCACACAGGGACCTAGGGGTGCTGAGTAACAGCTGAACAGGAGCCAGCAGTGTGCCCAGGGGGACAAGAAGGACAATGGCATCCTGGCCTGGAGCAGGAACAGTGTTGGCAGCAGGAGCAGGGAGCTGATCCTGCCCCTTTGCTCAGCTTTGGGGAGGCCTCACCTCCAGTACTGCATCCAGTTTTGGGCTCCTCACTCCAAGAGGGACATGGAGGTGCTGGAGAGGGGACAGAGGCTCCCAAGCTGCTCAAGGGCTTAGAACATAAGCCTGAGGAGGAAAGACTGAGGGAGCTGGGCCTGTTTAGCCTGGAAAAGAGAAGGTTGAGGGGAGAGCTCCTGGCTCTCTAGAACTCCCTGAAGGGAGGTTGTAGAGAGGCAGGGACTGCTCTGTTCTCCCTAGTGGAGAGTGATAGGACAAGGGAAAATGGATGGAAATTGCCCCAGGGGAGGTTCAGGCTAGATATTAGGAGGAATTTCTTTGCTGCAAGGGTTGTGAGCCATTGGAACAGGCTGCCCAGGGAGGTGCTGGAGTCCCCATCCCTGGAGGGGTTTAAGAGCCAGGTAGATGTTGCATTGGGGAGCATCATTTAGCAGGTTGCTAGGGCTAGGACAAAGGCTGCACTGATGATCTCCAAGGACTCTTCCAGCTCTAACTGTTCTAGGATTCTAGTCTATGAAGCCTGATACACCCTGAGTGCTGCTCCAGAGGCTGAGCCGCTGGCACACTCGGATCCAGCAGCCTTCTCTCTTAATTAGTTCAGCTGTTTAGCAGCAAAAGCAAACCCCTTTTCTTGCTGGCACATTTTGCTCTCTCTAAGCCAGCTCTGATCCATTTCCATCTCCAAAGCATTCAAGATAATAAATAAGCCCATCCTCAGTGTGAGGAACCTTCCCATAATCACCTATCTCTGCTCTGATCAGCACTCCTCCATTACACTTCTATTTTCTCCACCTTAACTAGGGAAGCCAGCACCCAACTCTGCCCCTCAAGCTACAGCTATTCAGTGCCCACATTCTGCTATTTATTTCCCAAAATAGCCTCTTCTGGGTGGATCTAATGAGTTCCACTGGTCCCTTTTCAGTTCCTCTTTTATTAGCCTCCCTAAACCCCAAGCAGCATGAGGAAAGTTGACTTTCCTTGCTGAGCACCCATCCTCTTCATGTAAGCAGTGCTGACTTGATCTCCAAGGGTAAACCCATCCAAATTACTGGTGTGGTAATTAGGCCTTCCCAGCTGGCACAGTAGGACAAGAGGGAATGGGAGCAAGTTGGAGCACAGGAGGTTTAGTATTAAGCTGAGGAGAAACTTGTTTGCAGTTCAGGTGCCAGAGCACTGGCCCAGGCTGCCCAGGAGCCTGTGGAGTCTCCTTGTCTGGAGCCATTGCAGAGCTGCCTGGACACATTGCTGTGTGAGCTGGTCTAGGTGATCCTGCTCTGGCAGGGGGGTTGCACTAGATGATCTTCTAGGTCCCTTCCAACCCCTGACATACTGGGATACCTGCCCCATCTCCTAACTCTTCCTCAGGTTTGGTTTCTGCAGGAACATCATGTGGCAAAACTACTCCTGATGGATCTGGCAGTTCCCTTTGACTGTTAGGCTCCTGCCTTGGTAACTTATCAGTGACTTCTTCCCTTTCATGTGAACACCTGCTGCTGTTTCACACTTGATCTTCTCCAGGGCCCTCAGATGAACCACCCCCAGCCCTGCTGATTTACAGCAGCCAGGTTTCTTCCTTTGCTCCATTCCTTCCTCTTTCAAACAATTCAATCCCTGCTAATGTGAGATGTTCTCAACACCCTGGTGAAGGGAAATGGACTCCACTTTTCCCCCAGCTAACTCTTCTCTCTGTCACAGCTCCTTGGGGCTCAGGGAGGCTCTGTTCACCTCTGCTGCCCTTAGAGGCATCCTGACAGCCTGCAGTTGCTTAGAACTGTTGGACATCACTTCATGCTGCACCCAGCAACACCAGGAGAGTTCTCCCAGCCCCAGCAAGGTCTCTCCCAGAGGCAGAGCAATGAGCAAACAAAGCAAAGGACAACATTCCAGCTCCCAGGTGCCACATCCAGCTCACTTAGCAGAGTCACAGAGAGAAGCTGGTGTTGAGAGAGCTGCTTAACCCACAGCTGAGCATCCTTTCATGTCTCTCTTGTAAGGCACCTGCACACACAAGGCTGAAAAGGACCCAAGGAGTCCCATCAGCACTTCTTCATTCACTTAGCTCCAGGTGACACCAGTTGAGCATTTAAAGGCACAGCAAACAGCTTTGGTTTTACTGCCTGGCTTAGCTCTGCTCTACCCATCAGCCACTCTGTTTCCCAGGGCAGAAATGAGCCTGATCAAGCTGGTCCTCACTGCATTTGCTCTTCCTCACACACACAACATAGCAAGAGGTTCCTTGTATTAACAGATACCTCAGCCTTGTCTATGCTGCCTTGGAAGTTTCTTGCCTAGAGCAGAGAACATTTGGAAGAAGACTTTGCAAAACTTTTTGTCTCACTTCTGCCTGGCTGCCTACAGGCCTGAAAAATAAACAGCATCTGACCCTAACAAGTGCTGCACATCAAGATCATGCCCAAAGTCAGCAAGAATCAATATCCACAAGCCAGGAAGATCAGCAAACCTTTACAAAGGGCAAGAAGCTGACCATCTGCACATGCTTAGTGCTGGCTGAATACAGAATCAAGCTTAAAGCACCTTCAAAGAAGAGAGTTCTCCTCTGTCCAGCAATGTCTGATTGAAAGCATCCCTCTGCTTGGTCCTTCATCACCCCATCCTCCTCCTCTCACCTGCTTTGCCCTCTTTCCTCTTCCTCCACTGACACAAAAGCCCATCCATCCACTCAAGCATCACCTGCTCTTCATGCATCCCCAGTAAAACCACACAGCTTCTCTCCCAGCAAAAGGGGCCCAAGGTCTTTCCTAGGTCTCCCCTGGCCCTCACACACATAGAAACCCAGCTCAGCACCCTAAGCCAGCACAGTCAAAGCAGTTGTTGTGGCAGAAAGGAGAGCTCCTACCTTGCAGCCAGATGCTTTCCCACCAGCAAACAATCAGCTAGCAGCTAGCTGAGGATCCTCCCCAAGCCCTGGGTGAGTTTTAAGTTCATTCACTGCTTTTCCATCAAGTAAAGGAATCAGGGTGAGCACACACACACAAACACTCCCAGAGCAGGGATGGGATTTCCTGACATACTTCAGCTTTCAGAGCAGACACTTCGGAGGCAGCACTGCACAGGCCTGCCTTGCTGTTCCTTTGACCAGCTCCCCTCAAATCATTTGCCATTCACCCCTAGGCTGCTGCATGCTCCTTGGCAGTTGGGTATTGAGGCCTTTGCCAGCCCACATCATTCTTTGGCTTATTCTCCTTGCACAGCTTGCCACAGAAATCTCCAGCAAGAGCCTTGCAGGCAGCAGCCCTGTCTCTGTGTGTCCCTCTCAGAGCTGCAGGCAGCTGCTCTCAATCTTCCATTTAGAGTCAGCCTTTCACAGGTGCCTTCCAAAGCAGTTGTTGATGCCTTCATCAGCCTTGCTCTCCATCCTTCCTGCTCCCTTCCAAGCAAGACTCTGGGAGACACATTGGCCTATGTCCCCACCCCAGGCCTTCATTTTGGGGGTTCAGGCACCCTGATGGAGCAGAGGCATCATCACCACAGGATACAGCCCACAAAGGGTTAAGAGAAACGATCATTTAAAGGAAAAAAGAGAGTATTCTTAGCTGTGCTGGCACTCAAGTCCTCTTTCTGCTCAGCACAGCCTCTCAGCTCCTTCTTCTCCATATCCCAGCTAAAGGTCTCTCATCCTAGGGCATTAACTCATGCCAGACATGAGGAAAGAAGCACCTGCAAACCAGAAAGAGCCACACAGCAACTTCCCCAACTTCTAGCTTTGCTAATTAGGCCCAACTCTGAAATGGAAACCAACATGGAAAGGTTCAGCCGCTTCCCAGCTCTACCCAGATGGTTCCCTTCAAATACACAGCCTAATATGCATAAATACTACAGCAGACTTCCATCAAGACACTTTAAAAATGCCTTGGCAGGGTGGGAGCCTCACTGCAGATTGCTCTCAGAGAGCATGCTGCTACCCCTGTGCTGAAGCAAGATGCAAGCAAGGCAAGAAAAGCACTGAGGACAGTTAGCATCCATCTCCTACCTGGGAACACACCCCCCCTGACACTCAGGGACTTGGTGGCAGGAGCTGGCTGCTGCTGACAGCTCCTACAGGAGCACCAGCCACTCCATGGGGACACTCAATCACTGTCCTGTGCTGGAGACCTTCAGCTCCCTGCCCAGTCTGCTCTTAGCTGACTGCAGTGGTCACATCCAGCTGGGATGTGGCTGCTGAGTATCTTCTCAGAGGAAAAGCAAGCTGTCTGGTCCCAGACAGACAAAGGGACTAGTTGCTGCTGAGGGCAAGCAGGGGAGTCTCTCACTGCCCATGGCATGGGGGAAGCCAGTGCCCAGGATGCTGTGGCAGAGCCACTTGTCCCTCAGCATCTCCTGCTAGAGGAAGGCCCCCAGGGAAGCAGAGCCCCCAGGATGCTCCAGCAAGCAGCACCTCCCCACAAAGGAGGCAAAGCCAACCTCATGTGTTAAATTCACTTTCCCAAGGGTCACAACCTTGTTGGCTCAAACCTACCAGGCTGGGAAAGCAAAACAAAACCCGATAGACGATGAGAGCTGAGGAGTGCTTGCAGCATCTCCCTCACCTAGGCAGAGCTGCAGGAGATGACAGAGTTTATGCCTAAATAACCCAGAATAAAGTTGGGCCTAGGAAAAGGTTTCTGCCTGGAGTTTCCCCTTTGCTTGCCCAGAACCAGCACTGCTCCTTCCTGAAAGGAGAGGCTCCGTCGGCATCAGCTCTGCACGTCTGCACAACCAGCCAGCACCTCACTGACTCCAAGGGAAATTATTCACAAGCACAACTCCCCTGAAACACATTCCAGAACAATGAACCTTTTCTTTCCAATCCAAAGCCCCAGAAAAATCTCTGTTAAACAGCATTTTCCTCCCTGCTGTAGCACGCAGGCTGCAAATACAAGTAGCCAAGGAGCAGCCACTCCAGCCAGCCCTGCTCCTGTCCTCCCAGCCAGATGCCCACCACACACTTCTACATCCTAAGAGACATCCCGGGGAATCATTCCCAGGTTATCCCTAGGAGTTGGACCTCTACAGTTCCTCCCCCTCCTCGCACTCTTTGAACTTCAGCTCTGCCGAAAGCTTCGAGCATGACGTTCTGCAACTCTCGCTAGGCTCAAAAGGCTGCGAATCATCACCAAAGCCCCAAATCGGGGCTGCTGGGCAAGTCCTTCAGCAGGTGCTTACCCTCCCACCGGGCGGACGAGGGTTACTGCTGCCGGCAGCCACCGGGAGGCAGATTTCGGCTCCGGTTCGCACCTCGCTCCCGGGGACTGAGGCTGCTCGGGGCTCCGAGCGCCTCTGCGGTGCAGAGTGAGATGCTATCCCCGCGGGATGGGGAGGGAAACCGGGGCGAGCATCCCTCGGAAGACCCTCAGCCGATGCTCCAGCTCCTCAGGGAGCGATGCCGCCGGCGCGGGGAACGCTAGCTCCCAGCTGCGCAGCCCCATCGCCGCCCCCTCCCCAGCCTTTCTCCCTCTCTCCCTCTCTCCAGCAGGACGCAGGGACCCTTGATTCCCTTCCCCTGGGCAAGCTCCTACCTGGGCTGGGCTGCTCGGCTCTGCTCTGCCCGCGGCTGCTCCGTGCTCCGTGCTCCAGCCCCGCTCCGGCTCCGGCAGCGGCAGGTCCCCGGCGGCGAGAGGGGGAAGTGCAGGGGGCGGGGGGCGACTGGCGGGGCAGGGAGCCCAGGGAAGGGAAGGGAAAGGGCTGCCGGGCGAGGGGAGACCTCCGGTGGGCCTGCGGGGCAAGGATGGAGAGGGTTGGGATGGAGTTAGCGGAGGGAGTGGGATGGAGAAGGGCAGAGAAAGGAGTGGAGGATGGAAGGAGGAGAGAGGAGGGATGCAAGGGACCGGGAAGGGACGGAGGGAAGGTAGAGGCTGGAGAATGGAGAAGGGAAGGAGGGCAGAACGGTAGGAAATTTGGAGCAGAGGGAGGGCAGGAGTCAGGATGGAGGGAGCACCGGGAGCTAGGATGCAGGGAGGCTCGGGGACTGCAGAGGGGCAACTGGAACTATTGCTTCCAAAAGTGATCACTTCCCTAAACCCAGGCTGAGCATTCCTAGGAGGGACATAGATCTTTGGAAAGGCTGTGCCTTCTCCCCACATAACCCAAATCCATAACTGCTTCAGGACTCTCTGCTGTTAGCCAGGACCCTGACTCTGCCCACATGTCCTCTCCTTCTACACAGCCTGAGAAAGACAGAGGGTGAAATACTTTTGCCCACAGCTCCTAAAATCTCCATATTACATGTTAATCTCCTCCCTGGGCCCTGAAGAGTAATGTATGCCAGGCAAGAGCCATCATCTAGCCCTGGGAAGCTGGCAGGAGTGGTTCAGACAGGACCTGTCCTACCATGTGAGGCTGAGGATTGCAGCAGAGACAGTTCTCTAAGCCATGGTGTCCCTGTAGGCTGTAATGCTCCAGCCTTCCCTGCTCCACTGCAGCTTTAGTCTCCTGTTTGTTTATTTGTTTTGAATAGCCAGCAAAGCAAAGCTGTTAAACCATCAATTAATTGGACTCCTGCATTAGGAGCAATGAACTAGTATTTGACAGGAATTCATTTTCCCCTCCTGCTGAGAAGAAATAAGCTGGAGGAAAAGAAGCAGCTTCACAGGAGGGAAAAAAAAACCCAAACCACAACCCCCAAACTGCCTCTGCTTCAGAGAGAAATTACTCATGAACTACACAGGTAACAGGCACAGGGAGCTTTGAGCTCATCCCTTTTACACATCAATTCCTTTAGGACAACAGCTTTGGGAATAATCCCTGGGCCTTTGCAGCAATGCCCTGCCCACCAGGCCACTCCAAGCATTCATTATCCTCAGGGCTGAAGAGCATCTCCTTCCATCTGGGCTGCCTTTGCTTTCAATTTAGGATTGTGGCCCTCCAGGTCCAGGTTCAGGGTCTGGGCCCCAGCTCAGTTCTACACAGAGCAGTGCTTTCTGCTCATGGGATCACTTCTTGACCTCTTCCATGCCTCTCTGCAAGCTCCAGGGAGTGGGAGATGGAGAAATCCTAGCTCTCTCCTCAGCTGCTGAGCACACCTGAGGTAGATGTGACTTCTCCTCACAGGCATGAGCCTGCCAGCTGCTGCTGCTTACTGATATGAAGGGGATCCTTTCTGCAGCCACACTGCTTGCTTTTAGACATCTTTAGGGTAGTTTCAGGGCCCTAAGTCCTTCCTGCAGCTATGGGAGTATCAGCATTGCTGTTGTGCTCTCAGAAGGCAACCTAAGACCTAGAAAGTTAATGCAAGGCCTTCCCCTCAAAAGCTCTGTGAGCCATCCTCTGCCATGCAGAGGGCCTGTTTGCAAAGGCCTGGAGGGAAAGGACAAGGGGCAATGGTTTGAAATTGGAGAGGAGTAGATTTAGACTGGACATTAGAAAGAAGTTGCTCCCCACGAGGGTGGTGGAACACTGGCCCAGGTTGCCCAGGGAGGTGGTTGAGTTGCCATCCCTGGAGGCATTGCAGGTGAGGCTTGCCAGGGCTCTGGGCAAGCTGCTCTAGTTGGGGATGTCCCTGGCCACTGCAGGGGGGTTGGACTAGATGAGCTCCAGAGGTCCCTTCCAACCCAAACCATTCTAGGATTCTATGGTGTAAATCACAGAGTCATTAAGGCTGGAAGAGAGCTCCAAGATCCTCAAGTCCAACCATCCCTATCACTCCCATGCCACTAACCCATGGCCCTAAGGAGAGATTCTAGATGTTTCTCAACCCCCTGCAGGGATGGTGACTCCAGCACCTCCCTGGGCAGCCTCGGCCAAGACTTAACAACCCTTGCAGTAAAGAAATTCCTCCTTATATCCAATCTAAACCTCTCCTGGTGCAACTTGAGGCCATTTCCTCTCATCCTCTCACTGTTAAGCCTGGAGAAGAGACCTAGCCCATCTCAGTCCAAGCTGCTTGCAGGTGGAGGATCAGTCAGGGCAGCCTTGTGAGCCAGCAGCAGGTGAGAGCTCCCTCAAAGAAGCAATCTGGAGGAGCCAGCTGCCCAGCTCACTGCCAGCAGGGAGCTGCAAAGCAGAAGACAGCTGTGCTGCCTGACTCTGCTCCCCAGATGGGCAGTGCAAAGCCTTCCTTTCCCTTCACCTCTGATGGGCAAACCTCCTCCAGCCCAACTTAAAGCTCCCTCAGGATCAGTTCCATCCCAGGAGTCCTGCACAGCATGGTTGAGCTCAGTGTCCTGCTCCCTTCCTTCCTCCTCCTGCTCTGGAAAAGCTCAGGCTCAAGTCTCACCAGTAAGGCTGAGCAAAGAGAGCTACATTCCAGTTATCCCCAGCTTCATTTGCTCTCTGAGGTTGAGCTGAGACAGTTGTGTTTTATTGAAAGCCTTTTTGGGGATTCTTTTTATTTTGATGCTTAAGATAATTTAGCAAGGGAAGGGATGGGGCAGAAACTGTCAGCAAATAAAGCTGCTTTGCTTTGGAAATAAAAAGGATGCTAACCACAGGAGAGAGGTTTGGAAACTGCATCCTGAGGGAAAGTGTGAGGTGGAGAGAGGAGGGGGAGGGAATCCATCTCACTAGTTGTTTTAAAATAGAGTTTGGTCATTTTATGAATGAGCTTCTCTGGCACAGTTTGCCTTGCCAAAGCAAGGGAGTTGGGTGACCTAGAAAAGGCAGTTTGTGGAAGGAGCTGCTGTTGTTGTTGTTAAGACTGTAAATCCAGAGATTACAGAGTGTCTGGGACCCTGCCTTACACTCAGGGGCTCAGGAAGAGCTAGTGACTCCTCAGAAAGCCAGGGAGGCAGTGCCTGTCCCAGCAGCTCTGACACAAAGGACTCTGTGAGGTGTTGAGGGCAGAGCTGTGCTCCTTGCTGCCCCAGAGAGCCCTGGCACTCACTGCTAGGATGCTCCCTTACAAGGCACAGGGAGGCAGCTGAGATGCTCTCAGGCAACAAGTCACCTATCCAAAAAAGGAGCTCAAACCAAGAGTTGTGCCACTGCAGGAGCAGCTCAAGCCAGCCCCAGACATCCTTTCCCCAGCAGGAGCTTGACTAGCTGTGCCCAAGCAGGGGGTCCAGAGCCTGCAGGACTCAGCCTGCCTCTGCTTCCACAAACAACAGCCTCTTTGTTCCAGGGAATAACCTCATGTGTGCAGATCCACACATCTGGGAGGGGGGAAAATAGCTACTAGTAGTAATCTCCCTGCTTACCTCATGGCACAGGAGAGAGCTGAGCAATGAAATGAGCTTTTCCCCTCTGAGTTGGCTCTGAGCTCCCAGTGACGTGGAGCTGAGTCCTGGATCATTCCCACCAGTGCTGCATTTATCTTCAGAGCTGGCTATATATTTCAGCAGAAGAGTAAATAACAGTGCCACTGTCAAAAAAAAACAACAAACCAGAAAGAGTCAGTCAAATGCATGAAGCTCTGAGAGCTTTCTGGGGATAAAAAGGCAGTGCAAAAGGCAAAATTCCTCATTGGGCTAGAAGATGAAAGAAAGAAATCTATTATATATGTGGCAGATTCCTTTCCTTCTTCTCCTTCAAGGCTCCTAACAACTTTCTATTGGTAATAGAACATGCCCAAATGAGATAATTTCATAGATAGGAAGAGCCTTGAAGGAAGCAGCTAGCAGAATAAGTGTTTTGTGGTCGTTACATAAAGAAGCCAATCTAATTAGATATATAGATATATCTATATATATTTAGATGGCTGGAAGAAGTTAGGAGGATGAGTTAAATAAATAAGGAACATTTTGTGGAACAGTTTGTTTGCTTGCTTGCTTTTTTGATGCAAAGAAGAAAATGGGTGTGAATTGCAAAGAGCTCAAGGCAGAGATGGCATCTGCCAGCCTGATGCCAAACTGGGGAGGGGGATAGGAGTGGTCCCAGCTGGAGAGGTTTCTCCACACCCTCTGCTGTCTATCTCCTCCTCACCTTGATGCAGAAGAAGGTCCAAAGCTTTTCCCCAAGTGAGGATGTGTCCCTGGCAGACCTCTCAGGGCCCTCACATGCAGCAGGTGCATATGTGGTGGCAGGATCCAGGGGGAATGACAGGAAATCTGGAAGCCACCACTAACATTTCCTTGGCAGAATTCCCAGGCACTCTGGGTGAGAGGTGACTCTGCTTACAGGCTTGTTTCCCTGAGATGTGGGAGCCCTGTAAGCACACTGGCATCTTTAAACAGCTACTGCCACCATCCCTAGGGTCTGGCAGTGCAGAACATGCACTGACCTGCCTGGCTCCAACCAACAGCTGGCCACTCACTCTCAGGTCCTTCCTGGGCCACATCTTAGCCAGGAACAGCCTCCAGGTTGGATGTGCTCTAGTGGGAAGTGTCCCTGCCCACGGCAGGAGGGTTGGAGCTAGATGAGCTTTAAGGTCTTTGCCAACCCAAGCCAGAGTGAGACAATCCTGCAGGATCAGAGCAGCAGGTGTGGTGCCTGTCACTTTAGGGATGGGAAGCAGAAGGCTGGAGCAAGGCCAGGATTTCAGTAAGATGATCCAAGCCTGTTATCTGAGGTTATTGTTATAGTAGGGGATTAATGAGCACATCTTCCTTCCTCTTCTCTCTTGAAACTTCAAGTCAGGTCCCACTTCTGGGGCTAAAACAACATCTCCTTTCTGAATTTAGCATGGAAAGGGAAAAGCTTTGTGTTCATCTTTTGGCAGCTCCAGCTGGAAAGAATGGCTCCTTTTGCTTTGGTAAAGCTGTGTTTGATACAACTCCATCTGCTTCCCTTTGACCCTGGTGATGAGGAAGGGTTCAGAGCTCTCTCTGGGCTTTTCCTTGCAGCTGGAATCTCAGAGCTCAAAGCCAACCACCTTCAGGTACAACCCTCCCTCTGCTTTCACAAGGGGATCTATCCTCTCCAGACAACACTAAAGATGTCCCTGATCACTTGCAAAGTCTTTATCTCCACTTGCATCTTAGTTTTCCTGGCTTTTTGGTGTTCTTGGTAATTACTGCCATCAAAGGGTGTTGTCTCCTCTCTGTATTCCATCCACACACCAAAGAGAAATAAAAGCAGTCAGTTAAAAAGAAGTCAGTTAAAAACCCTTCCTTCCTCACAAAACACATCTCTCCTGGAAGTGGGGTGAAAGCAAGAGATTAAGACACTTCCAGGCAAGAAATCATGAAGAGAAGGGAATAAAGAAGAATGGAAATGGCTTCAGAGGTTTGGTGCAAGGCCTAAGGGCACAGCCTGGAGAGGAAGATGATGCTCAGTTTAGGGAGAGAGAGACAGATGAGCAATAGCTCAGCAGTGACAGGGGCACTTGGACTCCAGCTGAAGAAAGAGATTTCAGAGGGGAAAGAACAGATTAGTTCAATATAAGATACAATTGAGGCTATTTGACTTCTGCTGCATGCATCCACTCAGATGATGATGATGAATGGGCCAGAGGGGCTTGCAAAAAAAAACATTGTGAACCTCTTTCTCCCAGGACATAAATAGAGTCAGTGTTTGGAGGTGAAATGCTAGGAGATGCAGAGCAGAGACAGGACAGGCAGCTCCAGAATCAAGCAAACAGCAGAGCTGCTAGAGTCTTCTGCTCAGGGCTGGCTAAAATTAGGCTTCAGACTTTTACAAGGAGATGGGAGCAGAAGAAAGCTCCAGCAGGGTTTCCAGCTGCAAGGAAAAGCCCAGAGAGAGCTCTGAACCCTTCCTCATCACCAGGGTCAAAGGGAAGCAGATGGAGTTGTATCAAACACAGCTTTACCAAAGCAAAAGGAGCCATTCTTTCCAGCTGGAGCTGCCAAAAGATGAACACAAAGCTTTTCCCTTTCCATGCTAAATTCAGAAAGGAGATGTTGTTTTAGCCCCAGAAGTGGGACCTGACTTGAAGTTTCAAGAGAGAAGAGGAAGGAAGATGTGCTCATTAATCCCCTACTATAACAATAACCTCAGATAACAGGAATGATTGCCAAACCTCCAGAGAGCTGATAGAAATGGAGATTTACTCTCTCATCCATGGGGCTCCACTTAATACAGTTTATTCAGCAGCATTCAGTAAATATCAACAAGAAGGTTAAAATATTGATCAGGGAAAATACTTCACACTGAATAAGCTGCAGACAGCTGGAAACAAACAAACTGGTGCAAAATCAAAAAGCAGCAGAGATATTTTTGGGGTATTTGCTGCTGCCAAAAAGCCCAGCTGATGATTTGCAGCTGTAATCTCCCATCTGGTGAGGAAGAAGGGGAGAGAAATAGCTGCTCCCTGGCAGCTCTTTGGGTGCTGATAGGGAGAAGAAGTGCAGAAGGGATCTGCACAGGAACAGGCTTCTCCCAGAACTGCTTTTCCAAGTGGTCAAACCAGTTCATGGGGATGGAAATCAATGTGCAGCACATGCAGCTCTGCAGAATGGCTCTGATGCCTCTCAGATGGCAGCAGCTCTGTTGCATCACTAACCTTCCCAGTGGAGAGAGCTTGAAGTTGTACCAGCACCTCTGGCTGCCTAAGCCTCTCCTTCAGGAGCTCCCCTGACCTTCCTCTTTACATCACAAGTGCCACAAAAGTCCTGAAGACCTTTTCAAGCCAGATGCTAGGTATCAATCCCACCCTGGGGCACTGCTTGCCATCTAAGCATTGGATCGCACTGAAAGCAAAGCTATCCAAGCTCCTATTCCCAGCTCAGTCCATCTCCTGGTGCCACATCCAACCCTCCCAACACAATCAGACCAACTGGCACAAAGAATGCATGCCAAGGACTGGACAACTTCCATTTGACACCAGCCTTCCTCAATATTTCAGGAGAAGCACAAGCTGACAGCAAGAGTGATCTCAAACTCCAGTGACTAGCTGATAACGAGAAAGGGGAATTTATAGACATGCTGCAGCAAATCCCACAGCCAAGCTTGCCAAGAGATGTTTTCTGGAGCAAAGTGGAATAAATCATCATCTTTTGCCATTTGGGGGGTGGAAAGAACTGGGGGTGTGAGCAGCAAACATCTCCAGGTGAATCCCCCTGGACCTAGGGAGAGACACTTCCCACACAAGAGGTGAAGAGTGCAGGAGATGCATTGCACTGCTTGCATCTCAGCATCCCCACACATGCTGCAGTTTCATTTAGGCTCCAAGGATTCTGGCCCTGGAATTGTTCCTGTAAAGCTCCTAGCCCAGTGAAGTCCTCAGCCCTAGCTAGAGCTGTCAGGCATCACCATATCAGATCTATTCACACAGGAATAGTACCAAAGAGTCCAAACCTTTGTGGGAACTCTGCTGCATTGGCCACACCACTTGAAATAACCTAACCCAGAAATGACACAAACCATCTGAAATAAGACTCTCTGAATCCTTTCTTGTGCCTCCCTCTCCTATCTGTGGCAGCCAGCAAGGAGAGATTAATTCCATGATGGGGTCTGTGAAAGAGCCATGAAAGATGCAGTATGGTTCTCCCTCATCCTTAGCTGGATTCAAGGGCATATGCTACAGGGAAGGGGAAAAAAAAAACCCTTCCCAAGCTCAGCTTCTTCTGAACTGTTTATTCTGAATCATTTATTTACAGCAGCACAGTAAAGGGAATATATAAAATAACATTTAAATAGGCAAAACATGAGCAGCATCATTAGGAAAGCATAATAGAGCTCAGATTACCAATTAGAAGAAAGTCATCTCTCCAGGAGCTTCCCAGGCAGGCTGCAGGAGGTGGAGGGGGCTGGGGAAAAGAGGACTTCAAGGATGCAGAACTAGAGCTGGTTTGGGTTTGGTTGCTGTTTGGGAGCTTGGCTTTTTTATACATTTCTTTTTATCAGATAAAAAAATGTGAGTGCAGCATTCAGCAGGGAAGTCCCCAAGCTCCAGCTAGGAATATCAGCCAGTGACAGGGATTTCTGGAGAGCATCCTCTCTGCAGCTCATAGCCCAAACCAGAGGCCTTGGCACCAAACTCCTAGCACAGATGTTCCCTATTAAAACATTTGCAAGTTGCCTCAACAGCAAGTTGCAATTTCATTTCTGTTTGATCCTAGCAGAGAAAAAAAAATATCCAGCCCAAGGATATATATAAAATAGCTAGCTCAAGGGCTGCCATTCACAAAGCAGGAGAAGCCAGCTCCTGGGAGATGATTGTCCCCACAGACACTGTCCCCATCCTGGAAAGAGAAGCACCAGGGGGAAGTTTCATCTTCAAACTCTGAACTTGGTAAACCAAAACAATGCAGAGAGGGAACACAAGAGCCTTGTTGTGCTGCACACATCTCCACCACCTTTGTGAACACTCCTAGTCTCAAAAAGAACTTGTGGGAAGAACCCAAACTTCTTCAAAGGTATAAATATAGAGTTTAAAAGGAATATGATTCAGCCTAGAGAACACAAGCAAACTATCACTTAAGCCCAGTGGATTCTGGCTACCATCTGATGCAAAGCTGCAGCAGCCTTTTAGGTGAAGAGCAAACACTTTTCAGTTATGCTCCAGAGGCAAAATGAGCCCAGCAAGAGCTAAGTGATAACTAGTTGGAAGGAATCATGCAGAAAGGCTGCATCCTGACAGCTCCTCTCTGTCACAACAGAGTCCAGAATAAGATTAGAGTTAAGAAAATAATCTTCTTTAATTCCATTGGATAATGCTTCTGGGTGGAAACTGAGAGGAGGTTAAGTAGAGACAAAACTGAGTGGAAAGTGATGCTCACTGCTCTAACTGTCCAAGGTGAGCCAAAAGTGCTGTCAGTGACACCAAAGGTGGAATAGCTGCAAACAAACAGCACTCCAGGGAATGCAACAGTGAGGCTGGCACCCAGGGAAGAAATTCACCAGCCAGGACACAAAAATTCCACTTCCACATCCTATCTAGCAAGTGCAGAAACTCACATTATGACCACAGGTGTAAAACAAAACCAAAGCATCACTTACCATGGGGAATGTCCTCAAGCAGCCTTCTCAGCTCAGAACAAGGGGCAGATTTGTTGGTTTTCTTGGAGTTGTTGGTTTGTGCTAATTCCTCCTTACTGGTCCAACACCATGCAGAAGAGAGAGAGAGAGACATCCTGCCCTGGACAAAATAAGGCAGCTTCCAAAGAAGCACTCTGCTGCTCTCATCTCCCACAGCCAGCCACTGCAGAACAAGCTGCTCTTGACACCAACAGGGACAAGCCAAGAAGTCCAAGTCCAGAAGATGATGAGCAGAGCAGCATTGATCACACACTGGTCTGGAACTTCAGTTCTTCCAAGAAGCATATTTGCCTTTAGAGGAAGAGCAGAGATTCACTGCTCAAGGCACCAGCAATCTGCTCAAGGTGCTTAAGCATCTGCCAAAGGCTGAACCTGGTGCCTTCAATAGCTGAAATGTTAAGGCTTGATTAGAAGCTCTTGAGATTGAGGAGATGTTTGGGTTTTTTTCTCCTTCACCATGAGCATTTCTTCTATTTGAAAGGCTCACTTTGTGCACAGAAGACTTTAAGCTGAGTCCAGAACTAGCCATCTCTCACACCTTTTATTTCTCCCCAAGGTCAGGATGGGGATGAGGTGCAGATGCTTAGAGAGGACTCAGCAACTAGTGGTGCTCCAACATTGCAGAGAGAGAGTGCCTGGAGCTGCAGGAGCTCCAAGCAGCCTTGTCCCTGGTGATGGCAGTGAGCTAGGCCCCAGGAGGCCATCTCCCCAGCCCCTGGCAGGAGGCTCTGGAGTGGCTGCTCCAGCCCAGCTGGGTTAACTGGCACCATTGCCTGGCCCACATTTGCACCAACAGCTTCTCAAAGGTCATTTGTACCAACTGAAAGCTTCCTCTGCTGCTCAAGAACACTTTGTCCTGCCAAAGCCTCCAGGCAATTAAAGCAAAACCATCCCCACCCCCAAAAATCCAGCAGACAAAACTGATTTCCTTTAAGCTTATTTAATGATATTTGAAATGCTTCAATTTTTCTATTTCCCAGATCCTGAAAACAGATTTTTCTTTTCTTTTTTTCTTTTTTTAAGTGACCAATATTTAATTCCAGAAACATACAACCTTATCAGCTAAGTCATAAAAGAGCTATTTTACAAACATACATCTGGATAATTAGAACAATAAAGTCTTTTTTAGACATTCAAACATGATCAGTAAAAATACAGGATTATTAATAAAGATTTTTGTGTATTTTTTTTTTCTTTCAAGAATACTTCCAGATTTTTCTTTCTTCTCTTTAAAGTAAATCTCTGTTAAGAGTACATGATTGTATGTGGTACAAAGAAAATAAACATACTCTAGCATGAAGAGAGCTCCACAAGACTTAAATTCAACAGCAAACAGCAGTGTTTTGGCTGCAGTATCCCTTTTGCAGTACATCTGCTTGTCAGTTGGCACCTTTGGGGGGGGGGGGGGAGGAGGGAATGAAAGGGTTTCTTTGGGAAACAGTGGGAGAAAACACCACCAGATACCATCCAGCACTGAGATTATAACCAAGAGGCAGCTGCTGAAGCATCAGACCCTACTTCTAACAGGGACAGGAGCTGGCAAGCCCTAAGTTGTGGGAGAACATTGGCATAGAGCTGGCTGAAAGCTGCCCCAAAAGCACCTAGACTTCTGGGCTCTGCAGGTTCTCAGTCCTCACCCTGCTTTCTGATGAGAAAAACAATCTCCCCTCTCTCCAGACAAGCTGTGGTTGAGGAAGCACAGTGATCAAATACTTAGCTTAGCATTTGCTCTTCTACCTTTCCACAGGAGCAGGAGAATCTCCTTGCCAGAATGGACCCATCTGGCTTCTTTGCTTGTCCATCAACTCAATCCTGTACCAGCAGAAGGAGGACTTGATAGAATGGTTGCTACACTACAGCTTGGTTCCCAAGGTAAAAACTCTCCCTCGTCCTATATTTGGGGAAGGAACAAAAGAAAACAGTCAAAACCTTGGGGCAAGCCAAGCAGAGAAGCCTGTCCTGCTCTGCCAGCCAGTCTGAGCAAGGGATGGACAAGCACTCAAGCAGAGGCACATGAAAAATGCTTCCTTACACTGGCAATTCGGCTTGACAAAAGGCTAATCCTCTGGCTTAAAGCAGGAAGGGGGGAAACAAAGAAGTGAGAATCCTGAGGAGTGCATTTGGGTTGCAGCTCCTTCCCCCAGTGAGCCATGGCCTGAGGGCTGCCACGCACCACATGTGCTACACAGGATTGCTCTCAAATCCCTAACCACACCATGACCCTTCCAGAGGAGTAATGCCCTGTTTTGGAGGACACACAAATCCAACAGCCAAACAGGAGAGAGCAGAGTGGGTTCCAATGGCTTGGGGCTCTCTGCAATGTCCTGCTCTGGACACTGGCCATTTCCTCTAGCACAAAGGCTTCTCTGCCATCATCCTCAGCCTGGCACACAGTGTGGCTCTTTCTGCTTCCACAGGAGCACAACTGCACCTACCTTCTCAAGGGATTATGGCCAAGGTAGGGGACAGTGGGGGGAAATTGCACTCCAGCAGCTCCAGAGGCAGGATGATAGACTCTGCACTCCAGCTTTTTCACTGCTGCTCCATCTAGGAGAGATGAAACAGCACAGGGATGGGTGATGCTACACAAGATCTGTGCCAAGGAGGCAGAGGCAGCTCCCCCATGGCCTAGCCTAACAGCTCCATGCAGTCCCCAAGAACCTTCCAAGTCATGGGAACATGGAGAAAACACCAAGAGAACCGAGGGTTTTGCCTTCCTTCACAAGGAAAGAGTGTGGAGCAAGCAAACCTTCACAGGTCTTATCTTTGCTGGTCTGAAAAGCCAAACTAAGCTCTCCCACAAACCATGGGAGCTTTGAGACAGCTAAGGTCCTAACAACTGCTCCTGTCTCTGAGTCCAGAGCCAGGCAAGCATCACACCAACTGGTGAAGGGGAGGGGAGGGAAAGGAAAAGGCTCTCAAACAGCAAGTCTGGCTAGAGCCCAGCTCTTCCTGGCAGGATCAGGTAAAAGATGGCAGCAGGAGGCAGCATTCTAGTTTGGGGCTGGTCAAAGGAAGTCTAGATGTGTACAATCAAAGGGGAGGAGGGGAGGTCTCACCCCTGAATACTGACAGTGTACTGATACAGCTGCAACAGGACAGGCCTTGGTGGATGCCAAGGAAGCTCCTGCCTAGCTGGAAGAGAACCCTTTGGCTTGTGTTGGCAGTGGAATGCTCTGCTGGTGAAAAAGAAAAAAAATAAGAGGATCATTTGTGCAATTTGCTCTTCAAACAAGAGAAACTCCTCCTTACTCTACAAGGGCTCCCAGCTCCAACTTTCACATCAGGCCCCAAAATTCTCTCTGCTCAACCTCTGTCAATCTCTTACATGAGAAATGGATATTCCTAAGGGGAAGAAGAGGAATTGTGTTGTTTTCCTAGGTGAGTAAACAAAGAACAGATCTGATTTCTTGCCAGCAGCTAAAGAAACAAACCCATTTGTTTGAAAGGAGCAGGGAATATCATCTTTCTGCTGACCAGAGGCAGATCCTCAGCACTTGAGGACACATGCAGGGATGCTAGAGCACCTCTGACCTGCTCATGGAATCTGCAGCTTGGTTTGGGTTCATTGCTTGGGAAGAGGATGCTAAGGAGAGTCCACTTCCCACTAGCAGTGCCATTCCTGGTGGGAACAGCTTGAAAACCATCCCATGGCAAGCAGGAACTGCCTGCCCTAGGACCAACCTCAGAGCAGAGGCACAGCCAGCTAGGGCTGCTCAGTGGGAGCAGGAATTCCAACTAGAGCAGGCCTAAGGAAGTACTAGAGAGCTGCCTCAGCCTTCTTTGTTTTGCACATCTCTGGTTCAGGGAAAACACATTGGCACAAATCAGTTTGGTTTGTTTTTAGAGAGGAAAAAAAAACAACCACCTCAAACCTAACCCAACCTCCATCTCCCCCCCCAAAAAAAACCCAAGTATAAACCCATCCCAAGCCCTCAGCAAGACATCCTTCCAGGTACTAAAACTTACTGGCCCTAGAATCAGCAGTACCTGTGGCTAACTCCAATGGCAGCCCTTGTTCATTCAGTAGTGAAGCAGGGGCACAGCTGCCCCTCAGCTCTCAAACACTTCTGCCTTTGCTTGGGTTTTTCTTTTGGATCCAGAGGAGAGTTACAAAAGTGCTGCAGGTCCAAGTATTTTTATCACTTGACAAAGGAGACAATGATCCAAGCCAACAAAGGAAACAAATCCAACTTCTCTTTTCTCCTCTCCCAAGCTCCTGGTGCATGTCAGTAAAGGGAGAAAGAGAGGGGAAGAAGCTCATTTGCTCATCTCAAGTGCCTGGCTCCTTGGTGCAGGGCAAGTTCTTGTTCCACACGTGGGGACAGGAGCAGTGGTTGCCTGCAGATGGTTCCAGTCACAAGCCATTCCTGAGTAGCTCTTCTCATGGCACTTGGATTGCCAGCAGGGAGTGCAGAGTCCAGTGCAGGGAAGTAGAGCTCCAGCTGCAGACAGGCACAGGCTTTCTCCTCTCCTCCTCAGCCCTGCCCTTGGCTTCAGGAGCAGTGGCAGGCCCAGGATGTGCTGTCTGCAGAGAGCTACAACTGTCACTACCCAATTCCAATAGAACAAGAGAGGCAGATTAAAATAGAACTTAAAATGTGCTTTTGATACACGGAATGAAGTCAAATAAATACATTGATTTTCTTTCTTTTTAATGTCTAAATAACACTTTTATATCCTACACCCAAAGCTCTGTACATTTGGTTTGGTTTTTTTTTCTGTTCTGAAAAAAACAAAAACAAAAAAAACAAAGAAGAAACTGAATTTGTGGTAAAAGAGAGGAGCAGAATAAGAGTAAGGTTCAAGGTTTGGATGGTCCTCTTGGCTCACAAGTCCACAAGGAAACAGCAGGTGCTGTGTCCTTCATCCAATCTTCAGCCACTCCTGAAAACATGACTAGCTTTAGTCTGAAAAAGGGAAAGAAACCCCAAAATTAACAACAAAGGGTGGTGAGAAAGAGGAGGAGTGTATTCATGCCTAATGTTTCTCAACACTAGTATTAGCAGAGCAAGTGTGTTACATGAGACACAGCACACTCATCTAACCCCAAGACCTCTTGTCAGTAATTCCAGCAATTATCTGGGATCTCTAGGATGCCCAAAGCCAATGTAAAGGGGCCCATGGCAACCACTTTACACAGCACCAGAGACACCCCAAAGAAAGAAAAGACAGGCTGGAATCATTCTACACCTTCAAACATCTCCCTTTGGGACTTTGCATCAATCCAGCTTCCTTTGTTAGAGAAGCTGTAGACCCTGAGGTGTGGACACAGCTTGCAAACAACCTTCTCAGAGGAAGGAACAAGCTTCTCAATGGATTCCAACTGACCTTTCCTGGAATCAGCATGGCCTCAGCCTTAGGAGAGCTGCTGAGGTAGGTGAAACCTTTTATGTGTGTGTGTGTGTGTGAGAAACATGACTAAGTGACTTAGTGCTCTTGGTTTAGTGCCTGAAGCTGCTGTGGTTTGTGTTACCAACTGCAGGGAGTGTGCTGCCATACCTGAGTGCTCTCCTGTGGAGGCTGAGCCAGCCAGCCCTTGGCGTCGGAGAATGGTGTAGTCTTCCTCAACCTCCTAAAACACACAAAACAACCCCAAAATTCAAGTGGCTTTTTCTCTAAGAGATCAACTATAGGCTTGAGGAGGAGTGGCTGCAGAGCTGCAAGGCACACAGGGACCTAGGGGTGCTGAGTGACAGCTGAACAGGAGCCAGCAGTGTGCCCAGGGGGACAAGAAGGCCAATGGCATCCTGGCCTGGAGCAGGAACAGTGTTGGCAGCAGGAGCAGGGAGCTGATCCTGCCCCTTTGCTCAGCTTTGGGGAGGCCTCACCTCCAGTACTGCAGCCAGTTTTGGGCTCCTCACTCCAAGAGGGACATGGAGGTGCTGGAGAGGGGACAGAGGCTCCCAAGCTGCTCAAGGGCTTAGAACATAAGCCTGAGGAGGAAAGACTGAGGGAGCTGGGCCTGTTTAGCCTGGAAAAGAGGAGATTGAGGGGAGACCTCCTGGCTCTCTAGAACTACCTGAAGGGAGGTTGTAGAGAGGCAGGGACTGCTCTGTTCTCCCTAGTGGAGAGTGATAGGATGAGGGGAAATGGATGGAAATTGCACCAGGGGAGGTTCAGGCTGGACATTAGGAGGAATTTCTTTGCTGCAAGGGTTGTGAGCCATTGGAACAGGCTGCCCAGGGAGGTGCTTGAGTCCCCATCCCTGGAGGGGGTTAAGAGCCAGGTAGATGTTGCATTGGGAGGCATCATTTAGCAGGTTGCTAGGGCTAGGACAAAGGCTGCTCTGATGATCTCCAAGGGCTCTTCCAGCTCTAACTGTTCTAGGATTCTATGAACAAAGAGGGTTTCAAATGTGAAAAGGGAAGTTTCACTACAAGGGAGTGGGCTGGAAGCACTCATGTTGTACAGTGACCCACAATGGATCTCAACTCCTTTATCAGCATCTTTGCAAGTCTTCCTTCCATTTGCAGGCAATATTCCACCTTCTTTTCAGATCTCAGCTGAATTAAAGGCTGGCTACTGACAATCTGTTGGTATGTCTGATACATCAAGCTATTACAAACCTTCTGTAGCTATTACATATGGAGAATCCTCACCACATCCACAGAAATCATTTTCAATATAGTGAGGCTGAAAACCTTGTTACTGGGCTGCTGCAACCCAGCACCTGCATTTGACATCAGCAGTAGTATGCAACAGATTTGATAAGCCTTTTTATGTCAGAAATTTATATTCCTTAGGCCAGTGGCCCCTTCAAATCTCCACTGTTGCAGACCTGCCTCAGTTTTGGAGAGATTCCTGAGGGACAGGACAAAGCAAGGCACATACCCACTAGCTCGAGCAGTACTCTTGTAACCTACAACTTCATGCAAGCAAAACAGCACCAGGCTTCAGCTTCAAAAGCTTCCAGAGATAAGAGCCAAACACACACACACACAAAAAAAGAGAGGCATGGCAGCTTTTCTTCCTGCTCAAAATGCTTTCCAGGCCCTTTTCTAAAACAAAACCCCCACTATCAAGACTATCAATCCAGGCTGGGGGTGAGATGATGGAGAGCAGCCCTGCAGAAAAGGCCTTGGGGTGCTGGTGGCTGAGAAGCTGGCCATGAGCAAACAGTGCACGCTGGCAGCCCAGAAGCACAATGGCATCCTGGGCTGCAGCAAGAGAAGCGTGGCCAGCAGAGCCAGAGAGGTGATTCTGCCACTGCACTCTGCTCTGCTCACACCTCCTCTGCAATACTGGGTCCAGTTCTGGAGCCCTCAACACAGAAAGGACATGGAGCTGATGGAGCAGGTGCAGAGGAGGCCACGAGAATGCTCAGGGGCTGGAACACCTCTGCTCTGAGGACAGGCTGAGGGAGCTGGGATTGTTCAGCCTGGAGAAGAGAAGGCTTCAGGGGAACTACTAGTGACCTTCCAGGACCTAAAGGGAACTTCCAAGCAGGCTGCAGAGGGCCTGTTTGCAAAGGCCTGCAGGGAAAGGACAAGGGACAATGGTTTGAAATTGGAGAAGAGTAGATTTAAACTGGACATTAGAAAGAAGTTGCTCCCCACGAGGGTGGTGGAACACTGGCCCAGGTTGCCCAGGGAGGTGGTTGAGTTCCCATCCCTGGAGGCATTGCAGGTGAGGCTTGCCAGGGCTCTGGGCAAGCTGATGTAGTTGGGGATGTCCCTGCCCAGTGCAGGGGGGTTGGACTAGATGAGCTCCAGAGGTCCCTTCCAACCCAAACCAGTCTAGGATTCTATGAAAACCTAAGGAGTATGAAACCCTTGATAGCACAAACAGAAACATTCAATACCTTTAACTTCTCAAGGTCATCCTCTATCTTCTGGATATACTGCATCACCTGGACAGAGAAGGGAGGGCTTGCAAAGGAGCAGGACTCTTCCACCACTGCTCCCCAACGGGCAGCCAGCATCTCCTCAGCAAAAGGGGAGCTCCCTCCCTCTGACTGCGTGTCCCGTGGCTGCTGCTGGGCAGAGTCCAGAGAGCTGGCAGCAGCTGCAGTGCACTGCAGAACCAGAGCTGACACCTCCTCATCTGTGGAGCTCTCCTGCACTGTTCCATAGCCATCAAGGAGCAAATAATTTCCTGTTAAAGAGAACAGCTTTTTACTAGCAGGTCCAGCTCAATTATTCCCCCCCCCCAGAAGCACTGAAGTGCAGAGAGTTGGAGCAGGCTTTAAGAAAGATAAGTGCTGGGAAGCTCCATCCCCTAAGAGAGTTTTAAATGGGTAAGAAAAGACATTTATCAACACTACACAGAGTGGTGATTGTAGCAGGGCCAGGCTAGTTTGGGTTGGAATTAGGCTTTAGAGATCCTAGCTGGTTTTTACACTGCACTTGGAGAATTACACAATTAAATGAGCTAATCATCTACTTCCCTGGGTTTCTTCCTCCCCCCAAATCTATGTTTCTATTATAAGCCTACACTTATAGTACCTGACACATCAGGCTGCTGGATTTCTAACCTCCACTTACTAGCTCTAGTAATGAGGATGCTTTTAGATTGGTTAGTTTAAAAATTCAGCTTGCTGATGTTATGTTAAAGGAGAAAGCAATTATAGACAGAAATGCTTTCACAACCTGCACCCACAAATATGATTCTATTAAGTAGTTTCTCCACAGTATTACAGCAAACTAACATATGGAGGGTGACTAAAAACAGGCCAATCTCATTTTTATGTCCCTGCACAGTTAAGAAAGTAAACAGCATAAGAGGTGACAAATAAATTAGATGCTTCAAATTGTTGGCTCAAGTTTAATAATTCAAAATGCCTCAGTAATTCATGGAAAGACAAATTATTCTCCATATGGAGTTGGAAGGCAGCATCCAGACAGCCACAAACTGGCTTCTTTACACTAAGAGAACCCAAGAAGAAAAAAGATAAGCATATTTATGGCTAAGGAATTCAAGACATAGAGAATCTAGCTACTAGTGGCTACTTCTACCACAACATGCAGATGAGAGAAAGCTCAACTTGTGTGCTGGATTCAGTGCAGTGTCACTATGTTAGCTGAGCAAAATCACAGGGCTTTCTAAACACCAAAAGTGCTTACAGCTGCTGCCTTAAACCTGGTTTTCTGCTGACTTAATAGCTCCAAACAGAATCATTAAGGTTGGAAGAGACCTCTAAGATCATCAAGTCCAACCATACCACACACTAACACATACTTCCTTGAAGGCTTTGAGATGCTGCTCAGGTACCTGCCACATATACCATGTGTAGTAATAATAACAACCAAAATAACAAGTTTTTAAGAGCTTCAGACTGGAGTAATAAAGTCATTAAGAAACAATTCCAGTGCAAAGTTAAACTTGAAGCTTTGTTTTCTGCAGCTTGACCACAAGAAGCCACCACTGTATCTAGAAACTAGCACAGATCAAGGAGGTTCTGTGTGTACAGACTAAGAAAGTGCTTTGCCTTCAGGGAAAATATCCCAACAGTCAGTGGAGACATGAAGTGGTCCAGTGGCACTGGCAATCAATAGCTTGCCTTGTGCCCTGTGCCTCTGTAATTATAGTCTGTCACAGTGTATTAACCCCAGAGTATTTCAGCTTCTCCTTTCATAGAATAGAGGATTCATTAGGTACATGTTTGCAAAGCCCTTTTCAGGCCTAATATGACTGTCAAGGTCTGAGAGTTAACTAAATATTCTATTATCAGCAAGAGAGGAAGTGGAGGGAATGAGAAGTGCTCACCTGAGATCCGTATCTGCACATCCTCTTCCTCCTTCCTCTCCAGCAGCTCACTTTCAGAAGGATTTTCATCACTCTGAGCTTCCTGAGCATCATAAAAATGCTCCCTGCTTTCAACAGCATCCAGCCCTTCCAGCTCTGTGCTTGCCATCTCTAGGTTCATAGTGATGGGCTCTTTCCCTAGCAGCTGCAGGGCATCCCCTGAGGCTGGGCACTCAGCTGAAGTCCGGAGGCCATCACTAGCTGTGGACTCATTAGTTTGGGTTCTTGGAAGTGTTCTGTCTGCTTCAGGCTGGTGAAATTTGTTATTGTCAGAATGCTGTAATCCAGATTCATTCCCACTCTCTGTTTGGGCTTCTTGAGAAACAGTCCTAAACCTGGGAAAGCGTTGCCAGTCTTCAAGGGTCCCCTTGTCAGAAAAGCCAAGCTGCTGGACCAACAACTGCTTCAGCAAGCCCACTGCAAGCAGAGAGAATGGTCACAAAGCTTCCCAGGCCATAACCTAAAGGCCACCCTTCTGAAAAGCTCTGTCTCATCATTGCTTTTGGAGGGCAAAACAGGGAGAAGAATAAATACTTAAAGCTTGAAGCCTTACTCTGCATTTTACCTTACAAGCAAGAGCAAACATGTCAGTCTTGCTTAGGGAAAAACAGGGAAATCATCCATTGAAATCATCCAGCAAGTGAGCTGGAGGGCAGGTGAGAGCCTGGGCTTTACCCATGCCCCCTAAAATGAACCAAACACTAAGGGGATTCCCACCTGAGAAACAAGCACAGTGAGAATATTCTACTCAACTTTGAAATGGCAGAGCAACAAAATCAATGGAAGGTACACTTTCCCTAAAATCTCATGCAAATTTATGCTTGTTTGAACTTCAACCCACATTCCTTTAGTTCTCAAATTATCCCAAGCAAACACTTGAGCAATGGGGCCTTATTAGGAAAACAAAAATGTGATTCTGTCAAGAGCATTAGAAGACTCATTCTAAGTAGATAATGCTCATCTAACACCCAAAGACATGAGCAAAGCACAGAAAAGCAATGACAAGCCTAAAGCTCAAGAAAGGGCCAGTATGTGCATTCAGAACTTAGGATTCCTTGCTGTCAGATCAATTTGCTATGATCACCAGCATAGAGAGACTTTGATATTGAAGAGAAATGGGCTTCAGGTTTTATTTGAGCTCATTGCTTTCCATGGTTGACCTGACAATTGCCATCTCTGATACTCACAGTTCCTCAGTGCATCCAGTGCCCATTGCCCTTCTGCTGCTGAAGGGGAATTGGTGGCTGTGTGTTCATAGCATGCAGAAGAATCTTTGAGAGTCAGCTCTGCCTGCTGCACTTTATCAAACTGTCTGTCTGAGCCAAGAAGGCTTTCTACTTTGGATTTTTCAGAGATGATGGGTGAAGAAGATTCAGCATTCAGTATTAAGGGAGATTCAAGGCCCAAATCTTTATCTAGTAAATAGAAAAGACACATTCAGGTTAAATAACTATGTCAGGTATGATTATAAACTGCAGAAAGTTGTGTTGCACACAGAAATCTAAGAAAACACTAAAAATTACAGTTTTTGAGCAAAGGCTTGGTAAAAGGTCAATTCTTTCCAGTGGAAAAAAATCATCTTTCCCAATAATTTAGAAACCAGATGGAAATAGTAAGAGGGACTATTAGTATTATTATTTTAAGAGGTTCAGCATCACTTCTCTACACGACTTGGAAAGAAAGCATTTTTTGGCAGAAATTGGGATGATCTTAGCTTTGACCTAAGACAGAAGGAACACTGCTTGGCACATCTGCACTCCATGGAGCCATGATATCATCTCCCTGGAGCTCTCTTTTACCTGGGCTGTGCAGACTGCTGGCAGGACTGTCATGCTGCTCCTTGAGCTTCTGCTGCTCCTCTTCCTCACGCTCCTCTCTGCAGGGAGGGAAGGATGAACACTTACTTGCTTTTAGTCACATGGATCATAGAATCATAGAACTGTTTGGTNGAGCACTGCATGAGAATCCAGGCTTTGGCTCTCAAGCTTGGAGATTGAGAAGGAGTCCCAGCAAAAAAACACTGCTTTCCTTCCTCCAACTACTTGTACTTACTCTCCAGGTCCTGGCTGGGGTAATGTAATCACTCTTCTGGCACTCCCCATTTTCATAGTCCCTGCCATCTGACCTATGAGGTCCTGCCACCTGCAATAGAAACATCCCATCAAAAGAGAAAAGACATGAAGCAGAGTGAATACTTATTTATCACCTCTTAAACCCAGCTGCTGTTATTAATCATAGAATCATAGAACAGTTAGAGCTGGAAGAGACCTTGGAGATCATCAGTGCAGCCTTTGTCCTAGCCCTAGCAACCTGCTAAATGATGCCTCTCAATGCAACATCTACCTGGCTCTTAAACCCCTCCAGGGATGGGGACTCAAGCACCTCCCTGGGCAGCCTGTTCCAATGGCTCACAACCCTTGCAGCAAAGAAATTCCTCCTAATGTCTAGCCTGAACCTCCCCTGGTGCAATTTCCATCCATTTCCCCTTGTCCTAGCACTCTCCACCAGGGAGAACAGAGCAGTCCCTGCCTCTCTACAACCTCCCTTCAGGTAGATAGAGAGCCAGGAGCTCTCCCCTCAGTCTCCTCTTTTCCAGGCTAAACAGGCCCAGATCCCTCAGTCTTTCCTCATAATGCTTTGCTTATCAACAGCAATCTCTTTCCATTGCTTTTCTTCCTTTCTTTTCCATTCTGCTACATTCAATTCCTCAGGAATACCTGGAAGCAGCACAGCACAGTGCTCACCTCACCAGGATAACTCTTCAGCAGAAAGAAAGGAATGACCAGTGATGATCTTAAAAGTCTTTTCCAACCTTCATAATTTGATGATGCTGTGAGTCTCTGTTGTTAATATCTAAATTCTTTGTCCACATTACACCTTTTCTCTATGTACTTAGCCTAAGACAATACAAACACTTCCAAATCTTTTCCAGTAACAAAGTTATAACAATATCTTATGATCTCATAACATATCCTATGATCTCAGATTGGCTCAGACTCTTTTCTGTGTGCAGACAACAGCAGGAGTTGTCAGATAAGGCAGTCATTTTATATATATAAATGTATCCAAAAGCATTAAATAACATTTCAGATATCCCTAAAGAGTTTCCTACATGACACAGCAGAACAGTTACTATTTATTGTACAAATAAATCTACGCCTTGCTTATACTTTAGGGGGAAAAAAAAGCTACCAAAGAGGAAAAAAAAAACAACAACATTTAGCTAGGGAATTCAATTCATGGATTGGGGTGCTTATGATGCTAGGATCAACATCTGCAAAGCTAACTGGTTCTGCATGAAGATGCAGGATTATTTCAGTTCTTTATCTGGCAGTCAGTCACAGGGTAGGAAAAAAAAAGCCTTTTAGAGGTCAGAAAAGAGTCTGGAGTGAGGCAGCCAGCAAGTAACAACAACAGAAGTCCTAAGTGTGCATATGGGGTGGGTTTTTTTGTGTATAGACACACAGAGATAGTCACTACTATGTGGATATACCCTCCCCATGTTTTTTCTAAGCTGGATAAGCATCCTTGGATACTTCCCACACAGAGCAATGTAGCTATGCTTTCAGCTACACTTCGAGAAAGAACTCAGGTAATTCATGGACACCTGCAGAGTTACTACAGGCAAGCAGATGGCAAAGATGTCTCAAAGTGCAACAAATCAAGGAGCAGATGAAGCAGAACCAAGCACTTACACATTCTTTTCTGACACAGTCTGGGCCACCAGCTCATAGATGTGAGCTCCGTTCTCCGACATGGAGATGACAAAGAAAGCTTTGTTATCTGAAGCAAGACAGAGAGGCAAGAATTGAACCACATGCCTGGTCCCACACAGCCACAGTATCCCAGTATGTCAGGGGTTGGAAGGGCCCTAGAAAGATCATCTAGTGCAACCCCCCTGCCAGAGCAGGAGCACCTAGACCAGCTCACACAGCAATGTGTCCAGGCAGCTCTGCAATGGCTCCAGACAAGGAGACTCCACAGGCTCCTGGGCAGCCTGGGCCAGTGCTCTGGCACCTGAACTGCAAACAAGTTCCTCCTCATGTTAATACTAAACCTCCTGTGGTCCAACTTGCTCCCATTCCCTCTTGTCCTACCATTGGATGCCATGGAGCAGAGCCTGGCTCTCTCCTCCTCACACTCACCCTTCACATCTTTCTAAGCATTGCTGAGGTCTCCTCTCAGTCTCCTCTTGTCCAGGCTGAAGAGACCCAGCTCTCTCAGCCTGTCCTCCTAGGGCACATGCTCCACTCCTTTCAGGATCTTGCTGGCCCTGGGCTGGACTCTCTCCAGCAGCTCCCTATCCTTGTGAAGCTGAGGGGCCCACAACTGGACACAGGATTCCAGGGGAGGCCTCCCCAGGGCACAGGAGAGGGGAGAAGAACCTCTCTGGCTCTGCTGGCCACGCTCCTCTTAATGCATCCTAGGATGCCATTGGCCTCTTGGCCACAAGGGCACATTGCTGCCTCATGGGCATCCTCCTAGCCACCAGCACTCCTAGAGCTTTTTCCCCAGGGCTCTTCTCCAACAGATCAGTTCCCAGTCTGTCCTGATCCATGGGGTTGTTCCTTCCCAGATGCAGTACTTTACATTTACCCTTCTGACAATTCCCAGCATAACCCCAACCAGAAGTAACAGCTCATGAGATAAGCCTCCAGTGCTATAATGTACAAACACCCATCCTTCCCTATCCAGGAAATGTGTCCATTACTGCCCAAACCACTCTAAAACAACTGTGCTTCCTCCTCTTTTCCCTCCTAACAATTTCTAGAATACCTTTCAGCTAATACAATACACTAATTTACAAGTCTATTTAAAACTCAAGCTGTGCCTATTACTGATGCAAAGAAGTTAAACAGCTCATACATACAAAGCAAGATGTTGGACAACCAAGAATTAAGCCCACGCATTTTCTCCCTCTGTTCTACTGGGGAACTCTAGACAAAACCATCTATCCTCATCTGCATTTCTGCCTTCCTCTTGTGCTTTCTCAATGCCATCCACCGACCTGTTGCCACCTGACGAACCAGAACTGTGTTCAGTTTGATGATGGGACTGAAAATGTGTTTGCTGTCAGCTGTCGAAGCCAAGATTTTGCTGTGACACTTCAGGATCAGTTTATCATCTTGTTTCTGCAACAGCACCAGAATGTCCTCCAGAAGCAGAGTGTAGAGATCTGCAGAGAGTGCAAAAGAACCCAGAATGAGTTAAAGAGGCCTGGTTTTGCATCACAGCCCTGCAGAAAGTAAAAAGGGTGCATTTGTGATTACTCATGCAGAGGCAGTAATGAGTGCTGTGCCATTCTAGGCATCCAAACTAGAGCAGAAAGCTACAGATGGAATTGGATCATCCCAGCACTGACTGCTGTGTCCCTGCAAGGCCTTAATGATACTCTAGCACATTGCAGAATTGACAAGAATCATTTAATCAGCTCTGAGAAACACACAGGCATTCTTCTAGAGGGCAGCAAGAATCCTGATTGCAAACTGCAGCAATGCTCTTTTATTCCCCCTCAGCAAACAGACCCAAGCCCAATCAAGTCAGGAACAGCACTCACCAATAGTTTTGTCACGATTAACCTTCCAAGTGAGAGGTCCCTCATGAAGCATTTTTCTCTTTGTTAGATCCAAGTTCTGTCAGCAAGGGAAAGAGGACAAAACAAAAGTAGCATGATGAGATTTCTGTGGCATTCCTAAGCATAGGAATCCTAAAATCCTAGA
>VWZO01007113.1:191896-221065 GCA_013396975.1 Bucco capensis
CTTGCTGCTGGTGCACTCAATGCTGATGTCCATATCAATATCAAATGGGAGAGGGAAGGTTAGGAGAGGCACACCAGTCTGGAGAGGAGAGGCTAAACCCAGTCTAGGGTTTGCTTGTCAACCAAAATCTTGTGAGAGGTGTTTGTTATTGGTCTTTCTGTCTTGCAGGTGCTGGGAGAGGTCACAGGGTAGACAAGCTTAGTAAGTCAAGTTCCTAATGCATTAGGATGTCATCTGATTTCTAGGAGGAGTTTTTCTAGTATTGCATCTGGTTAATGCTTCAGCACTTGATTTGCAAGTCAAGTGTGCCTCCAGATGATATAGTGACACAGAAATCCTGACAATGGGCTTGATAATGTCAATGGATTCTTCAGGCTTTGCAGTGCTTGTGACATTTAGATCTGCAGGCAGGCAGAAGTGACAATTTTCACAAGGCATTCCTTCCAAGTCTCAGAGTCTCCAATCCATAACAGCAAGATTTCAGAGCTGCCAGGCAGTTCTTCATTTCCTAGCTAACTGCTTGCAAGTTTATTTGGGGAAGGATACATGACATAGTTTTATAGAAATGTCTTCAGAGACAAATTTCTTGGATACAGCCTGACTTTGGTGGGGGGGGAAAGGGAAGTGCTGAACAACAGAGAATCTAGACAAGACACAGGCACTGATAGTGATAAAAACTGGAGATAAAGTACCAAAGATGCAGGAGCAAAGGGGAAATCATCCTTGTGTGGAAGCTACCTATTTGGAACAGGTGAGAAAGAAATGGTTTCAAGTTGCAAGTGCTTGTTTGATGCACATTATTCACTTGAAACACTAAAATCCCATCAAATGAAGAATGTGGTGTTGCCCATTCCATTGAACACCAAGCTGACAGCTTCACTAATGTAACTGCAACAATTTACAGCCCTGGACTTCAGGCTTTATTTGCCTAGACCTCTGGATCTCCTCTATGAACCAGCCTGTGTCCAAGCTCTTCTTTTAAAGCCAACTCCATGGCTCCACCTCAGGACTCTCTGAAGCCTTCCCAGTTCCACCAGCACCATTAATCCAGTGAGATGTCTAACTTATTGTCCATGACAGATATCTGTGTGACACAATGCAGCCCATTAAGCTTTGTTTCCCAGAGCTTCATCAGCACTACTTATGTGCAGAATAATCAAGCTGCTGCATCCATAAAGATCTTTAGGAAAGGGAGTAAAACTGAAAGTTCTGAGACTAATTGTTTTTTGTGTAGAAATATTGATGTCCAAAGCCCACTAGATTGTACATCAGAACAGGCCAGAAACTGAAAGAAGATTGAAATCCCAGTTTACCTACAGATTGCTTTCATGTTGTCACTCACCCTGAACTCATCCATCATGGGATCCTCAGACTGCTTCAGGTAGGACAGGTCCAGACGACGCTGATAATCCTCCAGATGCTGCAGGAAATGCAAGGCAGATGGTCACTTGGAGCAGGAAACCTCACCATGTCACAGTGGATACCTCCACATACTCCCAAATGCTCAAGATTCCTCCTCTCACAGGAATACTTGTGCCACAACTAGTAGAGACACTCTAGGTGTCTTCAACAGCTTGCTGCCCTTCTGCTCTCTTCTCCTTAACCCTTGATGCTCAATTCCATCTCCTACCTGCTTGTTCTCAGACTCTTTGACAGCCTGGTTCACGTGGTTAAGGATCTGGCGACAATGATCTGCTGCTTTCTTCACCTTCTCTTTTTCTTCAGGCAGCTCTGTAAGAGAGAAAGGAAAGGTAAGAATGTTTTCCAATCGAGGGTCAAAAAGCCAGTTTGCTAACCTTAAATTAGAGAAAGAGAACTTAAAGTCACAGAAAAGCTTATCCACAAAAGAAGTGAAACTGCAAGGCCAGGCTTGCTCTGCACAAGAGAGCAGTCTCTGGTGATCTCCACACCCAGCACTGGCTACTCTCCCTTCTTTAACCAGCTTGTGCCAACTAATCACTCCACAAACATCAACCTGAGAAGTATTCTCTCCATAGTTTACTGAGACTTCACCCCAGGACAATAAAAATCTCAGGTTCAATAGTTAAGTTCACACAGAGCCAGCTAGCCCAAGTCCCAACATTCAACTGACTATTGGCTTCTGACTTTCTCATTCTGGAAGAGAGAGAAACAAACAAACACACAGAATGCAAACTATTCCTCCCCAAAATGGGTTACATAATAACTTTTTTTTTTCCATCCTGTATTTATTTTAACAGCTTAGGGAAAAAAAAAAAAAAGAAAATAGATCTCTGGCTCCATTCCTGCAGCCTGATCCTAGCAACCAATCTTCCCTTCCCAGGAAAAGCAAACCAGAGTTCTCTCTCCAGCCCATGCCACTTGCTCACACACAGACAGACAGAGGTGAGCCCCATCAATTCTCACTAGCACAAGGCACATTAAGAGTTTAGTTAACAGGCAAATAAACAAGGACATCAAGGATAATGGAGTGTCAGCTGCTTTCCTAATTATGTTTAGAGTGATCTTGCAAGTGCAGTATATTTTTTTATGAGTAATGAAACTCCACTGCAGCAGGTTATCTGCTAGTAAAGCTGGAAAGGCATTTGGTGGTCTTATTAATCACATTTTCACCCTGTTATGCTGAAAATATCTTTCAGTGCAACATATCCTGGCTCAACTCCACTCTCTGCAAGCACATGGTGCTTTAGAGATGCAACAGCTGAGGAAAGCAAGCTACATTACAATTCTGGGGGTGTCTATTGTGGAGGAAAGGATTGCTTCCCAAATTCAGAAGCATGCCCTATGCCTAGCCAAGCTTGTTTAGGCATTGAATAACTTGATGTTTTCATTAGGTTTTTCATTCTTCATATTTTTCTGTTAGTAATGGATGGTTAGGGATTTCTGCTATTGAACATCTTAAGTCTTTATCAGAGCAAATTTACCACTGAAAAGTAATTTACTGAAACAAAGAGTATATCATCTTCAGTTAGTGAATGCTTTCTAGTTATTGTCTTCTTCAAGATTGTAGAAATGAGTTAAACACATCTAGAAAAATCACCCTAATGACTCCTCAAAACAACAGCACAAATGCAACTTGCCTCTCCCTAAGTTCCTAAAAGATTTGGTTGCTAAGAGCATGTAATAAGGCAGAGTTAGAGGATGCCCACTCCTTTCCCTCTGAATCACACACTCTTACACAACCCAACACAGGAAAGAGCAGAGAAAATATTTTCTTCAGTTCTGCTTGGTTGTCATAATGATTATTAATGATTTTTAATGATTAATAATAATAGTAACAGTGAGTGTAAAACTAAGAGGGCTAGGAAATGGAGGGTGGAGAGGAGACAGGAATTCCTGGTTTCCTGCTTTAAAAACTCAGAGCAAATCAAGCTGTTTTGCCACTAACTTTCAGAAGGAGAGTGGTTTGATCTAAGAAAACTTCAGTATTCCTCTCCTCTTAACTTTTTAACACTACAATTAAATGCTTCCATGGCACTCCACACAGACTACAATCCAATGCAGCCTGTCACTTATCTCACAGTGAATGTGTTGGGTTGATTTTTGTGTTTGAGAAGCCTTTTTGCCAAGTAAAGCTGCTGAGATGCATGCAGAAAACCTTTTGGCAGGGCTTTACCTGTGTACTTAGCAATGTTATCCAGCAGCAGTGGGTACTTAGTCAACCTCTGCATCTCTTTGGGAATGATATCCTTCAGCTGCAAGCGGCGACACAGAGGATTGCTCTCAGCATCCTGAAGGGAAACAGCACAGTAACTCCATTTGTCATTTGTATTAAGGCTATAATTACCTGCACGTGGAGCATCTATTCATCACAGAAACCTCCATTACTTCACACTTTCCAGTAATTAAATACAAGACAAGAAATGCCAAGATCTATCATTCAGACAACACATCTCCTTCTCCATTTGCAATTACAGCTAGGCAAGGCTCATCACAAAAGCAGCAGCTTCCTTCCCTCATTACTTCACAGAGGCTTGGTACCATCTCCCATCAATCTCAGTCACTGCCATGCAGGGAAGACATCAGTTTAGGCTTTCATCCTACAGCAAAACTACAGTATATTTGTCAATAGAACCTCAATCCTTGGAGTTCTTCCCAGCTTGTGCTAATGAAGATAATGTTCTCTCCTCCACATGCCACATGTAGTCAAGTCCCTTTCCTGGCAGGTAGAATAGGTGGGTATCATCTGTCTTCTCCTCATGGTATGCATCAAAACTGCACTACTCCAAGTAGTTACTCATCTTTGAGGAAAGAGCCACCTCAAGTGGCTCTGGAACAGGTTGCCCAGGGAGGCTGTGGTAGCCACATCCCTGGCAGTGCTCAAGGCTAGGCTGGATGGGGCTCTGAGCAACCTGGTCTGGTGTGTGGCATCCCTGCCCATGGCAGGGGGGGTTGGAATTAGATGATATTTAAAAGACCCCTTCCAGCCTGGGCCATTCTATGATTGTGTGAAGTGAGATGCTATCTCCTGAGTGGGACAGCATGTGCTTCCCACAGAGCCAAAGGCTCCTCCCTCCAGAAACAATTAGCAGAGATAAATACAGGCCTGGAAGTGATCCCAATCTGCAGACAATGTTAAGCTGTGATGTCATTAATTAGAAGAACTTTATCTACAAGCATTTATTATGCTGGGCTGGCCACCAGCCACATCCTCAGGCAAGTCAGACTGCAAACTCACCTGCACAAAAGTCTGGAAGCGAGAGTCCTTCTTCTGCCGTGACTTGATGACCTCGAGAGCAAAGGGCTGGTTACTGCAGAAAGTGGCAGTTGCATGCTTCAGCTTCTCCTCTGCTGGTCCACTAAACTGTGTCAGAATGCCAAGAAAGTCAGCTTTAGATAGACTCAGCTTCAGCAGAGAATCCTAGAANGACACAGTGCCACTCTGAACAGATATATAGCTACATGGCAGAAGTGCTCTTGCTAGGGAGGAGCAGAGTTAGCAGTAAAATGTCAGAAATAGTTTCTATCCTGTTTTGAAGGTCACAGTATCACAGNGGTCCTGCCTTTCCAGCCTACTGAGGAATCTCTTTACATCTTCAACTCTAGAGTTCTCCTCTCGCCAGCCCTAGCACATCCAGCCCTTTCCATAGAGGCAGTGCAGATGCACAGGGAGAACACGGTGCCTCGTCAGCCATAAAGTGATGAATGACAAGGGATTATTCCCCAGACTGCAGGTCAGCAAAGCCAAGACCAAAGGTCATCTTGTTCCTCAGGGATATCCATGCTTAAACACCAGAACATAATGTAACACCTTCTTTCTTAAACAGAAGTATTACAAAAAACATGGCTAAGGAAATGACAGCTATGAGCAGAGCTAAGAAATGTGCTGCAGGTGACAGATGGTTAATGTGTTCCTGGAACTGCAACTCTTTCCATTCCTGCTACCCAGCCTGGGATGCAGCAGAGGAACTCCTTAAAACACTCCCTCTGGAGAATGAGATCCAGGGGTTTTTGTTTAACCACTTAGCCAAAACACTACACAAGGGCATAAAACTATTAGCTTAAGGTCTAGCTTGCTCTTCTTTTTTCACAATACAAGTAAGAACTGAGAGGGTTAGAGATGTTTCTTTACCAGCCACATCTGCTTTTCATTTGCTTCCCTTTTTTTTTTTTCCCCCCCGGAATACTAGACAAACAGTGGGATATAAAAAAAAAAAACCACCACAAGAGACTTCTGCATAAAGAGCTGAAAAGAATTACCAGCTCAGTCTTCAATCCTAAATTAAGTAGGTTTGAAAACAAACAACAAACTGGGAGATTCCCCAGAGAGAAATGACTACTTTTAAAGAAGCTAAAAATCACTCCTGCTTCTGCCATTTGGAGCTCAGAAGGGAAGCTGCAACAATGCTGTACATTTGAAAAGGTTCAGTTCTGTAGGTTCTAGGACTGGAAATCAATATTTCTAACTATCTTTTAACTGCACCACAGGGAATAGAAGATTTAGATTTCAGTGTTACTGAAAGAAACTGTGCTGTTACATTTCTCACAATCTTCCTCTCATCTTTATGTCTCCAAAACGATCTTTCTACTCTACTGCCACATCATAAGGAAATTACTTTTTCTTCCTTAAATTACTCTTATCTGTAGCCAAATGAAAATCCTATGAATTCTTCCTGCTTTCCTTCAGCCTTCACTCTCTGGCTCTGTAGGAGTGACAGCTCTCAGACTTTCTGTTCCTGTTAGCTGGGAATTTCCTTCACTAACCTCTGGCTCTGTTTGCCATTCTAGGAAACATTCTTTTCAAGTAGAAGAAAGCAAAAGGAATTTTACCCAGGAAAGTAAGTCTTCCCCAATTTGGTCAATAACAGAAGTCTCATTCCTTTTTCTGACAGCTTTCATCTGATCATTCAATGCAACTGAAAAAAAAACAGAAAGAAGACAATGTTATGAATACAATGTTACGAAGCTATTCTAGGGAAAGACTAGATTTGCAATTATTTCAGTGACATGAAAAAGAAATGAGAAGTGCTCTGCAACATAAATATCTAAGAAAAGATAACTCTTTTGCACTTCTAGCTCACCTGTCTTCAAATGACCCCTAAGAACTTGGCCAGTCTCATCCTTTCTGAGGTTTCACTGCCCTTTTAAAAACTTAGCAATAATGGAGAACACACTGCAAGCCACCTGCATACAATTATATAAGGGATTATTCAGGGGTAGAGCTGAAATTCTGATGCTGGAGAGTTCTTTCTCTAAACAACTAGAAGCAAAGTCAAAAACACCTGTAGGTTTGGTGTCTAAAACAACAGTTTTAACTTAGAACCCATAAAGACATCACAGCACGGCATCGATCAGCACAAGAAAGCCTGAGTGTGCAGGGAAGAAAAAGCAAGTATCTGAAACACTGAAATACAAGCATTCTGTATCAAAACGGCTTTGTAAATCAGGAATGGAAAAACTATGTGCAAAAGGAAGAAGAGCTGCAGCATTCTTCTTCCTCTGCAGTGTTGTACGAGCTTGCTTCTTGTTTCAGGGTTACTTGCTTCAACTTGTATCCAAAATTCCAGCTGAGACTACAAAGCCAAAAGGCACCTGAGCTGTTCTTACCATGAAGGCCAAGGATATCCTCCAGATTGGAGAAGATTTTCCTTTTGTCACTGGAGTTGAGGATCCCTTCCCTGGTGACACGCTGGTAGAAGACATTGTGCAGAACCTTTAGCGTGCGCACGTGAGCTCTCTCGGTGTAAAACAGCTCTGGAGAGAGACAGAGGGGAAAGCAAGAGCCTAACTACCTCCTCTAAAACATGTGGCAACAAACAGCAAGCAAACTCATCTATGAACTTAGAGAAGTCTCCCTCACCAACACTTCTCTTGCTGGCCCATATTCCATCCTGCTCCAGAATGGAGCCATGCTCTGCTATGCTTCCATGGGTGAAAGAACACAGAATCACAGAATGTTAGGGGTTGGAAGNGATGCCATTGGCCTCTTGGCCACAAGGGCACATTGCTGCCTCATGGGCATCCTCCTAGCCACCAGCACTCCCAGAGAAGCCAACTGATCCAGGACTCATCATTTACCCCAAACAAACCAAGAGGGAGCTCTCAGCAGCTCATCTAGCCACAAAGGATGTTCTGCAGGATTGCAAAAGCTGACATTGAGATGAAGCTTTAAAGGTGAAGTTGGGTAGTAGCTTTCCATTTGCATTATGTGCTTCCCAACAGCACTGCCTCTTGCTTTCTTTTACAGAGCTCAATAGTGCCAACTGGCTTTGCAGCATCAAACCACTTTATATTCTTTACTGCTTCTCCAAGAACTGGCTCAGTCTCACCTCAGGATACTTTTGAGTAGCAAGTTTGACACACACAAAGGCTGCAAACCAGAAGCACTAGGTGACCACTGCTTTGAGCAGATCTCTCTCACCATTAATCACTTCCTGGCGCTTGATTTCGTAAGGCTTCAGCCCCATCAACACTTCTCTGCTCACAAGTTGCTGCCAGTTGGGAGGGTCCATGTCCATGTCAAAATCACAGAGCTCATCTTCACTTTGTACATCTGCAAAACCAACACTGTCCACTCTAAAAGGAACAAAAAGAGGTTAGCTATTTCCCATTCTAGGCATGGATGTAAGAGTCTCTCTTCTTTCCTCTCAAGTCTATCTATCAGTTACAGAGAGCACAATCATAATGCTTTACAAGAGCTGGAGGCTGTTCCCTGTCTGAAGCTACAGGCATATTTTCTAATGTTGCCCTTTACAGAATAAGTAAGAGTGATTATCTGCTCTTACAGTATTTCCATAACCCTCCTTTTAATAAGACAGATAAAATATTTGGCTTGTAGTAAAATACCAAGTTGGTGAAAGGGCAGGTTACAATTTCCTCCAGTTAGCTGCAGATAGAGAGCTACCAACAATACACAATTGTAGTGGCTCAGAACAAGGAACACCACTGCATTCTGCTTCCTGATCTATTAACATCCAAACAAAAGCAAGGAAGTTGACACATTCCTTAGCATACTCACTTGCGAAAAGGCTTTGGTGTTCCCATGTCAACCATTCTGCAAAGAAGGAGAGAAATTATTTGGGAAGCTTAGGCAAGAATTTCATCAGATATTCAGAATTAACTTCAGAGTAAAGGCTTAACCTCCTAACCAGCAGATTTTACCCATTTATCAGCTCACCCTCCTGATTGGGAGTTTCCTAGTACCACCAGAGACACACAACTCTACCAGCAATGTTAAACACAAAGGATGTCACTAATAGATTTATGGACTTCAACAGCCATTGTCACAGCAACCCTTCTGCCCAGGCTCAAGCAAATCATGGCATCATAGTTACCTCTCTGATTCTCCCTCCTCCTCCTGCAAGTTTTCCAAAGGAGATGGGAACTCAAAGGTGTTATTAGGTGTGCGGGGTGTGCCATCCATGCACTCATTAGCAGGTGGAGCTTCTCCAGTCTGCTTCAAACCTAAACACACAGCAAGAAGCATACCAAATGTTAGAGAACTTCAGAGCCTCCTTCACCACAGTATCCCAGTATGTCAGGGGTTGGCAGGGCCCTAGAAAGATCATCTAGTGCAACCCCCCTGCCAGAGCAGGAGCACCTAGACCAGGTCACACAGCAATGTGTCCAGGCAGCTCTGCAATGGCTCCAGACAAGGAGACTCCACAGGCTCCTGGGCAGCCTGGGCCAGTGCTCTGGCACCTGAACTGCAAACAAGTTCCTCCTCGGGTTAATACTAAACCTCCTGTGATCCAGCTTGCTCCCATTCCCTCTTGTCCTACCATTGGATGCCATGGAGCAGAGCCTGGCTCTCTCCTCCTCACACTCACCCTTCACATCTTTCTAAGCATTGCTGAGGTCTCCTCTCAGTCTCCTCTTGTCCAGGCTGAAGAGACCCAGCTCTCTCAGCCTGTCCTCCTAGGGCACATGCTCCACTCCTTTCAGGATCTTGCTGGCCCTGGGCTGGACTCTCTCCAGCAGCTCCCTAGCCTTGTGGAGCTGAGGGGCCCACAACTGGACACAGCATTCCAGGGGAGGCCTCCCCAGGGCACAGGAGAGGGGAGAAGAACCTCTCTGGCTCTGCTGGCCACGCTCCTCTTAATGCTCAGAGCTGGAAGAACTGAACTCCTAGGTGTAAGAAAATTCTCTGTGCCACATTTCCAGATGACACTGACTTGTGCTTACAAAAGCAGGCACCTCAGACTGTTGGTTTTTTTCCTCCTGTTAGATGATCCAACACCACAGTAATAGAAACCACCTAACAATTTCTGGCTATGATAAGATTCCCTAAGATGACTAAGGTGAGGAAAATGAGGTCTAATGACATAAACACATTTCCTCATTTGGCAGGTTGGTTGCATCAGAACCATGCTTTGCATATCCCCTTCATAACCCATCCCTCTTTGCTGCTATCATCCTACCTGTTTCATTGTCCTTGCTTCCCTCAGGAGAGGAAAAGGGACCCACAGCCAGAGGAGACATTGGGTTGGCAGGTGGGTAGGGAGCCTCTGCTCCATCACTGGAGGAGCCACTCTGGCGCAGCTTGCTAGGATCTGGTGGCTCTGAGCTGGCAGAAGATGCTGGAGGTAAGTGCTTTGGGTGCCGAGGCTTCTGCATTTCCATGGCTCTGCCAACTGAACAAACAGAGAGCCACTCATTATGCTGCTGGAAGAGCCTTTACCTGCTTCCAGTGAAAGAGAGAGGAAGCATTTCAGGACAGAATGAGGTTTGTGTGTCTTCAAAAAATGTGGTTTTAAAGCAACAAGTTTACTGAGTCTTCCCAGCATGGATTTGCAGAAGGAAGCAGAGCCTTCATCTGGCTTTGAGGCTGAGAGTTAGGGAACACAGATTGCCTTTGTCTCACTTACTTGCACTGCTGTCATGTCGACTTGGTCTCCTTGGTGGGCCCAGAATATTAGGAAAGCCTCTTCTCTTTGCTTTTTCCTCTCCTTCTTTCTCTTTCTTGATACTTTGCTGTAGTTAAAAGACAAGAAAGGAAAGCAAAGCAACAGATCACTCGTTTAATCAAAGATGATTAAAGGACTGGAGAAGCTCCCCTATGAAGACAGGCTGAGACAGTTGGGATTGTTCAGCCTGGAAAAGAGAAGGCTTCCAGGGGATCTTAGAGCAGCTTTCCAGTACCTAAAGGGAGATTATAGGACAGAAGGGGAGAGACTTTTTAAGCAGTCAGACTGTGCTAGGACAAGGGGGAATGGTTATAAGCTGAAGGAGGGGAAATTTAGATTGGAGATGATGAGGAAGTTCTTTCCCCAGAGAGTGGTTAGGCACTGGCACAGGTTGCCCAGAGAGGTTGTGGCTGCTCCATCCCTGGCAGTGTTCAAGGCCAGGCTGGATGCAGCCCTGGGTGACCTGGGCTAGTGATTGGCATCCCTGCTCAGTGTGGGGAGGTTGGAACTAGATGATCTTTAGGGTCCCTTCCAACCTGCCCATTCTGTGATTCTTCTAATTCAGTTCTTTACTTATTCTTGAAAGCTGCAGGAGTTTGGTGCAAGAGGAGTTTATTTCTAGCAAGTTATTGATAGGTCAACATCCTGCAGCATCAGACACAAAGACAACCTAAGGCCAGACAGACTATGAGTAGTGTGTAACAGGCTTGGCAGAACTTAAGAGATACATCTTATTAGCAAAGACTTGTGACTCCAAACCTCCACAAACACATAGAGAGAAAGAAATCCAACTTATCTTACCACTTCAGAAAGGCTGGGAACCCTTGATCTAACCTTTACACACTGTCAGTACAGAACTGCTCCTAACAATCTTAATATTTCAAAGGAAGTTGGGATGCTAATGGAAATAAGTAGCTACTGTGACCAGATACACCCCCATACTGTGGGGGACAACTGAATACACCCCCAGAGATGGAGGGTTTGGTGGAAAAATTCTTTATATAACTGGGAAAGTGTAGGTGGCAGGAAGAGCAGCTTTCTTGCATCATGAAACGTGAGGTTTGGGGCAAGCTTCTGAAGAAGAAAACTAAAGTACACAGCCTGCTTAGCCTTAATGAAATCCTCACTTGATTCAAGGCTCTAATATGTTAAACACTACTCAAAGTTTTAATAAGTGTAAAAACTAAGCAGAACTCAGGCATACAGAGAAAAGAAGAAAGAAAGAAACTCATTTCTAACTTGTGTCTGAAAGCATACGTAGAAGCTAATTGCAGCTGTTGGGGTTTGGCATGCAGCTCAGGAACCCCAAATCCTCCATGAACACATACAAAATCACAGCATGTCAGGGGTTGGAAGGGCCTTAGAAAGCTCATCTAGTGCAACCCCCCTGCCAGAGCAGGAGCACCTAGACCAGCTCACACAGCAATGTGTCCAGGCAGCTCTGCAATGGCTCCAGACAAGGAGACTCCACAGGCTCCTGGGCAGCCTGGGCCAGTGCTCTGGCACCTGAACTGCAAACAAGTTTCTCCTCAGCTTAATACTAAACCTCCTGTGGTCCAACTTGCTCCCATTCCCTCTTGTCCTACCATTGGATGCCATGGAGCAGAGCCTGGCTCTCTCCTCCTCACACTCACCCTTACATACTGTTCCAGTGAAAATCATACAAAATCATAGCAACTTCTCATCTGTCATGCAAAAGTGGATTTTGAGTTCTACTGAAGCCCTCATGCTAGGCAGCTCATCCAAATGCCTTCTGGCTACAGACTACTACCTTGATCTTGGGCAGGAAGCCAATGCGGCCACGCTTCTGCTCCAGGTTCCGAGGCTCTTTCACTTTGACTCCCAGGTGCTTCATGTAGGTGAGGATCACATACTGCATGGTGGAACTGCCAAAGAGATACAAAAAACACAAAAGAGAAGATGAAGGATAAGGAGAAATGGATTGGAGAAAATACAGTTCATCATGAGGGTGCTGAGCCACTGTGCCAGGTTGCCCAGAGAGGTGGTGGCAGCCCCAGCCCTGGCAGTGTTGCAGGCCAGGCTGGCTGGGGCTGGGAGCAAGCTGCTCTAGTGCCAGGTGTCCCTGCCCATGGCAGGCACAGGGGTTGGGGCTAGAGGAGCTTTAAGGTCCTTTCCAATCCTGACAATTCTATGATTCTAAGAGAATGAAAAAGGTCAAATGTAAAGGTTCTGTTGAGAAATTAACCATTTTTAGATTAAACGGACTTGGCATCATTACTTTTCCCCTGAAACTATCCCAGAATGTTAGGGGTTGGCAGGGCCCTAGAAAGATCATCTAGTGCAACCCCCCTGCCAGAGCAGGAGCACCTAGAGCAGCTCACACAGCAATGTGTCCAGGCAGCTCTGCAATGGCTCCAGACAAGGAGACTCCACAGGCTCCTGGGCAGCCTGGGCCAGTGCTCTGGCACCTGAACTGCAAACAAGTTTCTCCTCAGGTTAATACTAAACCTCCTGTGATCCAACTTGCTCCCATTCCCTCTATGACATAAACTATCACAGACAATAGGAGACTCAGCCAATATCAGAATTTATCCTCTTCCAAACAAAACGTTGAGTATATAAAAACATACCAGCGTAGGAGGGCAAAACAAGTTTCTGAGAATTACATGGAAGGGCCTAAAATGATCTATTAAATATCTAGTTTAAGTTACATAATGGTTTTGAGTTATGGTAAAAGTAAATAGCAGTAAAAGTTGTGGTTGCTGTAAGGAATAAAAAGCTCCCCAGGTGGTTGCACACATACAAATTGACCAAGACAGAAAAGAAATGTTAGAGCAGGTGAAAACAGCTATAAAAACAAAAGAAACAGGAACTTTTTCAGATCTGAAAGAAAGGCACCAAACTTGAGAATAGGAAGAGGTTGATTCATTGATGAATTAATGATGCTAGGGATTTAGAAGAGAGCTTGTGGTTCTAGCCAGCAGAGGGCTGTCTGGTTCTGCTCAGCAGAACAGTGGAGTTCTTACTTCACAGGCTAAGCCCACACAACTTCCATTACCTCTTGTCTTCTTCCAAAGGCTGAGATGTCATCCTAAAACCAAGAAAGAATAGAAAAAACAAAAACCAATTACCAATTAAACTCAAAATCCAATTAACACCCAATCACATCCACCCTGAACATTAGCAGTTGTGTTCAAAGTGTCCTTCAGAATGATATAAAGTCCTAGTCAGTTGGGAAAATTGGATTCAGCTCATGTTAATAGAAAATAAATGTGTTCTGAACCTGTATAGGTTTCTGCAACCCAAAAAAAAGGACTGATCTAATAGTGCACAAGCTGATAATGGAAGCTTTACCTCTGCTGTTTGAGCAGCAGCTTCCTGGAAAAGATATATGGACTTGACCAAACTTTTAGTTACTTTTGGCTATCAACATACAAACAGAAGATGCAATGTAAATGTAATGATGTCAAATTACTTCTAGTTCCTAATTTCTTGCTCTGCTGTTGTTAGGTTCAGGGTACAAGTTTTTTTTAGCCCACAATTACTCACAAGACTTCCTCAATTTTAGCAAGGATCTGTTCTGCACATGCTCTTTCCTTCTCCACTGCATTCCTGTCCCGAACTCGTTCAGCATCCAGCTTGGTGAGCTCTGCTTCTGCCACAGTCAAGCCCATGCTACGTTTCTGCCTGAAAAACAAGGAGAAGGAAGCATCCTTTGAGATTGAATTCCTGACCTCTTGACAGTCAGCATGTCAAACAGGTTTCATGATTGGTTACTGTATGGAAATAGTGAAGCCATGACATTTCTCCACAACTGTCTCCTCCTCTGCAATACTGGGGCCAGTNCTTCTGCACCTGCTGTAGCTAAGAGAGGCTTCAGAGGGATAAAGTTGCAGGATATTTATCAAGAGAGGCACTCATTGCAAGGCTCCAGAAATAGTTCTTCCTTTTAGAATGATAGAATTGTCAGGGTTGTTAGGGACCTTCAAGCTCCTCTAGGTGCAACCCCTGTGCCTGCCCTGGGCAGGGACACCTGGCACTAGAGCAGCTTGCTCCCAGCCCCAGCCAGCCTGGCCTGCAACACTGCCAGGGCTGGGGCTGCCACCACCTCTCTGGGCTACCCCAGGTTGTATTTTTGAAGCATATACTTGAAATGAGACATTTTTAGGTATGAAAAAGCCCATTATTGAACATTTGTCTTGGTATAATGCCTCCTGTTGGCACAGAGCTCTTGTGACTTCACATGAAAGAGTATATTAATTATCCAATTCTACTAGATGCCCATGACAGCTTTCCCTGAAGTGGATTATTCCATGCCCAAAGGGGAGAGAGAAGGGGAAAAAGGAGGAGGACAAAAAAAACAGAGATAAGCTGATTATAAACACAATTAGTAAGATTTATATAACACCACCTACATAACAATATTCTGAATTTGCCTCAAATAGCACTAAAGAACAAGTACTCCAAGCTCTAAAATTGATCTTGCAATTGATTACTTGCCACACAGTGTCAAAACCCATTCAAGGATTGCTCACAGGGTGACCCTGCAAGGCCTTCTCCAGTGCTCTGTTCCTATTTAGTCCAAGATAATGTACTGTGTCCCTTGAGTTTGGAGTTGCCATGTGTTGGATGTGTTGACTGAGGGTAAGGATGAATGAAACAAAACCCACACAGATCAATCTTGTTACCTGAAATCTTCTAGATTCCTCTGAACTTCTGGACAGACTTTATCTTGCATGGTTTGGATGAACTGGCGATGAAGCTCTTCAGGCAGGAGCTCTGGCCTCCTCCTCTCTAAGTCACAGGAGAAGAGAGGAGTCTTTTGAGAACAATAGTTCTCTCCACCTTAGACTCAAATCATTCACATGTATACTTTAACCCACCCAAGAGTACCCTTTTGTGTTCCATCTGCTGGTAATAGCACCTCCAAAGCATTAAATGTAAGCAGCTTTGATCACACACCCATTATCACACTAATAAATGTCCATGCTGTCCTAGTTTGAGTTAAAATAAGATATTTCATGCCATGTATGCCATAATCAGTCCTTGAGGCTTTGATATGGAGCTTGGGCCCAAGCAAAACAAGTGCTTACTTGAGCTAATTTCCACCACTTACAGGTGTATCAAAGCACACACTATGCCCTGCCCAAGAAACCTAAGCAGGATTTGTTTGTCTCTCCCTGGAACACATGACATTAAGTCTGAAGTAACCCCAAATGCACTTCAGAAACTTGACTGGATAGCCTCAGGGAGTAGAAACTGCAGAAAGAGAGATATAAGGCAAAGAACATCCTACCTAGTTCTAAGGAGATCTCATCTGGAACTGGAACTTTGAGATTCTGGAAAAGAAAAGACAGACTGAAGGAATGCACAACAAATCCCAGCCCAATAAAACAGAGTATAAAACACCCTCAAAAGCCAAGATCATACAGCCTGAGCACCTGATGGGACTAAAGGAACACACTCATTCCTGAATATATATTCTATTACAAAAGGATTATTGAATCTAACCATGTGGTACCAGCCACTGCTACACATCTGGGAGTCCAATCTATAACACTGAGGAGGTTTCTCTGTCTTCCTAACAAATAAAACATCCCAATCCTTGGAACAACCACATCAATGTAAGCAGCAATTATTAACTAAAAGGCAATGCATAACAGCTAGAGTTTGCTTACAGATCACAGAATTATTACTCTTGTCAGACAAAGCATTGCCTGTGATTTATTGAGTTACCAGGCATCTGAGGAAAGATACCACTCATTTGGCCACATTCACTGGTAATTTTTTCCTTTGGAGGACATAAATAACTCCTTAGATGTTGGGGTTTTTTTCCAGTTCAGGAGAGTAGAGAAAGGTAAAAGTCAACTGGCAAGATTGGAAATGAGAGAAGTGAGTGGAACCTACTGCAGCTCTGTCCAAGAAGAACTGGTAAAACTCCAGGAAGACACGCCGAGTCTCTTTGGAGTTGGTCTGCTTGTACAAGTCTGTGTAAAGGTAGCACAACTGTGGGGAACAGGAGGGGAAGAAATTCAGTGAATATCCATGAGAACTCTTCTGACACCTCGAACTACAAGTTTTCTTTCAAATATTTCAAGGAATTCAGTACTGAAAGTCTTGGGGTGCTGGTGGCTGAGAAGCTGGCCATGAGCAAACAGTGCACACTGGCAGCCCAGAAGCACAATGGCATCCTGGGCTNTTGCTCAGGTAAGCTCAGCTAGGCTACCCAGTGATCAGCAGAGAAGGGAAAGGCTCCACAACAACAAGACCCTGATACACTCTGGGGAAGACTTACTAGGGATACAACTCCAGAACATCTTACCAATGCTGCAGGGTCAAACTGGGACACTACATGATGCAGAACAGCAGCCAGGTGAGCTGGGCGAGATTTCAGGAGCTCAATGTTTTGGAAGCAGCTGCATTGTCCATTAATCTGGAGAGAGAGAGGGAGAGAGAAACTTGTTGGATTAGTCAAGAAAGCTAACACGAAAAAGAACAAGAAGCTTTGTTCCAACAGCTTAGCTCCTCACTTATTTAATTAAGAGAGAAACTGCTCAATTTTCCAGACCTTTAACATGCCAGGAGGAGTTTATGATAGGAACACTGCCCTTAAATATTCCTCTGAATGCAATATAATGAAATAAAGTTCAGAGCAAAGGACAGCTAAAATAACTCAGTGTGTCAAAAGCCACAGCAGCTATACTGCTGGATTTAACAGAAACTAAAAGAAAGCTAAAGTAAGGCAAATGAATTTGTAGAAAGCTTGGAGTTATGAGAAGACTATCAGAAATAATCAAAAATGTCATATTGCCATAGATCCCTCCCCTAAGTGATTTTACTTGGCAAAAAATCAGCAATAAGAGGAATCACATCCTCTAATTCTCACTTCACCACTCAAGAACTGCTCAAGTAAAACAAGGCAGGGAGCACTTGTAGATGAGACACAGAGGAAAAGGATTCTGATAGAGGGGTAAAAAGGGGGGCTGAGGGTAAAATTGATTCCCACCTGCTCCTGTTCAGTGTCAAAGTCATCATCCTCTGCTCCAATGATCTGAGGCCCCACTCGGGATAAAGGACTTCCAACATTGAACTGGGAATCCTGGGGTGAGGCAGGGATGGGAAGGAAGAAGTGTACAGTGCTGTTAGTCTCTTGGCACAGGAAACTTGGTTCACCATGTTAGAGATGATTATTGTTTTGATCACTAAGATGACAAATGTCATCATAGTCCAAATGGACAAGGAAGACTTTGGAAAGTTAAGCTGATGAGGGGAAAAATGCTTTAGAAATCATCCTAAGGAAGAAAATACTAGGTTCAAACAGGTCTGCACTTCATGCCATGTTCTCCTTCTACCTTCTCTTGAGGCCATCCCTGATAGCACCAGCTTCAAACTCACTACATGTCCTGAAGAAAAGGCTGTTTCATTTACTGCTGCCCTCAAGGACTAAAATATGTACAATTCTTCCACCTATTTTTAGGTCCAGCTGTTTTACTGCTGATTATGTGTTTCATGCCTCTAAATGAGCCTGCTCTTAAGCTCCATAAACATTTACTCAGCTGATTAACTTTCCCTGCATAATTTTAATTGCATGTTCTATTCTATAGCAATGTTTATATGCATGCTCCAGCTATAAAGCAGGGAAAAATCAGCAAGATTTTAATGGGGCCATTACAGGAGATGATACTGGGACAGTTTATGTTTTGTACTCACAGTCTCTTGGAGCTCAGTCTTTTCTGGGCTCTCATCTGGATAAATTCTCTCCTTCAAGCCACTGCGAGGACTCTGGGAAAGGAGGAAGTTTTACTTCTGGTAATTAGTAGCATATTGAGGAAAATGAGAACTGCAAAGTAAAGTTTTCAGCCACAAGAGGCAAAAACTTCTCCTTTCTCACCAAGTGAACTGTTAAAACAGCTGAGGAACGAACAAGCAAACTGAAATGTGTGACCAACACATGGAGTTGCCAAAAAAAACAACCCCAAAACAACCAAATGTAGAAGCAGTTTTGGTAAGAAAGTGACACTGAATACCAGCAGAGCTGTAACATCTACTAGCACACCTTTCCTCAGCTTCCTCTTTGCTCTCTCCATCACTTGTGATGGTGTTGCTAGCTCTCTGACTAGGCTCTTTCTCAGTATCACNGCTGGCCACGCTCCTCTTCATGCATCCTAGGATGCCATTGGCCTCTTGGCCACAAGGGCACATTGCTGCCTCATGGGCATTCTCAACATCCCTCTGAAGAGGGAGCTCAGTATTCCAGCTCTAGGCTCACCAGTGCCCAGCAGAAAGTGCTAGTCACTTCCCTCCACCTGCTGGCAAGTCTCTTTCACAGCCTGAATTGCAAGAAGCAGCTGCTCTTGGCTCATTTTCAGTGAGCTCACAGCAACACACAAGTCTTTTCAGCTAGGCTACTACTCAGCCTGTTCTGATGCATGGAGTTACTTCATCCCAGCTGTTAGAACTCTGGGCTTCTTGTGAAACTTCAAGAGGTTCCTGTTTCCCCAATCCTTAAGCTTCTCAGGGTTGAAAAGCTTGAATGTTTGCTCTGTCAGTCACCTCTAATGATCAAATAACATCCACAATACTAATAGGATTGAGTTTATTAGGAAAAGAGCTATGAATCACACACAGACACACAGAATCATTAGGGTTGGAAGGGAGCTCTGGAGCTCATCTAGTCCAACCCCCCTGCAGTGGCCAGGGACATCCCCAACTACATCAGCTTGCCCAGAGCCCTGGCAAGCCTCACCTGCAATGCCTCCAGGGATGGAAATCTGCCCTGCATTTTATATACCAACAGGAGAGATGTTCAGTCAGATATGGAGTTGGAAGAAGAACGTTTCAAAACAGTTAGGTATGTTCATATTTTGGAGGTGTATCTGACCCACCTTCCTTTCATTTCCAACTCCTAGGACAAATTTAGCTCCCACTTAAGTTAAACAAAATGCTTAGTTGCTCTGCAATTATCAGAGTGACTTCAGTACTGATTAAGTGCCTAGGCACTCTAACAGGGAGACCATATGAGCACACAGCTTGATAACTAATGAGTGAACAAACTAAGAGCTTTGCTGTTGGCAATAACTGAAGCTGGTTTGGTAGAGGCAAGGCTCTTCCCCACTTCAATGGCAACTTGCCCACTAACTAGATATGAGTCACAGCTAGCACAAGCAAAACATCACCATACTCTTAGAAGATGCTCTAATTGGCATCTCTGAGAAAGATGCTGCCATCCATCTTTCTTTGTCTGGTTACAGGGACTGTGCCAGGAAAATCTAATCCTGGATAAAAAACCCCAACCCAAACTATTTCTTTCTCATTCCCTAATGGAAGCTCAATATAGGATGCTTCCACAGGGAAATACTTCTGTGTGGACAGAGGAGAATGTTCTAGTAACAGACAGTGCTACTGAGACAAACTTTACTATGATACACAGGGCAACACAAGTGTCAAGAATTCACACAGGAAATCCAAAAGGGAGGGAAGCAAAGCCATGAAGCTGTTCAAGACTCACATCAGCAATGTCACTGCTTGGTCTGGAGGGACTGTCCCCACTGTACTCCACTTTGCTCACACAATCCCCACTCTCTGCCTCCACTTCACCCATCTGCAGCGATTCTGTCACAGCTCTGGAGGGCAAGACTCCATCCTGAAGATATAAAGTGAGTTAAGAGACAGCAGAGAGCAAAGAGAATATTTCAAGAGACACTCCTAAAACCTGCTAAGTTCACTTTCTTTATAAAGCTTTCTACCTGTATCTAGAAGAGGTTGCAATGCTTTTCTAAGAGAAGACAACAGAAAACCACACTAAGTTTTCAGGACTTATCAGAGGCAGAGGAAAAAGAGAAAAATAATACTACCACCTCCTTTTTACTTTTTGCTTTATTTTTTGCCCCAATAGCAAAGCTGTTTTAAGCTTCCAGTTATTCATTCTCTGCTGTAAGAATGACTTCACAGAATCACAGAAGGTTAGGGGCTGGAAGGGACCTCTGGAGATCACCTAGTCCAACCCCCCTGCCAGAGCAGCAGGTTGGACAGGATGTGTCCAGCTGGGTTTGGAAGATCTCCAGAGATGGAGACTCCAGCAGCTCCCTGGGCAGCCTGGGCCAGTGCTCTACCATCCTCAAAGGAAAAAAGTTCCTCCTCATGTTCAGATGGAACTACTTATGTGTGCTAGTTTGTGCCCATTGCCTCTAGTCCTGTCACTAGGTACTACAGAACAAAGCCTGGCCCCAGCCTCCTGACCCCCACCCTGTAAGGACTGATAAATATTGCTCAGATCCCCCTCAGGCTGCTCTGCTCCAGCCTAACCAGCCCAAGCTCTCTCAGCCTCTCCCCATAACAGAGGTGCTCAAGTCCCCTCAGCATTTTAGTGGCTCATTTCTTTGACTGATAAACATATCATATTTTGCACTTGCTATTTTAAAAGCAGTTGTTCTCAAATAAATTGCAAGTCAATTCCAACATCTACTTCACATCCTGACACTAAGAGCCCTGTACTGCTCCACAGCCTCTGCCAGGCTCATGCCACCTCTCAACTCTAGAGGGTGCAACGTGCCTGTACAAGCACAGAAGAGCATGGCAGTGAACGCCTGCTTGGCCACATCATCATCATCATCATCTCCCAAGAATTCTCACCCAACACATAGCACAGAGAAGCCTGACCCATTCTGTTACCTGAGTAGAGCCTGTGGCTTTGGACAACTGCTCCTGCAGCTGAGCAATGTGTTTCTTTGTTTCCTGGATCTCTTTGAGCAGGCGTGTGACGGGTGAGCGGCTGTACTCTTCCTGCAGAGACTGCAAGACAGTGGTAGGAGCTTTCATTCAGCATCTCCTCAAGCAGAGAATTGGCAGGGTTGGAAGGGAGCTTCAAGCTCCTCTAGCCCCAACCCCTGTGCCTGCCATGGGCAGGGACAGCTGGCACTAGAGCAGCTTGCTCCCAGCCCCAGCCAGCCTGGCCTGCAACACTGCCAGGGCTGGGGCTGCCACCACCTCTCTGGGCAACCTGGCACAGTGGCTCAGCACCCTCCTGGCCAACAACTTCTGCCTAACAGCCAACCTAAATCTCCCCTCCTCAAGCTTGGATCCATTCCCCCTAGTCCTAGCACTGCCTGACATCCTAACAAGTCCTTCCCCAGCTCTCTTGTAGCCCCTGCAGATCCTGGAAAGCCACAATAAAGTCTCCCAGATGTCCCAGATCTTCGTTCACAAAGCCAAGCCATGATGATGACAAAGTCTCCTGGGAGCCTTCTCTTCTCCAGACTGAACAATCCCAACTCTCTCAGCCTGTCCTCATAGGAGAGGTGCTTCAGCCTCTGAGCATCCTCCTGGCCCTTCTCTGAACATCTTCCAGCACACTTATATCCTTCCTGTCCTGGGGGGTCCAGAATTGGACACAGTACTCCAGGTGAGGTGTCCCCAGAGTGGAGCAGAGGGGGACAATCACCTCCCTGCCCTTGCTGGCCACACTCCTCTTGCTGCAGCCCAGCCTAGGCTTGGCTTTCTGGGCTGCAAGTGCACCCTGGCAACCCATGTTGAGCTCAGTAGCAAAGCTTAGCACTACAACCTACTAATCACCTTCATTCTCTTTATGCATTTCAAATCATAAACAGCTCAGCTGCACAGCTACCAAGTAGCTGCTACAGAATAGCCACTTTAAATAGCTCTCCTTTCTCTCCTGTGAAAAATAAGTGAAAATAACTGGAATTATCTGCATTCTAAGGATTTATTGAAAGCTCTCAGTAAGAGTCAAAGGTGCTTCCCTGCCCAAACAGATTTCTACATTTCCACTTAAGAAAGCTCCCACAGGTAGTTTCTTACTCTGTCAAGGCTTAGAAACTCCAGAGTTGATCAATAAGAGTGACTAGATCTCTGGGGTTAAGCAAGTAGATAGAAAAGGTAAGCTGAAATATAAGCTATGCAAAGGCATGTTGAAGATACTACTAAGTAGGGATGTAACAACTAATCTTTGTATTTGTATCACACTTTCCTCCACCCCTCTCAAACTCATGCAGCTCCAGTACCTGCAGCCTCTCCTGCTCTTTCTGTAGCATCTTTCTCAGAATCTCCACCTTCTGGTTATGGACAATATTATTCTCCTCCTAGAAAAGAGAGATTAGAGATTAAGGGTTAGGTACTTTTTGATGGAGTTGGGAAGACAGATAAGGCAAATGGACAGGTTCACTCTTCCTCTACTTCCTAAATATGGGCTCTGAAAAGCCCTACAAGAAGCAATTCAAGTTTCTAAATCCTATGCTATGTTCTTTCCTACTTTTGAATCTAGCTATCAACATATAGAAATACAGAAATATAAACAGGAAAGACAAAAAGTATTTGCTCATTTGCTTTCCCTGTTCTTTGCCACATGACTGTACACCTTACAACCTACCTGCTAACAGAAGGCAAAGCAGGACTGGCTAAGCCCAGGCAATGTATGACCTTACACCATGCAAACTGCAGTGGCATAGAATCCTAGACTGGTTTGGGTTGGAAGGGACCTCTGGAGCTCATCTAGTCCAACCCCCCTGCAGTGGCCAGGGACATCCCCAACTACAGCAGCTTGCCCAGAGCCCTGGCAAGCCTCACCTGCAATGCCTCCAGGGATGGGAACTCAACCACCTCCCTGGGCAACCTGGGCCAGTGTTCCACCACCCTCGTGGGGAGCAACTCCTTTCTAATGTCCAGTTTAAATCTACTCTTCTCCAATTTAAAACCATTGCCCCTTGTCCTTTCATTCCAGGCCAAGTGTCATCTCCAAAACAACTTGTGAATAATCTCTTAACTGTGTTTGTATCATCTCAGATGGGACTGGATATTTTAACTTGCAAAATGGGGCTAAATACCCATTGAATAAGTGCAAAACAATTCAAGGAAAAACATACACCAGACTACATTTCTTCCAAGTCTATGCTGGTTGTTTGGAATAACAGTTCTCAATCTTACCCCCACAAGCACTGGGCTAGTAATCCTCTCAGCATTTCCTGATGTGCCAGGTGAATGGGGAGATGTCATGATGGGAGACATAAGCCCAAATGCTGCCAGATCCACTTCAGCCTCAGCTAATGGAATCTGAGGCGAGCCCGGCGGGCGCCCCTGGACGGTGAGAGCTACATAGGAACCCGCTGCAGGGACACAATAGAACCACACACAATCATCTGGGTTGGAAGGGACCTCTGGAGCTCATCTAGTCCAACCCCCCTGCAGTGGCCAGGGACATCCCCAACTAGAGCAGCTTGCCCAGAGCCCTGGCAAGCCTCACCTGCAATGCCTCCAGGGATGGCAACTCAACCACCTCCCTGGGCAACCTGGGCCAGTGTTCCACCACCCTCGTGGGGAGCAACTTCTTTCTAATGTCCANCCTGCACTGTTTCATATACACACTTATCTCTCAGGATGGGGCATGGTTAGTCCTTGTCCTTGTCACTTGATAGCTGAATTGGTCATTGGGCCTTTAAAAATTATGCCTTTCTTGCTTTAAAGGAGCAGAGTGACAAAAATAGTAAGCTGCCCTTACTTACACTTGATCAGTTTTACCACCTCCAAATGGTTTGAGTGTGTTACAAGAGTGCCATTCACCTGCAGGTAGAGAGGAAGCAGAAGTTAACAGTCCTTAGCTCCTGATCTGCAATCAAAGGTGTCCACACACTACACAAGAAGCACAGAGAATAAGGAAGAATATCCTCTTCTCCCTCCCATCTCCATTATTTTGTTTCTCAAGACACTAACAGAAAAACAATTTATTCTTCTAACTGTTTGTCTAGGTGAGCAGAGCTCTGCAAAAAGAAAACTATACAAACACAGCAAACAAAATCAAGCAATGAAACAAACAAACAAAAAGCAATCCGCCTCTGATTAGGCAGAAAAAAATTAGGGTAGCTAATTTAATTCATTAATTTAAATATCCAATTGAAATCCCAGCCCTTTCTGTGCTAGTAGCTGCTGTAGCACAACCAGTTTGCAGCAAGAGTTTAAGTCAGTTTTTTTAGTTGCTGACTTGATTTCCTAGTTGTTTGGAACTAAAAGAGAGCAGAGATCTGGGGATAGTCAGAGGAAAAAATACAATCCAAGATGACTGTTTAGAGGTTGTTATTAAACAAGTCTCTGGTCCTTCTCTCCCCTGCCACTTCTGGTTTTATTGTATATGTGATACTTGAACCTTTCAGGCTGCTGAACTGACCCATGAAGTTCTGAAAGTGATCTCCACCACAAAACTAACATCCAGTAGTGAGCTTTCAGTGCTTACTGTTCTGGTATCCCCAGAACATAGAAACTCAGACCATTCCTCTATCCCACAGGCAAATGCAAACATCACAGAAGACACATCAATGACTTTCTTTCCCTGAAGATCATTTAATGCAAAGGCTCCATTGCTCTGAGGATTTCAATGGCCTTACCTTGATAATTCTGTCACCTGTCTGCACGCCAGCCCGCATGGCTGCTCCATCTAGGGAGGCAAGAAAATCCCTTAGTTCCAGTTTCAACAGAACCTTTCAAAGCACTTCTGTAGTTCCATACAAAGCTACTTCCTGCACTCACTCACTCAAACTTCCTTGGTTTCTAGCAAATTAAAAGCTCTGAGTATCTAGTCTAGAGCAGTTCTGCTCTTATTTTGCAGTGGATACATCAAGCCACAAGCCCACCCCATTTCAAGGAGTCGTTTCACTTCCTCTCAGACACAAGAGATCACTTTCCAATCCATCAGATCACTGCATGCTAACAGCGCAAAGCTCTTTGCCTTTGCACATCTATTCCAGAGCTCCAGCCAGCCCACTCCTAAGAAGGTAGTTTTCTTCTCCAGCTCAAGCTCATGTTTCTTCCTTGGATTTCCCTGAAACCCCTGTAGCTAGCAGATGTAGGAAGCCTGCTTACCTTCTTTGACAGACTGCACGAAGACTGGGTTGTCTCCACTGACTGTCAGCCCAAAGCCGTTCTCATCCCGCTGGATAACGACACACCGCTGAACAAGACCTGCAGGAGAAAGGTGGGGAAAGGGCAGAAGAAAGAGAAGGAGAGAAAATACAAAGAGACACAAGCTAGGCATCAGTCCAAAACCTTATCCTCCTAGATAATCACACAGCACTGAAAGAAACTGGTACAATACAAGAGAGGGAAGAAGCTCTGAGAGACAGAAACAGGGCATCGGTCCAGAAACTGATAGGAATGTCAAGACAGGTCAAGCTTATTGAACAGAGATATACAAGAGCAGAGATGCAGACAGCTCTGGCACATCAGACACAACTGGAGGTAAAAGCAGCTTTTAAAGAGGAGCAGCTATGTACACAACCCAAGGAGCACCATTTCCCTTTGTCTGTATTCATCGTTCTTCCGAGTAGGCTGTCATGTTCCAGCACACCATCAAAACCACCAAACAACTTCTGCTACCTACTCTAAAAGAAAAAACCTAAGTCACAAATCTCTCAGACTAACATCAACAGGTTGGACTCCAGATGATTTAATGACCAGGAGAAGTTCTCCCCAATTCTCAGCCAAAATCTCATCTCTGTTCCAGATGCAAACACCACACAGAACCAGACCAGCAGCACTACAGGAGTACAAAGCACACTTACTATACCAAACAAGCTTCTGAAATCAAGAGCATGCTTCCCACTGAACTACTAAAGCACAGGGCCCAAATCCCAGGGGATGGGAGTTTGAACCTGCTCCTACTTTAACTTGCTGTGTGACATCAAAGGCAACCTGTTCTGCTTCCCAGTGTTGGGATTACTCAGTATAATGTGAGCAGAAATACTGCTGTTGAGATAGTAGGTGCAGCACTTGGAAAAGGTTAAAATGCTATGGATGTCTACTGTTCACCTGAAAGTAAGGGGAAACCCAAACAAGATGAAGCAGCACTCCTGGCACATTCATTGCAGAGCCAAAAGCTTCCCACAACAGAGCCCTCAACTTCAAAAGTGACTCAAGGAACTCTGCAAAATGCTTCATGGATGCTCTTCAATTTACACAGCACCAACTCCTAGCTATTAACATCACCCTTATTTCTAACTGCTTGCTTTGTTGCTTCATTTCTAAAGCCACATCAGGCAAAATTCTTATACCAACATCTTGAGAAAGAACTGGAGTTCTCCACAATCAGATACTGAAATGACAGCAGTTTGGGATGGTATGAAGGGAGCAAAGGGAATTGGGTCTATGCTGTCCCAGCCTTTTCTGGAATCATTTTTAGGAAATGAGTTGTAAGAGAGTGCAGAGTCCTAGCCATGTCTTAAATTACTCTCACACCAATCCAGCTCCTTTCGCTTCCCTGGAGCAACTCCTGATGGAAATGAGGAGCCTCAAGTACAAATACTGTCTGCCCAGTTCTCCTCCAGTGGGGCATACAGGAAAATGGGTGTGGGAGCAGGAATGGCAAAGGTTCCATTCCAGGACTTCTGTAACAGTCTGCTCACAGGATCCTATCCCACTAACTCCCCTTCTGCCAGTAAAGCAGAAGCAAATGCTGCTACACACACAGCAATCTGCAGTGACCTGATGGAACTGATGCAAGGTGAAAGCAGACAAAGAGGAAAAATATTCTCACCATTCAGCCCCTCTTGACATGGTTAAGTGAAAGAAGATGCCTCTCCCTTTTGTACCTCCCATTTTTCTATATGACCAAGCTTCTCTGAGTCTCACTTCCCAAGAATGATGCCCCAGGGTGGGGTGTGGGAAAGAGAACACATGCTAGTTCATAAAAACAGCTTGTTTGCTGCCAGATGTACAGGTTTGATGAGTAAGACACTAACAAAGCTTTGGACTCTTAAGAACTGTCCTTCTTTAAAGGCACAGGAGAGCTCTGTGTTCTCCTGGCTCTGCCACTGAACTGCTTCCTTCTCCAGAACCACTAACCCTTGGATCTAGTGATAAACTTCCTCTGCAATGAACCTGATGTCAAAGCAGTGGCAATGCAGGAGGATCTGCCAGGGTATCAGTAAACTGGTTTACATCAAAGTCTGGATTTCACCCCAAGACCATGTTTTAATTTTAGAACGGGGAGGCAATTGAAATTAGGGCTAGTTGAATCCAAATTAGCCCATAATTGCTTTTCTCCCATATTTGTTCCCTTCCAACAAGTAACAACAACTTAATCCTTGTCCTCACACAATGTAGAAGGCTGGAATGAGGTCTGCATTGGCCAGTTGAGTGATGTTGTGCTTGATAGAGAAATAGAACAGGTTTAGAGAGACTTTCAAGAAGGTAACACTACAACCTGCAGAAACAAATCAGTTTTGATAGCACTCCCTGTCTGAACCAGGTAGACTACAAAAAAGCAATCTTCAAGTGTTCTCCTTTCACTCTGCTATGAGGAAAAATCAGCAGAGAACCTCCCTCAATCTGTTAGTTGGACACTTTTGTTCTTGAAGTAAAACACATTCCATTGGAAATCTGCTTAGTGATGGAATTTGAAGAGCAGAGCAGTAATGTTTTCCTAACCTATGTCTTGTACCTTGAACACCTCATCAGACACTCTGGAATGGCCTGGAAGGAAAGCCACAAACCACTGAAAGCCCACTGACATGCAGCATTGAGTTTGCCTTAGCTGTTACTGTCACATCTGGAGATTCCATGGAATCCTTACATTAAATTCCTAACTAGACCCACCTCACCCATTTTAATCAAAGTCTATCAATTTGGGGCAACACTAAAGAGTCCATGTTAGCTTAGTAAACATTATAAGGTCAACAAAAATCCTCACTGATAGCCCCCAAAATCAAATCAATAATAAATTTACTCCCATGTTTGCTTCCACATGACAATATTGTGATTACATGAAAAAAGGACACCATGCTTTAAGGACAAAAAAAAAAATCAGACTCCATGTTCCTATCTTGAGTGGATTCATTAGATTCTGTGGTGGAAAAAGCCCTTTTTCATCCTCATGCATCATTTTCCAAACTCATTGGTACAGGAGTACAGTAAAGCAGCTAATCATGTGCTGTAGTTAAAGAGCTTGAAGATTAGAAATGAAAGCAGTTAGAAATTACCAGTCTCCCAAAAAAAAGGGCTTGCAAGAAAAGCTAAGATGATCAGCTCTTCAATAGGTGGCACTCTTCCCTCTGGGACACCCTGCCTTAGCTCTCCAGCCCCTTCCAAGTGTACCTTTGGGATAACAGGGAAGGCTCAAGTGTAAACTTCCCAAGGTCACTGCCTAAACTGATTGTCTCAGGCTTGCCAGCCACATTCTGATTGTCCAAAAGGCTCTTTAGTAAAGAGTTCAGTTATCTTCTCTTCTCCACAGCCTAAATATTTGGAAGTTACTCAATCAAACAGGCTATTTCATGTCCCTAGTAGTGCCTAACAACCAGAGCAGAGTTTCACTCTAGAAACCTGACTCACAAGTCAATGGAGACATGAGTTACACAGCTTTTCCTCTCATCAAACTGTGTGGGACATGGCATGGGAGGAGACTTGTGAACTCTAACCTCCCTGGAGGCATGAGGCCACAATGGGAAAATGGAATTGAATGTAGTGATCTGAAATGAATCATTCAATAAACAAAAACAAGCTCCTTGGGGTCTTGAGAATGTCCAAATGTGTCACAAGGCACTTGGGAAGCTTTTCTTTCTGTAACATATTCTCAGAAACCCTGCTCCACAAAACAAATAGAACTACCAAGGAGATTTCTCATTGGAGGAAATCCTGATTTTCACTTTGTTCCAGTTATTATTATTATCATAGAAACATAGAATTGTCAGGATTGGAAGGGACCTGAAAGCTCCTCTAGCCCCAACCCCTGTGCCTGCCCTGGGCAGGGACACCTGGCACTAGAGCAGCTTGCTCCCAGCCCCAGCCAGCCTGGCCTGCAACACTGCCAGGGCTGGGGCTGCCACCACCTCTCTGGGCAACCTGGCACAGTGGCTCAGCACCCTCCTGGCCAACAACTTCTGCCTAA
>VWZO01007113.1:221327-260330 GCA_013396975.1 Bucco capensis
CTCCCTGCTCCTGCTGCCAACACTGTTCCTGCTCCAGGCCAGGATGCCATTGTCCTTCTTGTCCCCCTGGGCACACTGCTGGCTCCTGTTCAGCCAATGAAATGCTCTATCAGCAGCATCCTTCAGATCCTTCCACTAACCTCGTAACAAAAATCATGTAAAGCCAGTGGAAAATCTGTATTATTTGATATTAGTGCAGGTTACAGTGTCTTGATAAAACTGTTGATAACTGCACTGAATACCATTCCTAAAAGAAGGCTTGGTAACCTTTCTAGATGAGAAAGAACCTTGTATTTTAACCAGGAGAAATAGGAGTATCTGCTTCCATGGCAGCAGCACTTTCAAGCCCTGTGGTCAAGTGCCCCTTGCACTCCCAGCCCTTTCTGGCTAGTCTAAGGGTAGTGATGAGGAGCTCCCTGTCAAGAGCCTGGAAGGATGATTGCCACAGCAAAAAGACACAAGGCTGAACTGTAAGAAACAAAATAGGAAGAATAATTTGGATTTAAATGCATTTCAACAGTGGTAAAACCTGGAGGTTGAAAACAAAATGATTTAAACACTTAACCCAAAGCTGGAGAAGATATGTGGAAGAGTATGTACACTCTCTGGTCTAATGTTTGAGGCAGAAACATGTAATTTCTAAATATAAAGGAAGATATCTTTGGAGAGCAACCAAGTTATGAGGAAAAGGGAAGAGAACTGCTATCTTCACCTACCACCCTGAAAGCTCATTTCCATTTTCAGCTCATTTAAGAGACAAGAATTCTTCCTTTGAGAAACAGGTACCAAGTATTGTGGGATCACAGATTTTACTCCATCTCCCTCCTGATCATCTCCATTTTGTTGAATACACAGCTATGAGATGATTGGATTTATAGAAAGAAAATACTGCACTCCCAAGTTTCACCTCCTTACAAATCAATCTCAGTATATCAGAACAATTTCCCTACCTCACCACTCTGCCTCCACCCAAGCCACTCAGATACTTCAAGAAATTCAGGTCTCTTGCTCCTTAACTAAGAATTTCAAGAGGTCAGAACAAACACATACACAAAAGCCACACTCTTTTTCCTGCTGTCATTCCAAGACTTCTCCACTATTCACTTCCCAATGGCTAGCCCAAGAAAGAGTCAGCTAGCATCCAGGCACCAGACAGAAAATATCAGGCTAGTGTTTCTACTTGTAGGGTTTTAAACAGTTTGGTCCCACCCAAAGCAAACAGCAGACTTTTCTCTACACACACCATGAAACCTGGGAAAAGAAGAGAGTAGAGACAAAAGGCAGGGCAAGGTCCAAGGCAGCAAAGGCCACTGGAAAGGAAGGATGAGTGGAAACTGCTCCCATAGATACTGGACATGGAGAGAGCATCTGCAGGAAACTTTGGGGGAAGTAAAGGCTTATGTTAGGAAGTCATGTTTCTTTCTGCCATCCATGAAAAACCAGGAGACTGTACAGACAGAGGGAGAAGTATAAACACAGATACATTCCATCAAGCATACCAAATGTTTCCTGTCATTAACCTACAATAGTTTGACAGCACCTCCAGTATATTATGGGTAAGCAGCATGAGGTAAAATATAATGCAAGCTAAGGAGTCAACCTGACTGTGTTGTCCCTAACCAGCATGTACCTGGCAAGGAGAAGAACTGGTCAAGGCTTCAACAGAAGCTACTCAGAAGCATCATCCCCAGAGAGATGCTTTTCAGGCAGCTCATTTCCCTCTGAGCATGGGAGGAAGATCTACAAGCTGCAGCAAGCCAGCTCTCCCTGAGCCACATTGGCAGCTCTGCTGAAGCAAATCCAGGCAATCTCAAAAGGTGTTTACAGTTTCTGAGGAACATGACTGTCAGGTTGCTTTTGGGCTTCAAAATTCCAGGGAAAATGAAGACATCATTTTTCACAGAAGGAGCAGACCACACCTTCCTAAACTGGGCCAACTAAAGGGCTCCTGCTAACATGCCTGTGTTGGTTTAGAAGGAACTCTTTAGGATTGGTGGTTTTGCTCCTTACAACCAGAGCTATCATTTTGTATTAGAGAGGGGGTTTAAGAAGTTGGATCACAGCCATTAACACCTGGCAGTTTGATTCTAGTGGAATGATAAAGCTGATACTGGAAGAGTTATTGCACCTGTCCAAAAGCTCACTGCCACAGCAGCTTATGCAGCAAGCAATTTTCCCAACAGAGAAAAAATCAGAAAGCATCACTGACTGGTTTAGATATGAAAAATAGGAAAGAAATAAAAGGCAACTCATGGCTGGAGTCAAGATGGAACTGGACATGCACATTCAAACCACAAATGTGGAAGTCCTGGCCAGATTTAGCCTATGGTCAAGGGTCAGGAGTCAAAAAACCACTCACCAACTTGTGAAAACTTAATACCTTCTCCTTTTTAAGATCTGAGTGTAACTATCATAAAATCCTAGACTGGTTTGGGTTGGAAGGGACCTCTGGAGCTCATCTAGTCCAACCCCCCTGCAGTGGCCAGGGACATCCCCAACTAGAGCAGCTTGCCCAGAGCCCTGGCAAGCCTCACCTGCAATGCCTCCAGGGATGGGAACTCAACCACCTCCCTGGGCAACCTGGGCCAGTGTTCCACCACCCTCGTGGGGAGCAACTTCTTTCTAATATCCAGTCTAAATCTACTCCTCTCCAATTTCAAACCATTGCCCCTTGTCCTTTCCCTCCAGGCCTTTGCAAACAGGCCCTCTGCAGCCTGCTTGCAAGTTCCCTTTAGGTCCTGCAAGGTCACTAGTAGTTCCCCTGAAGCCTTCTCTTGTCCAGGCTGAACAATCCCAGCTCCCTCAACCTGTCCTCGGGAAAAAGAACTGACATGAGATCCTCTAGAAATAATGCAACAAGCTTCATCTGGATGAGCCAGGAATTCATCCCCACAGTTCGAGCAAGACACAGACTTTCCTATAACCACAAAAACTCTCCTGGAGTCTAGCAGAAGCTGTTTCCTCATGCCAAAACTCTTCAGTGGCACACAAATCCCCAAGAATCATAGAATCCTAGACTGGTTTGGGTTGGAAGGGACCTCTGGAGCTCATCTAGTCCAACCCCCCTGCAGTGGCCAGGGACATCCCCAACTAGAGCAGCTTGCCCAGAGCCCTGGCAAGCCTAAAAGGGTAACCCCAGCAAGTTTTCCCCCAACTATCAAGAGATAACAGGAGAATCCAGGTGACAGCCTGTGCTTGCCAGCTACAGGTTAGTTTCTAGCCACTATAAAAACTACAAGCTGAGAGCAACATGGAAACCCAGTCCCTGCTGCAGAGGCAACCATGCAGTTGAGGTGAAGGAGAAAAGCCTTGGGTGCACAGACAGAAAGCATGGGGCAGGCTGCAGCAGCTGCTTTAGCTTACCATACGTCTCGGCTCTACTCTCCTCTGAACTAGACTTTGTCTTCTTGGAGGAGCTATCTGCACAAGAGCAGGAGAAAAGGAGAGAGAGATAGAGAAAATATGGAGACCAAACATGAGAAAAAAAAAAAAGGAACAAACAAACTTCATGAAACAACACAGATTCACTAGGTGAAAATCGTGCAAAACACACATAAGATGGGAACAAAATGTAGGTGAAACACTTGGAGCAAGGGGTGAATAATATGGACGTGAAGACACAGGGAACACCACAAAGAATCTGGGACAGAACCTAAGAAGTTCTCTGCAATGAGCTACTGAAAGAATTCTGGATCAAAACCAAGCATAGAAACTCTGGTAACCTTTATGTCCAGAGTAATTGGCATATGCACAGTATTCAGCATTCACCTCTTCAAAAGAGCAGAGTTTTAGGAAGGCTAAAGGACAGAGTTCATCTCTCCACCCAGATCACAAGCATCCTAACAGTGGTGCCAGGTAACAGCTCTCCAAATGGGAATTACTTTCATCAAATTAAGATTATTTCCTTCAGAAATCCCATAAACTACTTCTATAACACAGGTTCAGAGCCTGAAACCTTCCCTGAACTAACCCAACTTGAAGTAACTTCACCTTCCCTATTCCCCAAGCAAAAAAACAAGCACTAATTCAGGTTTTCTCCCTTGGAGGATTTTGCTTTTTAACCTGATATTAAAAGCCCATTTTCATTGGATTTTGTGCATACTAGGCAACAGTCATGAAGCTGGTGGCAGAGAGCATTAACACACAAGATGGTTTAAAACCAACAGCTTCAAATATCTTGTACAAAAACACATTCTGCAAGTTCTTCTACCTTTATATTCAACTCTCATGTCTTCCACAAGCCCCAGGGAAAAGACTGGACTGAACAGTAGAATGCACAGACATGAAAATTGCACATTGCAAGGGGCCAGGAGGCTCAGACAAGAGCCTGGCATGCATTTCATGAACATACACAGTAGTCACTGGGTTAGTGTTTCAGAGAAAGAATTAAGTATCCCTGCATGCATCCTAATTTCCAAGACATCACTGGCCAGGTTTACCAAATTGACCCTAATTTAACCTTTCTGAAAGGTAAAAAAAAAAAGAAAAAAATAGGACAGCATAACCTTTAGAAATACATTTATCTTAAAACAGATCATGTTGGAAAGTACAAATTCACTTTACAAGTGAGAGATGGCTCAAAATAAAATGCAACAGGAATAGCAGCTGTAGCAGAGCCTGGAACATCTCCAATTTCCCACTTCACCTAAACCAGCTAAAAGAACTCCTCACAACTAATTACACTCTTTGCCTCCTGAAATTTCAGCCTGACTTTTCTGCAGGAGGAAGTCATTACAATAATTCACTGATAGCACTGAGCTGGGTTTTCTTCTTGCCCACCTTCCTCACCATGTCTGGCATGCTTCAAAGAGGCTTTGGCAACTGCACAGCACCCTCCCTCTGAACCCCATGCTTATTGACACATTAAAATCATTTGTATTTCAAGTTTTAGGACTTTACCTGTTGGATCAAAGTCGTGGGTGCTACTGCAGCGTTCAACCTTCTGCTTCTTGTCAGCTGGAGACTCTCTGCTCAGAATGCTGCCGTGTCTGGGGCAAAGCAAAGCAAGAGCATCCTGACTACTGCACACAAAAAGCAACTGCCTAACTGCCTAGGCTTTTGGGAAGTACCTTAGCTAGTTTGCTCTTTGCTAATAAGGAATTGAGATTAAAATATATGCATGAAGTTGGCCTAAAAGAAAGTTTATTCCCAGTCTGAATTCAAGTGGAAAAATGATCTCCCCTCAGAATCTCTGGAGTGTATCCAAGGGTTGAGAAACAGTCTTGTTAACCTTCAAAATTAGTAACATCAAGTGCATTCTCTTTATCAGCCCACACCAGGGCATATTTTATTTTAAAAGCAAAATAAACTGAAGTTACATAAAACTGAAAAAAACCCTCCCAAAAAATCTTAACTCTGCCTTCTCTCCCAGCAAACCTGAAATCTCTTTGTATGCAAAAGTTAAAAGGTTTAGAAGTGTCTGTACATCATCTACCACCTTAGCATCACTTTCTCTGGCCACTGCAAACCTCAGCTAAGATAAGTCCCCAGTGTACATCCCAGAAATGCAAACAGTAACACTATGCCATGCACTTTAAGTACACCACCAGCTATATTTTTAGCATCCTCTCCCAGTGGGAATATTCATTTCCTCACATCTGCACTGGGCACTGTTATCTGTGTTTGTACCTTGCTTTTTTTCTCTTTTAAAAGCATTCCTCCTTCCAAACTGCTGTGTCATTATGTGCAATACAAACTTCAGCAACTCACCTTGTAGGTTTTTTGAGAGGAAACCTGCAAAGAAGAAAGAACAGAAGTTTAATGAAGTTGGTTTGTTTCTCAATGTTATGCTGGATATCAACACTAATGGTTAAACATAAACACTTCTTTTACACTATTGTAATGCCTTCACAAAACATGGGTTTTGTTCTTCTGCTTCAGCCAATTATTAGTTCATTTACAGTTGATTTAACCAGCTAAAGAATTCTTATCAACATGCTTAAGGTTTCAAACAGAACTATGAACAGCAGCAGAATCCATGCTCCCAAACGCAGCATCTTAGTCATGGATCATCTTCCTCTCACTAACAACTAGTTCCATGCACTAAAAGTTCATATAGCTTGGGATGTTTTTTTGTCCTGCTGATGGACTTGGAGTCCTTGGTACCTAAAGAAGGGCTAAACTCTAACTGGAAAATCTTCTATGGCTGAGACATTCCAGTTCTGGGTTCTGTGGTAGCTACTATAGTGCAGATAGGAGCTCATGCTGACATCTCCTCCTAACAAGATCTCAAACTATTTTCATCAAACTATACGACTTGTCATCTTTGACACAAGCACAACAGAGTAAGGTTCAGTTGAAATGAACTCTTCCAAATGTTATTATTGGGATGTATAGATAAAAAAAGGCAACAGGAACCCACAGTTAAAGAGAGGAAGAAGTATATTTTCATTTTTAAAGTCAGGACAAGATGTGGCATTTACAAAACTGGGATATTTTTCTTTGAATTACTGCAGTAAAATGCCAGAGCCAAGTGTATGCCATCTAGCTTGAGGCACTGACTTCTACTCTCAAAGCAGAACTAGGTTTTCTGTCAGAACTTTTCAGAGGTTTAGCTCCATTCCCACTTGTTAAATGTTTTTAGAGCCTTTGGCTGGAAAGCAATACAAACATTCAGAGCTGTGTGTGTGTAAGAAAAGAAGAGGCTTAAATGAGCTTTTGTTCTAAATGAACAATTATTATAGCTGGTAATTTCCCCCACATACATAGTAGTTATCCTTATTGCAGTGGGTTTCTCCTATTTAGACAGCATTTCAGAGCAATGGAGTGAGAGTTAGAGGGAGGCAGGCAAGAGAGTCAAGTAAAAAGAAATCTTATCTAATCCCATAAAAGTCAGGACATTAAAAATGACTCAATTTGTTTCCAAATTGAGCTCAAACAGACCTATTTGGTAAAGACCAACAGTCCCGTGGTAAGTTTGCCTTAGAAAAAGATAACATGAGTGCTAGATAGTCCCAAGGACACCTTCTCCAAACTCAGCCTCAGCTGCTAAGCAATGGCCCTGTTCAAGCACACATGCAGAGCCACACCATTCCCTGAGAGCATTTCAGAGCATCACAACATTCCTGGAGCACTAGCCAAATGCAAACCTCCTGCTTTAAGCTCCTTTCTCTAAAGGAGAGACACCTTATCACCTCTTCTCTTTGTCTCAATAAACACACACAGAGTGGCCCAGCCAGAAAGAGCACAGACCTAAAGCTACAATAACTCCTTCCTCATTACCTGGAAAATGTAACTGGATACAGAGCAGAAGGAATCAGCTTAATCCCTCTCTTTGAAGAACAGGTGCTCCTTTAAATGTGTATACACCCCAAATATTGGCCAGCTGACACTTGCCAACCCCCTGTGCAAGCTTGGGCTAACGTGGCAGCTCTGAACTGAACATCTGATGACACATGAGGCAAGTGAAATTAAGATGTTGGCTAGTCATGAAAATAATGATCCTCATCCAGAGACTTGCCAGCTTTGAGATAACACAACCAAATGGAGTTGAAATACAACAGCAGCTTCAAAATTAAGGGGTTAGATAGGGCCTTGGATTGCATAAGCCTTGGGAATCTATGGGTAAACAGCATAGAAGTTAATTAATTGGGGGGGGAAATGTATATAGACTCCACAAGAAGTGGTATTCCCCTTTCTTCCTCCCTCAAAAGCATTATTTTCATCTCGGCAGTCTGGGAAATCCACTCTGAAATAAACATGTAGCTAATCAAGCCTCTCCTCATTCTGCTCTACCTGCAAAGCCAGATCTCTTCAGAATTCAGTCTCATCTGCAAATTTTGGTCAGTAAAGAATTACTTGGTGCAAGGCAAACAACCTGAATCCCAAAGCAAAGGAAACAGAAGTCATCTCAGGCCAAGCTAACCCTGTCTGAACACTGTGTGGTAAACAGATGCAGTAGTAATCAAGTGCTTCACTGAAAACCAGGAAAGGAGACAAAGGAATTCAGGGGAAGATAACCTATCATCTTCCCTAATGCAGGAAAAGATGCTTAAGATGAATTATACCACATTTTTTAAATCTAATGTATTTGAACTTTTGAGCTGCATAAAAAAATCATAATAGTGCTAACAAGTATTTTAATCAAGCACTGAAGTGAAAACCTTTGTTATATATGTTTCTAATCAGGCCCTCAGAACTCCAGGATTAAGCTCCTGAACCAAATAAAGTGATTTGACTCTTGTACCATTCTGGCTGGTTCAGAGTTACTCATTTCCTGTTCAAGGATGAAATGCAAATGTTCTATTTTAGAGGCATAGACATGAATTATTTAGAAAGAGAACCCTGAAGGCAGTGAAGTCATCAAGATTTTTTTTCTCTGCTGTGACATTAAGAGTGAGGACAGAAGTCCCTCTGAGCGTGGACCAAAATCCTACAGCTCCCTGCCTGAAACCATGGCTTAGGTTTGCCTAGGAGAGGATTAAATCCCAACAGGCCATCTCTGCCCCAAGTCAGGACTCTGGAGGAGGAGCAGGCTAGCTCCAGAGCATCCTCACACCCTCATGCTGGCACCTAGGAGAACACACATGCTCCCTTCAGGCTCAAGCCTCCTGCACCCCCAGGCATGGCTCTGTGGAGCAGCTCCCGGAAGCTCTGGAGCCCCAGGGCCGCTCGCCAGCTTCCTGTGGTTCTTTCCTCTCCAAAGGCTGCAGGAAGGGAAGCAGGACATGCAGCTGGCTGCCATCAGAGCTGAGCCACTCGAGTACACCTAGCCTGTTAACAAGATGTGCTTAGACTGAGGTGGCAACAGACCCTGTCCTGCACTTAGTTCCTTCAGAGTATTCCAGAAAACCAAGGAAGTTAGGAAGGGGTGGTCTCTGCTCAGCAGGACTGACATGGCTCTGGGTACAGAGTTATACCATGCAATATATGGAGATGAAGGAGCCAGGGCAGCTGGAACTGTGAGGTGTTTCCTGCCTGAACAGTACCTAGCATGTCTTGATTGCTTAAGTTGTTCTTCAGTTCCCAAACACTGTGTCATTTGTCTACTGCAGCAGAGAGCAGAGCAGAAATGGATAAATGGTGCTTCATCAAAGAACACAGGAGAGTTTATTCACCAACTACTTGTATCTCAGTGCAACTTATCTTCACTTTGAAGCACTATTAAGTTTGAAAGCAGCACTGAAACTCCCCTCACTATGTCACTATTAGAACACTAAGAACACTCTCTAAGTGGAAAAATGGAGTTTAATCAAAGAACAGTGGAGCTGTGCTGCCATCCAGTGTGACCTGGACAGGTTAGAGAGATGGGAAGGGAGAAACTTAATGACATTTAACAAGGGGAAGTGTAAAGTACTGCATCTGGGAAAGAACAACCCCATGGATCAGTACAGACTGGGAACTGATCTGTTGGAGAAGAGCCCTGGGGAAAAAGCTCTAGGAGTGCTGGTGGCTAGGAGGATGCCCATGAGGCAGCAATGTGCCCTTGTGGCCAAGAGGCCAATGGCATCCTAGGATGCATTAAGANCAACTAGCTGTATTTAGATGCGATTTATCTTCACTTTGAAATCAGAAGTTTGAAAGCAGTACTTGAAAGTCCCCTCAGTGTGTTACAGCACAAGATGTAACACATAAAAAAGCAGTTTCACCTCCTCCTGTAAACACCATGCAAGCTGGAGGCACAGCAGGGTGTGGTGAACAGCTGGAGACTCAGCTCCAAATCGAGCTGGCAGCTTGGGGCTCCACGCTAAAAAACTCTGTAGACATTTTGTCTGATAACTGATCAACATCAGCACATTTCCAAACAAGTTGTTCCACTCTCCCAAATACCAGCAACAATTAAAAGCCAAGTCACATTTTGTTGTTTTTAAAACACTGGGTGAAATAATTTCAGTCATTTAAATGCAATGTATTACTGAACGTTTGTGGTGTTAGTCATGCTGGTAAAATCTTTTTACCATAAAGCCAAGTAACAAAAATACACCTACAAGTTGTAAAACTGTGGATTAACAATGATACTGCTCCAAAGTTAGCTCACACATGCATGTACTGGACCATCACCTAATAACCACCTCGAAGCCACAACAGAAAAAAGATAGTTTTAAGTCCTAGTGTGTCAAAGCACACCAGAGTGAGGAAGGATGCACAGCTTCCAAGAGTACAAAGCATTCCATTCTAGCCTAGGAGGTTGAAAATACATCTGACCATAAATAGCACAGCACTTAGATAACCATGTTGGGGTTTTTCTTTTTCTTCCTCCCATACTAAAATATTACCAGAATTCAAATATCTGCTATCTCAAAAACCCATCAAAGACAAAAATATTTAGATTCAGACAAGGGCTCAACCTTGGAAATATTTATTCATGTGCCTAACTTTAGTTCCATTTACTTCAGCAGAGCTACTCCCATGCTTGAAATGAAGCTTGTGTGTTTGCACCATGCAAGGAGAAATTACTACAACTTGTGCTGAGATGAGTAAGAAATGTTGTGAAACCCATACAGAAGAGAACAGCCAAAAAACCTGCTTGCTTGACAGAACTGAGCCTTAATTAGGAGATGAACAGCTTGCAATAGAAGCTCTCATTGCTTTATTAGTTTCATTTAAATAAGATGTTGGTTGTTATAGATAAACCTTCTTACAGATTTCTAAACCCCAAACCTAGGAGAGGTGAAAAATACTACAGGTTCACTCATTTGTCTTCCTCACACATTTAGAAAGAGGAAAATCAAAGGCTGATCTGCCATCCCCCCCCAATAAAATCCCCTAACTATGTCTATTTAAAACTACATCATCCTACTTCAAGAGGTTTTCTCCAAGTAATTAGTTCATGAGAAGCTTTTTTGCCAGCACAATCTCCATGGATTTTGGTGAAAAAGGGACTTGTTAACTGGCAGCTACACTTCTGGAAGGCTGAGCTGGATTGGACTCTCCTCTTGCTTATAGATCCCCAAAGCAGATCTTACAACTGGAAAAAGGCTGTTCCTGGGTGAGAGTTAAAAATCACTGAGCAATTTCATGACTATTTCTAGTGCACACAACTGCTTCAGTGCCTATGAGGCTTCATTTTCAACAGCCTGACAGCAGTCAGAAAAAAAGCCTCCATCTAGTAGGCTGAAGTAAGTGCCTTCAAAGCACAGTGAGCAGGAATGCCTTAAATGCCATTCTGCAGACAATTTCCACAATTTCAGAGACAGGAAGAAACAAAAACCAAAACAAGAAAGTCTAGTTGTTTTCCCAGTTTGCAGATATCCACCAGAGCAGAGGTTTGGGGTGTTTTGGGTTTTTTTTTTTGCAAGGCTTTAAAAGCCCTGAGAAAGGTATTATGGGAGAGTGCTGACATGACCTGAACAAAAGCAGGACCAATGTGACCTTAACATAGAGCTAAAGGCAGTCTTCTGTCACAACAAAAATGAGTAGACATGCTCTGTAGAGGAGGGTGGCTGAGCAAATGGGACTGATGAGATAGCAAATGACAGGGGGATAGAGAGAAACACAGATGCAGCAAGTGGGCAACTATTAGCAACCAAGAAAAAAAGGCAGACAGAAGTCTGCCATTTCACTGTGCTGCCCACAAACTCCAGCTTGAACCTCAGCAGCTATTCTGTGGACAATACATCAAGCCTATTTACCTCAGCATTAAAGAGTAGTTTTATGCAGTGTCATCTCCTTCCCCATATCAAAGTAGAAACCACAGAGTTTTCTTCCTCAAAAGCAAACCCCAAAAGCCCATTGCATACTGATGGCAACAGATTGTAACACAAGCTGCAGAGAGACAGCCAGGCTGAAGGAGGGATCCAAACAGCCCTGGGATTCCTGGGAGCTGTCAGAGCCTACAGACAGATCTTATGGACATGTATCAAGTGCACAAGGAGGAGAAACTGAGCTAGGCAATAAAAGTTTCCATGTTATTTTTGTAGGAGTCCAAGGCAGCAACCACAGCTGAGGCAATGACTCATGGAAGAATCGTTCGTGGCATTATTAGCTTTAGATTAGTGACAGCTTTGGGAACAGGCCTGGCCACTGCCTCCTCAGAAGGAACATAGGAAGCTTTGTGAAGTGACTGGAGAATCCATCGAGCTAGGATCTCCTGCTCCACACACTTCTCCACCTTCTAAACATTCCTAGCAACTTGGGGACTTGATGATCCTCATGGGTCTCTTCTAACTTGAACTATTCTGTGTTAGATTGGTCCTAATAAAGCATCAGTGAATACCTTCAACTCAATGCTATATTGTTGGGGTTTTTTTGCCCAACTATGTTTCTATCCATAACTCCAATATGCCATTCCATTTTCCTTTGAGGTCAGGAAATGCAGAGTAGCCAACAGAGCACATCAACACATTTCCTGATGGATCAGTAGAAGGATCAATGCAAGGCACTAGCACCATGGCAACAGACAGTGCTGAGTTAAGCATTTAACACAAACTAGGTAAAGAAAAACTTGATAAAAACGAAGGGCAAAAACAAAAAGCCTTTTCAAAGGTCTGGAAAGCTAGCAGGATTCTCATGGTCTTTCAGACAGGACTTCAAAAAGAAGGTATTTCTACAGGTAAAGAGCATTCCACTGGTGTTAGTGAGAACATCTTTCCATCACAGGGATGCTTCTATCACAGGGATGTTTCCTCTTTAAGCTTTAAAAGAATATATCTCAATATTGATATAGAAGAATATTGATATAGAAACAGCAGAGATGGGGACAGCATGAGAATGGAGCAAGAAAAAAAACAACAGTTTAAAAAGATGAAAGAAACAGAGGACACAAAGGCAAGTCTTCTTCATAAAACAGATTACAAGAACATGGCCATTTTGCCTCCAGACAAGGAGGTACTTGGAATTTCCTGATGAGACAGGTAGTGATGTCCAGCCAAATGGCCACGGCTCTCTAGGAAATACTCCTTTGCTGAGAGATGTGCCCAGCCCTAAGAGCTCACAACAATGTCTGTGAAATAGATACACACAAATAAACAAACAACAAGCAGGCTACTTGGACTACACTACAGCCAACTGTAGTTCTTCCCTTAGCTCCTCTGCACTGTGAAACTTTCAGCTGGGAAGGGTTTCTATTTCTCTATGAACAGTAATGTTTGGAAGGGGTAGAAGAAAAGCATCCCTAGAGAAGTTTCATCCACAGCTCACTCATTCAGTCCCAGCCCAAGCAAGTGCCTCAGCTATTTTCCATGACACAAGCAGTTGGATTTTTCCAAGAGCTGATGTCAGGGCTTTTCATGGAGAAAGAACTGCATTTACAGGGCAGGCAAGGAAGGAGGACTTCCCCAGTAGCTATTCTCAATGTGGCCTTTGTGCTGCTCTGCTGCTGAAGCCAGGACCCTGCAAGAACTTTTAGTCCCCACAAAAACTCTACAAAGGGGAGGGGACAGAGACATTTTGAGCAGCCAGTACTGTTCTTCCACTCCTGACTGACTTCCAAGGCTCAGAAGCATCAGCTTTCCATCTGCAGAGCCTGAAGTTACAGCCTTTTAAGACAAGGACACCTATTGTTTAATAGCTCTACAATGGGGTAGAAGCAGACAAACTAAAACAGGAGAGGGGAGCAGTGGAAGAGAACATAAATAAACCCAAGTTGCTCATGTTTCCCTAATCCTGCTTCTAGATTCAGCCTAAAAGCAAGATCTGAGCAATAGAGATGTGGTTTGCCCCAAGAATCCAGTTCAGGGCAGGAGTAAACTCTGGTCAGAAACTCATAAAGAACAAAGGTTTACAAATCCCAGGTTATTTCCTACTAGCTTCCTAACATGACTACAAGTTACTAAATCCATCACTTTCCACCTCTGGGAAAGAAAAACTTCTTTTTCATGAAATAGAAGAATATGAATAAAAGAAACACCACAAATACTGAAAAAAAAGTCAAGTATTCTTCTGAAAAGACCTTCAGAAAATGTTATCATAACAAAATTGTAAGCAAAAGTCTCTTGCCTTGCAGAGAAAAGATATCCAAGATTTGTTCATATGCTGCAAACTTCTACTGCATGACACACTCAGGAAAACTGAGCAGGTACAGGAGAAAGGCCAAGCCTTGTGATTTCAGAAGTTACCACCCAGTTTTCTCCATTATTCATTTGTTTTTAAGCAGGCTATAGATAAAAGATTCCCAGGCATCGAGAACTCAAGCCTCCCTGAAGCAAGGCAAAGCAGCTGAAATATGCACAGTTTGGCCATACCAGAGGAGCTCCAAAATAGCTCTTTTCTCCACACTCTCCTATCATCTTGGCAAGCTAAGCTTCAGCTCTTTGAGGGCAGAAAATAAAGTGCAGAACATGTGTTGTGCTTCTCTTCTCCAGCTTTCATTTCGGAAAAACCATTTTACATTCTTTTGCCCACAGCCTGCTGCTCTCTGAAAAGAATCCAGTAAAGCACCAGGATTCCTTGTGCAGACAGGGTGTGGCAATCCAAATTAACCTGCCTCCCTAAAACTGCAGCTAATTACGGGGAAATGAAATGTTTACTTTGCTTGCCAGTAACTGCAACAGAGAAGCAGCTGAATGGCAGCAGCCCTGCTCCCCGCCTCCCTTGCCACCACCACTCCTCCTACACAGCGTCTGCAAAAGCTTTCTAGTTAGCTGCACAAAAATCAAAGCAAGAGACAAAAGGGAACAAGAGAGCTCTGTGCCAGACAATTTGATTTTTTTCCTAAACCAACTGGAGAAACCCTAATGTCATCATCCAACTGCCACGGGATCTGCTTTCAGCTGCCACACGCACAAGGCCTCGGAGATCACTCGGGTTGCCCCAGCGTGTCAAACAGCTCTTGCATTTCATTAGGCACACAGCCTAGGTCCTTATTAAGGCCATACCTAGCTTGTGGTTGGTATGAACCAGCAACCAAACTAGTGTGGAAACAGTTCTTCCAAAAATAAACTAGCAAAAGACATCAACTAGAAAGGGAGGAGAGAGAGAAAAAAAAAACACAACACACACAGTGCACGTAATACAACTGGAAATGTAGCTTTTCCAACCCCACCACACTGACTCCAATTATCCAGCTTTAAGTTTTGCAAATATATGTACAAGGTTAAGAGCTCCATTTGAATATTTGGCCCAGAGTTCACATTTCTGGTAAGTGAGTGCAGTTGCCTGGCACAGGAACACCACACCTCTAAGAGCTTGTAACTAGTAAATGGAGCTCGCGTGCTAGATATCAGGAGGGAGGTAGCCGCACTAAGCCATAGTTCCTATTCCTCCAACATGTCTTTTAGAAGGGGTTTTCTCAAGAATCAACAAGGCTAAGTTGTTCTTCTGTTCCTACTCATCAAGAACTCATGTCTGACTTCCTATTTCACCTGAGATTTACCTTAATGCAGATGTTACAGAACCACACAGAATCATTAAGGTTGGAAGAGACCTCTAAGCTCATCAAGTCCAACCATACATGTACAAATGGAAAACATCAGCAGGAGTGCATAGCTCAGCAAGACCTTTACTAATGATTTACACATTCAGTTGTCTGTCCTACTGTACAACAGAAAATTGCATTAAGTTACCCCTATAATAAATAAGGCCAGCATGACTAAAACACTGAACTCCAGGGAAGGCATCTTGTCTCATTTCCTATTTTTCTTCCATTCTCATTAGCTTGTTTGAAAGGTTAATGTGTGTTTACTGGGCTAGAAATATAATGCTAACACTCCAAATCCAAGAGCTGCCTGCTCATCAGAACCAGGAATTTCTCTGTTGAAAGCTAAGCAGACACTCAACCAAAAAAAAGCATTTTCAGCTCTGCCTTTCTTTCTCCTAGCCAGTCATGAACCTTTGGTCAAATGACACCCATTCAGCATGGGATGTGTAGACAATCTCCACCCTTAAGACCTTTGCAAAGCTTCTCAATATTTGCCAGCTGCAATAAACTGATTTACAGCTAATATGTCTTAAATCCACCCTATTGAGAAGAGTCTCTCAGCCTGTCTGATGGCTGTCAGTGTATTAATGCACCAACAATCCTGTCCAGATCATCTCTGTGATTATCCTCAGCTGAGGCTTCATTTTTAGGACACTTAACAAGCAAATAAAAAGGAAAATAGCAGTGAAAACTGTATTCAGAAATAAATACCCCACACATTCAAAGGTGGTTTCTTAAACACTAATAGCTAATTTAACCTCAACATGCATTAAAATACCAGCTTATCAAAAAAATCACACTCACACTGCAAAAGCTGATGAGAAGGTACTGTTAACATGCTCGTGTGTAATTCAGCATTGGGAAATGGAAAGCAGGTAGTGCTGCCAGCACCTACATCTAAAGCATCTTTCCTAGCTGTCAAAACCTTTGTTCTTCAGCTGAGACACTAATTTTCAATGCAAGCATATTTAAATTGGCCATTTTGACAATACAAATACAAAAGAATAACTCAGGTTCACATGGCACCTATTAAAAGAGAAAAAAAAATACTAAAGAGACAAACCCCTCCCACTCCTTTTCCAACAGATACTAACAGAAAAAAATCCTTTCTCTCTCTGCATTCATGGGAGCTATTTTCTCATCTTTCAGCATATTCATATATCACAGAACAGACACAAAGACTCTCAGATATTACCTGTTTCACAAGACAAAGTCAGCTGAACAGGGAGATCCCAAGGGCCCATTTCCAGGGAGAATACACTGAATCCTCTCCAAGGAATGCAAGCTATCCCTCTTGGATGCTTTCTAGTGGGTTGTTTTTTTTATGCTTCTCTGATATCCTTGAGAGGCATCTGCCTGATTGTTCCACTGACCACTTGAGGGAAGGGAAGAAAACTCCACCTCTTCTCTCCCACCTCCTCCTCCTCCTCCCAACCACCATCAGCTGTGGCCCAAAGCTGCACTGCTAATGGACACAGAGAGAAACAGCATCCACCTCCATCCCACACAGACTGCATGCAACAAGGCAGCAGAGAGGAACTGGATTCTCAATTTGAGCATTCCTGAGGGGCAGAACAATACACACCTAGCTATGGATTGATGTATGTCTGATTAAGATGTCCATTCCATGTGTACTTCTGTATCTGTGTGTACAGAAATACACACAGATGTCTACAGGCATCATATGTACCATGCATGACTCACTGAATCAGCTCACTGATCAAAGCAACTGCATCACATGAGGCATCTGAACAAAGGCTTGGTATAGGGCAGAGATTTTGTCCCTTCAATCCATTTTCAACCTTTTACAGGGTCATGCTGTGCCATGTAATGCATTCTGCTTTCAGGCATTTTGAAAACACCTGAAAAGCAGACAGAGGCACAGAAAAACCAGAGCCTCTGTATTGTTTTAGGAGAGAAGAGGGCAGGAAAGAGGGCGAGAATGAAAGCATGCCTCTTTCTGTCATCCAGGGAAAGCAACTGGGAGGTCAAATCAGGGGGGCAATGAGCTTACTGCTCTTATATGCTTCTCAGAGTGGCCAAGCCCTGGAGAAGGAGGATTGGAGGGTGAAGGGGCTGTTTTCTTTTTCTGCCCCAATAACCTAATTAAGTTGGTGAGCACTGCTAGCGGGAGAGAAATTTCTTCACGCTACACTGTCTGTTTGTGTTTGATTAATGTAAATCTTCCCAGGGCTCTAACCATGCCCCAGGCACTGGGATGCCTGCCTCTCCATTAACAAGCATCCCAACCACCAGGACAGCAGGAGGAGAGAGAGAGAAAGCAAGATCTGCTTTAGCCTTTGTCATGAAGCTATCTCTAACTCAGTCAAAATCAGTTTGGGTGATTTGATTTGCATTACTATTCCTAATGAAATTCCACTTTTTTCCCCCCCTCCCTATATCATTCAAAAAGATGAAACTGCAGCACTACTCTTAATCCATTTTCTTTTGCTTTTCCTTAGTTCTCCATGACCAAAATTCTTTAGACTACACTCACCACAACTTCTGTGCTGCCCAGTCCAGTGCATGCTGGTACCAAATAGAATCTCCAAGCCACAACTACATCAAGGCTACAATTAGACAGCAGACTAGAAGCCAAAAAAATCAGCTCCAATCCCTACATCTCTTTGCTGCTCCATGGTTTTAAGCATGCAAGAATTTCCCAGCCAGAACTTGTATTTTCCATGCTTCCATCTTTTCCAGTAGCATGCATTATCATTTTTTAAATAGCAGGAAGCTGCATTTCATTGGTTTCTATTTTGAAACATTTGCCCAGCTCCTCATTTTTCTAGGAACTTCACAAATCACAAAAGAAAATGTCAGTTCTCAAAAAGAAAATGGTAAGTGGAGGAAAGCAAAAAGCCCAGCACATAGCCAGCTGCTGAGATACTCACTAGCTAGCACCCTTTCCTTTCAGAGTGCTGGTATATCACCTAAAGCACAAGGGGGGAAGAAACGAACAGGATAGTTTCTTCAAGCAAACATGAATCACAAAGAGTTAAGGAATAGAGGGGAAAGTCATTGCAAATCCCAGAGCAGAGCTTCATATCCAGTTTACTCATGCCTGAGTGAAAACCACGTGCACCAAGCAGAGCCACTGCTAAGGCACAAAGAGGGTGTCAAAACAGAGAGCTTTATAAAGCCAAGTGTTTCCTAATTCTTCTCCCTAATGCTCCTCATCATTAAGTGAAACAGATGAAACAATGTGAGCAGGCCAATATGCCTCACTTTCCTCCACTCTGTTTTGCCCAAAACACTGTTGTTTCCCATTTCCTTCACTGCACAGAGCACTCTTCCCATCTGCAACAGCCCACACACCACACTCCCAACAAGCAGAGCTTGGAAGGGCTAGGCAGAAATTCACATTCCCTAGCTGTGTGCCTCAGTTTACCCTTCAATAAAACTGCCTATTGCAGGGAAATACCACAAGTTTAAGAGTTGGAAGTTGCTTTACAAACATAAGAACATGTGTACAGCACCACAGGTCTTTGTAAAACACAAATTCCTCTGAGCAGAGTGCTTGCTGCTTGAAATTTGTATGGAAAATAGTTACTTTGAAACCATTCAGCCTAGTGAACAAATGGAGGAATAAATACAACAGGAATATGCTTCGTGTTCTGCCTGTACCTCAAAAGGGACATTTCTAGTCCCCATCAACATAAACACTCTCTTAATGGGCATCAACACTTGGGAAATGTGTTTGTACCATGAATTTGAAAAGCTCCAGAAATGGCTATTGCAGCCTTCTCTTCATTACAAGAAAGTCAAATATACTTGGAAGAAACCAACAGGAATTCAAGTCTAGCAGAAATAGTAGCAAGCAGGAGAAAGATTTCAGCTCAGAGCACAGCAACAGCAAGTCTTGGAAAACTCTCCCAATGAACTCTTGAGTCCAACCTTGAATTGGTTCGTTTCTTGCTACAATATTTCTTTTCCACTGCCAAAACAACAGAGAAGAGACTGTTCTAAGTAAACAGGGCCAGGCCTGGAGATTGCTTCCTTGCAGAAACACTGTATTTCTGACAGAACATGGCTTTCTAAAACACCTCTTGAAGCTTACTATGTCCAGACTCAAAGGAGCACAAAGGTGACATGCATCACACAGCTAGAGAGAAAGCTCTCCTTCTTACTTATCATGGAGAGTGGCATATGAATAACTGATTTTTAACAGGTATTACCCAACATGATCACTGCAGAACACCACAGACCAGGCACATAATATTAAACTGTTGGCTGCAGGGTTTGTTGTTTTTTTTTGCTTACACACATAATAAACTTATACATTTACTGTATTAATTTTTATTTCTATTTTATCTTTTATGCTTTTGGGAAAAAAGCAAGACAATGCATTCCTTTCAAATCCAAACCAATGCAGCTGCCAGGAAACAGTGTAAAAACAAGAAAGAGTCAGGAATGGAAGCTTATATCTTGCTTCCGACTCTGATTGCCCAGATTTCCTTCCCTCAGTACTCTCTCAGCCACAGGACATAAGAAGAAAACAATTTGGAGGGGAAAAAAAAAAGAAATAAGAATCTTTGATCAAAAAAAAAAAGGCAAGAAAGTTGGTGCAACCAGGTTTTTAGAAGAAATTAGAGAGAGTTAAGAGATGGCTAGGACTGGAGATGTACTATTGCTGGTTTAAATCTGCAGGGATTTCTGGACAATAGCAGGAAAGGAAGATAACAAAAGAAAAATGGAAAAGAAACAACACGTTCCACTTCATTAAAAACAGAAATCTCTCCTAAGAGCATTAGAAAGATCATGAAAGAATAAGTAGAGAACTCCTTTTCATTTATTTCGCCAGATTTCTTTGCCATTTAAGAAGCAGTGTCATAAAACATCAGCCAGCTAAGCTCAGTAAGTGCTTCTAAAACATCACATTACAAGACTCTATTGCTGGTTTTGCTCTCCAGCATTTTTCAGTCTTTTTGTTCCATCATTCTTTGTCAAGCACCCACAGTTTTGGTCCCTACTGCCTCCCTTAGTCTCTCACCTGGTAAGGAAAGCTTCACTTCTTGCCCATAAAGCAACCACACTCCCTGCAAGGAGCAGAAGCAAAGCTCTCCTCCTCATTCAAGCCCAGAACTAGCAGCTCTCAGCTGGTTAGGCTAGGAAATGGTAAATATTTATGCAGAATTCACAGACCTTTACCCCAATGAGGAGGCAGGCCTGGGAAAGGAGCAGCTTCCCAGAGCTCCATACAACAGCAGCAAAGTGCTCCCCAAGGAATGGAGTCCACACCCCTGTGAAGGAAAAAAGCCATGGAGCTGCCAAGAAATGCTCCATGTTGAAAAGTCCCACTCTGCTGGTTGAGCAGCTACAAGAAAACCTAAAGGCCTCAACACACCAAGTGCTAAGCATCCTGGTTGCAGCTTAGCTGAAGAGGTTGAACCTTGCTCACAGTTTTTGGGCAAGTTCAGATGCACAGATGAAGAAATCTCTTCTGGAAAAAGGATTTAGTTTATTGGATATGGGATAGATGGCTTACATGCATTTTAAATCAATGAATCCCTAACACTATAACACATCACATTAGTATTAAAAATACCTTGTCAATGCACTTCCTTAGCCCCTAAAATCATAAATGATAGGCAGAAGAACAGTTCCCCCATGAGAGTAACTAAATACTTTACAGAGCCATGTTAGGAGCACTCACCCTCATTCTCTCCCTTTCTCCTGGGCTCAAGATGTTCATTTCTCCTTCTTTTTATATAAACCAACAAAAATCCATCCAGTATATCTTAAGTAAACAGCAACCAGCATAAACCTCCTATGCTCTTCTTTTTCCTTTTGAGTGTGTGAGAACAGACAAGAAGATATGCAAGCAGTTTGACACATCTCAGCAAGAACACTGAGCCCACTAGACAACCTGCATCTTTTAGACACACCTGAGAAACTGTGAGTGTTTCCAAGTACAGAAATTGTGGGGCCACTCTTTAGTAGCATGCAGATATCTCCTGAGAAGTCAAAAAGATGTTGGAGGCATTGAACTTCACTTTAGTAGAGGAAACTCATGAAAAGAAAAAGGTCGGAACTCTCAGACTTCATTGACAATGGCATTTCTTCTCACCTAGAGAACTATAAACTATACCTTTTTCCCCCTCTATGCCTATGCTGCCTTGTTTTCAAGTCACATACATTTTCTTCTTGCTTTAGCCACATCTTGGCCTTTGACCTTCTCTTGTTATAGAACTGATACTGATCCTTCAGCACAGCTCCTGACACAAACCTTGCCTGACCTGCAGCTGTTAGTCACACACTTGCTCCATCACCCACAGATGATCCACCCCAAGTGGGTAAATTCACCCTCTCTGCCTTCCCAGCACAGATCCTGGTCTCTCAAACTTTTATTGTCCTGAAATATCAACAACTCACAAGCTTACAACTAAGAAATCTTCTGTTTGGCTACTTTGGGCATGCTTTATGGAAAACAGAAGACAACTTGATGAACAATTGAGTTAATATTTCATTTGAGTATCTGAAGTAGGTTGCATTACCTAACAGGCACTGGAAGTTAAAGCTACAGAAACTTCCTCTTAGGAATTTCTGCAAGTCAGAGCAGACACTTTAAGGAGAGCTTATAGCAGAGAAAGTAATAATTCACATATACAAACCCTTCATTATTGCAGCTCCTTAGAAACATGCCTTAAATTCCTTAGAACTTAAGTTTGAAAAGTAGGAAACCGAGGTACAGAAAAAGGACATTATTTTTGTAATAAAAATGTAGATCAACAACTGCTGAAATAGAAATAGTATCCAGATTATATGGTTGGTACTCAGCCACTCTATCTTAAACCACTACCATCATTCCTGGTTTAAGAGATTAGTAAGAGAAGTCTGTGTGGCACCCTGGGAGGTACACAAATCAAATCAAATCAAATCACAGGTACTTGGCATACACATTTAGGAAGGAAAGTTAAACTGAGGTCTAGCAAGCAATCATAGAATCCTAGAATGGTTTGGGTTGGAAGGGACCTCTGGAGCTCATCTAGTCCAACCCCCCTGCAGTGGCCAGGGACATCCCCAACTAGATCAAGTAAGCTAAAAGACCTCCAAGCTTTTGGGTTTGCAGAGAATTTTGCTCCATGAGAGTTAACCAAATGCTTTTAGGATCCTAGATAGCAGATGAGAATCCCCTAAGATATGCCCCAAGCTTTCTAAGTGCAGCAATGGACACAGCTTCAGCAGTCATTCTGGGACTGAAACTCAAGAGCCAGCATCTCTAGAATGCCAGGCAATATTCACATTAAACATTGGCATGGAAGAAACAAAGGAAGATCAAATCAAACATAGCACAAGCTCCAGAGAAGCACCTACCCACAAAGGAAAAAGCAAGGATGATTTAGAGAGGAAAGAAATTGATAAACTGAGCAGAGTGAGGAAATACAAAAGCAGAAGGAGAGGGTAAGAAAATGTAAGAGCTCTCTCCTGCTGGAGATGTAATTATTCTAGAGCTCACTGAATGACTCACCACACAAATCCTCTAGCTCTGCTCTGAACAAAACCCACCTTCCTGGCTCCAGCCAGCTGACTAAAAAGCAGATATCAGCACAAGTTAGGATTAGACTGGCAACCTACTTTACAGAGTCAATCATTACAAGAGTGAAGCACATCTGTCTGTTCTTAATGCATGGCTGCATTAAGCCTAAGCAAAAGGCAATGCTTAAAATCATCACTGAAAAAGAAACCACTGAAGTCTTTAAAACTTGAAGCAGAATTGTTAATTGCAAGTATTGCTAATAATAGATACTACTGAAATAACCTGCTAACCAAAGGAAAAAAAAATGGCAGGATTCCCCATTTTCTCCTCACAGAACATGCTACTGGACAGTTTTCTACAGACAGTAATTAAAGTTCTAGCACGAATAGGGAAAGTGATTAAAAGGCAGCTGTAAAGTCTGCTGTATCTGTGACATGATTAAAAAACCCCAAACAACTATCTGTAAAAGCAAAACATGAAAGATCCTTTATGAAAGAACTCTAATTCTTTCATTGTCTGGGCTGACTTCTGGCATAGGAAAATGGGATATATGGAGCTTCATTTAAAAGGTCATACTGTTTCCTTCCTTCATCTTTTACCATGAACCATTTTAGAAGGCATGAAACATCTCAGAACAGCCTATCTAAACAAATTTTTTGCTTATCCTGTCATTGAATTAAGTTCCAGTAAGGCTGCTATGAAAAAAAGCCCCCAAACCAGCTCCAAAATACAGTATTTATGCCAGTCACTAAATTCAAGCTTGAATCAATGCCAAAACAGCATATTAAACTAAAGACAAGTAATTATTGTATAGCTGACAGTCTGAAAAGACAGAAGAATGAGGACTACTCCATTTTCTAAGCCAAAATCTACTTCATTCCTAGCTAACTGCTGAACACAGTTGCTAAAATTCTGTCATAATTCAACGAGAAAAACACCAGAACAAGAAGATGCTTTTACTGCTCAATACCTTGTTATTGTACACTCTAGAGCTGGAAATTTTCAGCAATAAATACTTTCAGGCCTCAAAAAACCTCTACCAACTGCTCACTATATATTGAGAACCAGCAGGGAAAGTTTGACTCAGTATTTTGAAAGGATTTTGCAAGTCATTCTCAATTCACAGCAGACTTCATCCCACCTCAGCTTTACAGTACAACACATCCTGAAAAATTAGAGGACATGAACTGCATCCAAATGCTGAACCCATCAGCAAGTCAGCATTGCCTTTATCATCACTGCATTCCACATCTGTTAGCCTTACACTCCCAAATTCTACAAGCAGGGTGAAAAAAAACAACACAAACAACAAAAATCCAACAAAATATAAGGTAGCATTACCTGGATCCATAGCCCCAGACTCTGAAAATGCAGAAATCCATTTCTTTAATGCACCAGAATGTCCTTTGGTTCTCTCATTGCTTTGGTGCAACAAGGAACATCAAACTGACACTGAAGAGTTCCCAGACATTGTCTATCAGCCAAATCCCAGTTTGAGTTATCTCCTCTAGAATTAATTTTATTTCAGAGTCTGTCCTATTGACAATTTCTCCTTTGCCCTCAAGCCAATGCATAATCAACAGTCTTTTCCAGGGCTCTCCATCTCCCCCTTCACAGCAATCAGCATGCCTAAAGCACACCATGGAAGCCATGCAAGGGGTCAGGAGATGGGCAGAAGAGAAAAAGAAAGGGTTAGATCTTGCCAGAAAGCTTTACCATTGAAAGTACAAGAGTACAGCTGTTCAGAAAGCATTACCAGTGAAAGTACAAGAGTACAGCTGTCTCTTACTTAGAGATTCCAAAGCAAGAGCATCCCCACAGCTCGTTATACCAGCGTAATGAGGATGGTACATTTCCTCCAAGAGGCAGAGCAGCACTTAAGTGAGGCCCTGGCAGCTGATTGATCTGAACACTTTAATATTTGCTCACAAGCTGAGCACTGCTGCAGCCTCACAAGACACTTCCTGCTACATTTAGCCTCTGGAGAAATGGGGTTTTGTTGTTTTTTTTTTTGTTAAAACCAGGCAAATTTTAGCCCAGCTACCATTTGGTCATCAAATAGACTAAATGAACTATTAGCATTTCCATTTCAGCAGAACATGCATGCAGCTTATCTCCAGAAACTTTAAGGTACTTGTTGTTCTTATCAGCTAGATGTGAGAGTCAGCCATGCTTGCAAGAAACCACAACTCCCTCAATGTTCTATCAGAGCAGGCTCCAAAATGCCAATACACACACATAGAATTCTAGACTGGTTTGGGTTGGAAGGGACCTCTGGAGCTCATCTAGTCCAACCCCCCTGCAGTGGCCAGGGACATCCCCAACTAGAGCAGCTTGCCCAGAGCCCTGGCAAGCCTCACCTGCAATGCCTCCAGGGATGGGAACTCAACCACCTCCCTGGGCAACCTGGGCCAGTGTTCCACCACCCTTGTGGGGAGGAACTTCTTTCTAATGTCCAGTTGAAATCTACTCTTCTCCAATTTCAAACCATTGCCCCTTGTCCTTTCCCTGCAGGCCTTTGCAAACAGGCCCTCTGCAGCCTGCTTGGAAGTTCCCTTTAGGTCCTGGAAGGTCACTAGTAGTTCCCCTGAAGCCTTCTCTTGTCCAGGCTGAACAATCCCAGCTCCCTCAGCCTGTCCTCAGAGCAGAGGTGTTGCAGCCCCTGAGCATTCTCGTGGCCTCCTCTGCACCTGCTCCAGCAGCTCCATGGCCTTTGTGTGTTGAGGGCTCCAGAACTGGCCCCAGTATTGCAGAGGAGGTGTGAGCAGAGCAGAGTGCAGTGGCAGAATCACCTCTCTGGCTCTGCTGGCCACGCTTCTCTTGCTGCAGCCCAGGATGCCATTGTGCTTCTGGGCTGCCAGCGTGCACTGTTTGCTCAATCCCTCTCCCTCATCCCTCTCCAGCCTCTGCTCTGCTGTGTTAACTGAACATGTTCACCACCCATCAGCCACTGGCCACAGGCAAATATCCTCCCAGGATTAAACAAAATGTTGTGTTACCACCACAACCAACAGCTGAGTTGAAATGATTCAAGATACCACATATGCAAGAAACTTGAAAACAATATTTAAGCACTGGTCACCAGCAAAACATCAGTGCTCAGTGCATTCAGTCAGGAAAAGGAAATACAGTTCTATTTTAGATTTGTGATGGGCCCACAGGAAGGCAAATTTCTCCCAAGCTACTTTCTGCCTGGAGTTCTGAAATGCAATATATGTAATCAGACCCAGTGCAGCATGGAAAGCACCAGGATGCCAACAGAAGTGCTTTAATCTAAAGCAAACATCTCCACGTGATGGAAAAGAGAGAGAAGACAGGGAAAGTACAGGCAGCTCACAATCTTACAAGACCAAATTCATTTGCTGCTGGGCATTTCTTCCTGCACATCATCATGCAGCTTGACTTGCCACTGAGAAAGAGATCCTGGGGCCAGGGTGACAGCCAAAGGATTTGTCCCTGACAAAGGGCTGTCCCACAGATCTGTTATTCCTGTGCCAGATTCATGCAGCCTGACATCTCCATCCAGTGTGCACACAGCTGGAGAGGTAACAGACACAACAAAGGTAGGATGCAGTGCTCAGAGCATGCAACCAGCATCAGGAATGCTGCTAGCTTGAGCACAACTGAGAAAGCATTTCTTAAAAGCCCACAGGAAACAAGCTTTCCATTTTTGGCTCCCAGATATTTGAGTAGGCTTCTCATTGCCATACAGCTAATCATTGTATTTCAACTTTACTGCCACAGCAAACTGATCCAAAGACAACTTTGGGAAGAAGATGAAGAGATTTCAGATGGGGATTTAAACAAACAAGGTCCTTGAACAGAGCAGTCCTTGTTTGAAGTGTCCAGAGCACATTGGTGCCTGTCCTCACAAGCAATTACAAACCTTTTTTTTTTTTTAAACAAAAATACAACAAAACAAAAAAACCCAAACCTTCACTTCATTATTTGTATGTTCTTTGTTATTTTCCCCCTCCTTACCTAGCTGTTGAAATGTTCTTTGGGGGCTAACTGATCTAAACTGATCTAACCTGATCTTTTTGGGTCTAAGAGACATTTCATTTAAAAAATAAAAAGGAAAAAAAAAACCCTAAAGCCCTAGACATACTCTAAAGAAACAGTTATTTGGGGGAAAATGCATTCCCACTTCCTAGTAAAAGCAGAGGAACCAACTTACTTTGGTGGAGTAAACTTCAAGTTTCTGAAGGCATATGCTGATCCAACAGCTGATCCAAACTTATCAATATTCTAAGCAGCATGTTACAGATCTGAAGGAGCCATTTTCTCTGTATATGAAGAGCAACAGATGCAGCAAGATTTTCAGCACATTCTGAGCTCCTGTGATGTTCTTGTCATGGCAGTAAGCAAGCAGGCTCAGGGAAGCTGCCTCCCAGTAGCTGCACAGAGGGGAAAGGGGCAGGTTCTCTCCATCTGGCTCAATTCCAGCAAGAGCATTTAGATTTGCAGCCTGTCCAAAACTCAAACCTGTTGCAAAGCTATTTCCTCTCCCCCTTCCAGCTAAGCTTAATTATCTGCTTCTGCTTTACATGTGACCCCAGAGGGCTGCTGAGAGAAAGAGCCTCCTCCTCCAGCAAGGCTGGTACTATCTGTCCAAACAAGCTGTGCTCAGCACCCAGGGACTCTCCCCCTCTGCCTGGAACCCTCTGCATGGCAGACACACTACCAGGCAAGAAGTCTTTTTCTGGCCTAAACCAGGGACTGCATATCTGGATTAGCAGGACCAGAGCACAGCCAGATACTCCATCTACAGAGGGGGAGTCAAAGAAACAGGTGAACAGGTGCAGACACCAAAAAAAAAAAAACCAGAGTTACTGTCTCGCTGATGAGTGCACAAGCTGATAATATGCCTCCTAAAAGGAAAAGGGAGAGGAGGTCAAGGTTTGCTGTGCAGTACATACAGCTGAAGTTGCACTGGTTAACATCCAAAGTAAACAACACCCTAGCATTTAAAGCTATTACCAACATTCCTACATCTCTCCACGCTGGAAGAACAAAGAAGTGTGCTTGCCTTCCCCCTGCCCCCATCTTCTTCCTTTAAGTATTATATGGGGGTTTATTCTCACAACAATTTCTACAGTATGAGGGGGCTGAACATTTTACATCACTTGATAGATCTGACTTAGCTGTGTGTAAAACTTGGGGCTTTCCATACTACTTGGAGAGTTGCAATGCTATACTAACCAATCATTGAGTGAAGTATTATCAATCTCATACACCAAGGCACCTGCCACTGGAGCAACTAAAGCAGATACAGAGCAAAGTTCTTTCAGACCATGTACCCATTTCTGAACCATTACAAGATATTTTACTGTTGAAGGCTCTATTATAACTCCTCTGCAATACTGGGTCCAGTTCTGGAGCCCTCAACACACAAAGGCCATGGAGCTGCTGGAGCAGGTGCAGAGGAGGCCACGAGAATGCTCAGGGGCTGCAACACCTCTGCTCTGAGGACAGGCTGAGGGAGCTGGCATTGTTCAGCCTGGACAAGAGAAGGCTTCAGGGGGAACTACTAGTGACCTTCCAGGACCTAAAGGGAACTTCCAAGAAGGCTGCAGAGGGCCTGTTTGCAAAGGCCTGGAGGGAAAGGACAAGGGGCAATGGTTTGAAATTGGAGAAGAGTAGATTTAAACTGGACATGAGAAAGAAGTTCCTTGCCACGAGGGTTGGAACACTGGCCCAGGTTGCCCAGGGAGGTGGTTGAGTTCCCATCCCTGGAGGCATTCCAGGTGAGGCTTGCCAGGGCTCTGGGCAAGCTGCTCTAGTTGGGGATGTCCCTGGCCACTGCAGGGGGGTTGGACTAGATGAGCTCCAGAGGTCTCTTCCAACCCAAACCATTCTAGGATTCTAAGAAGTCTGCTGCAAAGGTGTTCATTTTATCAATGCCCTACAGACTTGGACAACAAAGGAAATCCCACAACAATTGCAAATGGCTCTCTCTGAAGTATCCCCAGAGCACCTTCACCAGCCAAAAGGAGGGAGCCTGTTAGTTTGCTGAGATGAGATCTGCACCCACAGGAACCACTTCCCCTCCTGAAACCGCAGGGACTACGCAGGGCAAACCACAACCTATCATTTGGTGTCTCTCAACAGACAGCAAGAACAAATTGCCAACTTGAGAGCTGCAGCCCATCATTAGGAGATCTCCAAGCTAAGAACTTTTATCCTTGACACAAGTATTTCTGACAAATCATCATTGCCCCCTACTCTTACATTTAGGGAGTTGACATCATATAAATCAATCTCCTTCTCCTACAGTTCCCCCTGTGTATTTTCACAGGGCTGCTCTTGTGCTGCCTAACTCAGGTTAGATGACTATACAGCAGCTTACAGCTGCAGAGAAAATCCCTAATTTAAAGCCAGACATGATTTGAGAACAGCAGCTGAATTTTGGCTGAGGCCCCTGCCTAATTTGGGACATCACATAATCATAATTTTTCAGAAGGCAGGGCAAAAAATAGTATCTTCTTGACACAGCTCAGAAAACCACATTATTTTCTTACTTGCAAGCACCAACTGTGAAAGCCACTTAACAAAAGAACAGGAATTATCATCATGGGACTTCCTGATGCTCAAACCAGAGCAAAATTTTAGAAGGCATTACGACAGCTGAAAGAGTTTTCTGATCTCAACCAGTACCTACACAGACTGCTCAAGGAACAGACAGGTACTCACAGACACCTACCTTCAGCTGTCCACATAAAACTCCACAGTTGTGTAGCCCTGGCTTGTCAGGGTTTTTTTTTGCCTTAGGCCAGCAGGTCCTAGCTAGTCCTTTGTGGCTGAGATGTGCCTTCAGAATGCACTGGCAGACAGGAAACCTCTCTCCTATCTGGCTGTTGCCACCACCTCTCCCATTTCTCTCCCTCTTGCACATTTCCTATTGACTTTCTCATGTCTTACACTGCAGCTTTTTCCTATTTCCTTTTTCTCCTTGCTCATTATAGCTTCCCTCCTTCCATTCTCTTCTTTTGCCCTTTTCCCAACACTTTGATCTCAGTCCCTACTCATCAGAGTGTTGGTTTGCATCTGGGCACAAGAGCAGCATGCAATTGTGCCTGTGTGCCACAGAGAGGAGACGCCTTGTCTGATGCTCTGCCAATAAGCTCCACTAACAGCCACTATCATAACAGCCTAAAAAGACTTTCAAGCAGCCATCAGATACTTTAGGTAAGCCTGCAGGTTGAAGCTTGTATGTTTATGGGAGTGGTGGACTCAGCTGTACCTGTCTCACATCAGTCTAGTGCTTTATTAGCTGGGTCTTTTCCTCCAGACTGGGAAAGGCTTGCTCCAGTCAATTCAGGTTTCCACCTGAGCTTTGCAACCCTGTTCCAGCATTACCACTCATTACCACTCACAGCATCTAACTCTTGACATAGTACTGGTTCATCTTGGGAAGCTCAAGCTCTTGGTAAAAAATGATTGCCTGTGATACCACAAAGCAGGATTCACAGCCTGCAAATGAATTCTAGATCAGCTTCTCATATAAATAAGAATAGCTGTGCTGCTACTCACAGTTTCAACAGCACTTGGTTAAAAGTAAGACATCCACCAACATCTCTGAAGACTTCCAATAAATATTTCAAGAGCTCAGGAGTAAAGGGAAAAACAGTTCGAGTCTTGCCCTTGTGCCAACAGAGAGCAACCAAGAACTCCCATAACCTGGGGATTCTCCCTTAGGTTTCTAGCATGAACAATGCAACTCCTTTCTAACCACCAAAAGAGGCTCTTTGGCTCAAGTCACACAGTTGAGTCAATCTCATAAACAGCCCTCTTCCCAGATCATAAAAGGGTTTGTTTTTCTGAGCCCTTATGAACTGAGACCCAAGTGCCAGTTCCAGGACAGCACACAGTGTTAGCATGCCAGTCCTGCAAGGGACACTGCCTATCCTCAGCAGCACATTTGATACTATCCCATTAACTAATAGGGCAATGATCCAGACAGATAACAGCTAAATTATTTGAAGTGCAGGAGCTCCTGTGCTATGCCTTAGGATCTTTTCCACCTCCAGTATCTGCTCTCATTCATTTGCTTTCCCAGTGCCAGAGCAATTTAATGAAGCACCTTACCAGCTGACACCACAGAGTCCAGAAGTTTCAGTGTTGTCAAAACAAAGCTTAAAATAGCCACACTGTAACATTTGCCAACAAATGTAAACAGCAACATTTCTTATTTACCACCAGGCTTCACTAAATGGTGGCAATAGGCAAGAAAGGGTTCCTGCTCCTTAGTCTTACAAGTCAAAACAGACATAACACTGAAAATGCTCAAGGAAAGGATGCAGAGTGCTAACAAAGCATCAGTGATGTTTAGCAGACAATTTGTGAGTGCCACAGTCTGAACACTGTTTGTTTTGTTTTTACTATTTATACTTATGCTTACATTTGAAACATAAGGACACTGTTTTTCCTGTCATTTTTTAATATATTTATTTTTAAATGTTTTCTTTTGAAAGAAAAATGAGTAAACCTTGTTTCTTCCTGTCTTTTGCTAAGTGTGCTGTTCCTATTTTGTAAGTATCCTGCCTTCTATTTTATCCCTTGCAGACTCTTCATCAAACACTGCATGTTTTACATCCCTTTCACTTCACTAAACACTTTGCTACTGCTTCCCCTCTCCTTATTTTGAGCCTTTTCTTCTCATGTTAAGACATTATCTACATCCAGGCTCCTGACCCTTAGTTTAATCAAGCTGAGACATGAACTAACACTTCTGTTCTTTAAACCTAATAATTATCCAGAACAAGGCCACAGAACACAGCATCACTTACCAGAGACTATGCATCCAAGCCTATTTTCTCTTAGTGCTACTGATGTCTCTTACACAAAAAAGATCTAGTTGAAGTAGATAAAATATTAGGGACTAAAGTGAAAGAAAGGAGAGTGCTCAGGCAGAGGAATATTTGTAGAGCCTTAGGAATGCTACAAGAAGCATTTTTATTAGCATCTCAGATCACCCAGTCTAGAAACTCATGGATAATACAAATGGGATTCACTATTAAGTCTCCTACTGGTAATTTTCAGAGGGAAGGAAGAGATATTTGATGAGAAAGCTGGAGGATAAAGTCTTGATAGCAAGAGCCTAATGCTACCTTTCAAGTAGCACAACCAACATACTTGCCATTGTTTAACCTAGGACACACAGTGACCCAGAAGGACCACCAAGAGCTTGAAGTGGAGAATTCAGCCTCCAGATCAAGGCAAACAGTGCTCCTCTCTGAGACACTTTGTGTAACTAGAAACTGTAGCACTGGGCTGGCAGTTGTAACCATGAGAGGCAAACAAGCCAATCCAGAACACTGTGGAAAAGATGGAAAACCAAGTTAGTGTTGAAAATCCATTTGATTATACTCCGAAGCTTCTTGGGAAAGCAGGGAAACATAAACAGGCCCTGAAGCTACTCACTGAGTAGGAATCACACAAAATGCTTCAGGCACAAATTCACTAGGAGACCCCACTTGAAATAATCAAAAGATCTTGGGATGCAGTCATGAAATATGTAAAATAGCTAGTACAGGTGTCTGCACTGCTTTCCCCTCGCAAACAGATGAATGCTCTGCACTACCTTCAGATGGACTGCCAAATCCTCTTCAGTGCCTAAATCACTTCTTTTACAATACAATACACAACAGTTCTGAGAGTAAACAAAAGCTTCCTTTGATTTCCAGAAGGAAGATTGTAGTCAGTGTTGCCACCAAGAAACTCTTCTCCTAGATGGGTCTGTCACTTGTACAAAGATTGGTCCTAGAAGATGATGAATGAACACCTACAAAGCTCACCAGTGACCTCAGCAACTTCTGCTCCAAGGGTAAGATTGGTCTTAGAAGATGATGAATGAACACCCACAAAGCTCACCAGTGACCTCAGCAACTTCTGCTCCAAGGGTAAGATTGGTCCTAGAAGATCATGAATAAACACCCACAAAGCTCACCATGTTTTTTCTCAGGTATCTCTAAATACCAGCAACAGGCATTAACAAAACAGACCAGTAATCTTAAAGCACTCCACTGTGCAAACAATTGTCCACAGGAAGAAAGGGGAGGAGTGCAACATGGAGAAGGACAACCCATACTTGCCAGTCACTGTTGTGCCAGCACACTACCAGCACTCAAACACTACTTTGGTAAGTCAGTCTAAGAGTTCTCTGTAATCAGACTACAGCAGGCTGGAAAACCAAAAAGAGGTCCCTCCATCTTGCAGCAGGATTTACATATTCCATGTTTACCTAGGTCCCTGTGGATATCACTTTGACACCAAGATCTCAGATTATCACCATGCCATATCTCCAAACTCCAAACCTTCTAGGCTTTGCCCTAACTAGCTCTGGTGAGCATTTTTTTTTTGCTGCTAACTGCATCACACTCTGATTCCTGCAGATCTGGACAAGAGTTTTAAAAGTCTAAAACTGAAGTAGCCTCCATCCCAGTACCATCCCTAATCTATCCATTCAAAACACTAGTAAATGCCATAATAGGAGTTCTGTGCACAGGGAGAATTAATACAATTGGGCTAACAGATGAAATATCCTTCTTGCCTCCACCCAAATAATCATGACGCCCACAGCTCTAGTCAAAACTAGAAAATCAAGCTCACCTCACCTTCTGTCTCCAGTAAAAACCCTAATAAACTATGCAGCATGAACTGGTAGCATTTGCTTCTGAGCCAACAGTAAACATCACAGACAGCATACTCTCTTCTGAAGGCTTCAATAAAAGCAAAATAACAAAATAGGAATTTATGCACAGACTACAGCAACTACTAATTTGCAAACATAGTGAATGAAGGCACAGCAATGGAAAGCACAAAGTGACTTGCCTTGATTACTACTCTTTTTAGTCCATAGAAATATAAACTCTGCTACTTACACGAGAATAACATATAGCTTCTCAGTAACACTAAGGTATGACTTTCTAGGACATTCTTATCCTGTTTCTCCAGTCCCAGTTACTACAGGGACTTACAAACAGTAAAAGACAGGGAAAGTGCATCTAGCAGATAAGAAACAATTAGGATCTATTTTAGTCCCAAGTCAGGAGCAAATCAGCAATTAAAACCTCTCCAGGGTAATTATGTGTAAACTCTACCTCTCCTATTTTCCAATCATAGCAACAGAAACTACAGCACTGTTATAAATAAAACTCATTTGCAAGCAACTGCATGGGAAGAGTTACCAGTTCCTCAACAAGGTACTGCAAAAGCAGCAAGAGCCTCTATTCTTGTGCTGTGCTTTAATAAATACCAAGAAATATAAAGCAAGTTCTGGAGCTGTGCAATTGCTCAACTCTGCAGCCTCTTTGGAATGGTTACAGGAAGCAAAATACAGTTCACTACCAGACCAAAAAAAGTATTAATCACACACAAATATTTCTTTAGTGTCATAACAGGATACAGCAGAGTTCTGATCATCCTTTAGTGGCCAACCAGAACCTGAAAATGGCTGAATTTCATCCTGGCCCCCACCACGTCCTTGCAAAAAAAAAGAAGAATAAAAGCCTTATCTCCCTCAGCCATGTGTCGCCTGCCACAAACGGCAGAGCAGAGCAACGCCCAAAGGCAGCCCCGGAGAGGCCGGAAGCGAGCCAACGTGGGCACACACATGTGCAGCCTCCCACAGAGGAACAGGAAAACATCTCCTCTAACATACCTTCCACACAGAGAGAAGGCTCAAAGCTGCCCTTGGGTAGCTCCTCCAGTCCAATCTCCTCCTACAATCCTCATGCTGGCAGCCCAAAACAGCATCCAGCAACAAATCCAACCCAGCGCTAGTAGCAAGGCAGAAAACTGGGGAAGAACAAACCCAGACCTTTTCAGGCTCGAAGGTATGGTAGATCTCATCTAAATCCAGAGCTGGATGAAGAAATCAGACTTTTTTTTCCATTCATTTGACCAATTTTAGATACCTGCTTTAGGCTAAGAAATGGTCACCTAGATGTGCCCAACTTAGCGCTAGTAACAAGGCAGAAAGCTGGGGAAGAACCAAACCAGACCTTTTCAGGCCTGAAGGTATGGTACATCTCACCTAAATCCAGAGCTGGATGAAGAAATCAGACTTTTTTTTCCATTCATTTGACCAATTTTAGATACCTGCTTTAGGCTATGGAATGGTCACCTAGATGTGCCTATTTTCTGCCACTGACTATAAAGCAATCTAGATGAACAGCTCAGAGATGTCTACCTCGAAGACTTAAGTTAAGCAAGATAAATGTCACCTTAGGAGGCCTCTAAACAAATACAGCATAGCTAAGAGAGGATTAGATTAAGAGGGTGTAAATGTTTACAAACAGAAAGTAGCAGTACAATAAGACTGCAGATGAATTGTTTGATATGGTCCACTGGGCAACAGGATTATGAAAAGACATAGCTGACAAAGTAAAAACATCTTGCAAGAAAAAAGGGAAGTAAAATGCCACTGCTTAACATTCTGATTCTCTCTATACAACTAACAAGCCATGCAGGACACCACCCTGGACCACTTTCTGCTTAAGTATTTCTAAATCTCAAGTACTACATCACAAGAAACTCTTTTTTTCTGCTAGCACCCTTGACATGTTTCTCCAAATGCTGAGTAGCTGATGGAGAATGGCTCAAGGAAGATGATTCTTCAGTAACTTTGCTGAGCACTTATTACTCTCTCAGAAGTCTCAATATCTGCCATGGTTGGTTTTTTTTTGTTTAATACCTGGCACTTACTTTCCTCAGTCTTAAAGACATTGGAGGAAAAAGATGCAGGAAAATGATGTTGCTTTGGTAATCCAGCTGAAAAACAGAACCCAACACAGGGATGAAGAAAAACCATTATCAAAATTAACTCTGTTTGGCCCACAGGGGAAATAATCCCAGACACATGTGCTATGAACTGGCATGACTGTGTTTCAGACACTAAAATCCATTGAACTTTTTGGGGAAAAAAGAAGAAAACACTATGAATAATAAAAACCAAATAAAAAAAAAGAGGAGGAGGTTTAATAAAAACCTAATTTATCATACTGGCTACAGAACAGCACCAAAAGCAGCCATTCATACATTCTTTCTAATTTAAATATACTTTAATACCATCCATGACATCATCATCAAGAACATAAAAGACATAAAACATGTAAAGGATGGGACAAGTGTAACCTGGACAAGGGAAGGGTTAAACAGCTACCAAAGCACATGGTATGGTTGCCACCTTAAACTGAAGGGATACAAAAGGAAATACTTGCTGTCTGCACCAGGGATTGAAGCAGTTCCACATATGTAAAATGCAAATATGTAATGCTAATATGGAGAAAAATGCAGGCCCATGCTACCCTGTTATTACTCATAACACCATTTGGCACAGATGCAAGCTGGGTTTTTCTGTTTTAAGGCCGTTCCCAACTCAATCTCATCCCAGGAAGGTCACTGATAAACACAGAAAGAATCACACATGTCATATGATTTACACCATGGAGATCTAATGACAGCAGAAGCATCAAGTTTATTTATATTGCACCTGCTTTAAATTCCAAGCTTGAGAGCTGGATTTAAAGAGGCAATACAGAGGTTTCTTGGGTCTCATTGGAGAGCAAGTTTTACACCAAGGTACTGTTGGGACAACAATGATTGGAAAACCACCCTCTTCCAGATCCAGCATGATGCTGTAGATGAAAAGGAGGGGCCTTGCTCCAGACACTAGTAAGGAGATGCCCACATGATGACAACAGGCACCACCACCACCTCATCCAGGACTCTGCTGAAAGGTTCAGCCAGGGAACAAATGGGCCATGACAACTGAATTCCCTTTGCACCCCCAGAGCTGGCATTCCCTTAGACCAGAGGTGAAAAGCTGTGGCAAGACCAGGCTCTGCTTCCCCACATTACCCTAACCATCACACAACCCAGACACCAGGCCTGAAAGCAAAGGAAATGAGAGGTTTTTTGGTCTCCACTGCATTTCAATTTGGCTGTTCCAATTCAATAATGGAGAGTATTTTCTTCTAGTAAAGAGCAAATTAAATTCCCTGTCTTCGTGCTTTTCCTTCCCATGCATCACTCAACTATGCTATGAAAATCCTGTCATTCCTTTTGATACCTTGCTACCTGCCAGAAGACAACATGCTCTTAACTACATGACAGAAGTCTCACAAAGCCACTGAAACACCACCTTCTTTTTACTGTCACTGTCTTGTCTGCTACAGAAGAAAAAATGTCCTGCAACTCAAGAATATCTCACATTCATGCCCTGTGAAAAAGAAAGAAGTTGAGTTTTCTTTTGTCAAACATACTACGTGATTCATTTCAAAGACTCAGTACTCTATGAACAGCACAAGCATAACCACAGAGGACAGATGATTGCGAGATGTACCAGAACCTTTCCAACACTGCCCAGGCACTGAAGACCTGTGGAGCCATGAAAAGGCCTAAGAGCAAGTAAGAACTACACTCACTCTCTTTCCTGCCCACACTTGGAGTCTAATAGGTGATGTCAGGCACCCAAAAGCATCATCCCTCTGTCCCAGCCCTGCCTTCTCTCTCCTGTGCCAGAACTGCTTGTGTTGGTAGTGAAAGGCCAAAGTAGCAACACTTTGGTCACACACATTCACACCTTAACCACCAAATATGCACAATAAAGGAGAGCAGAATAAAATACATAATAAAAGATAAGTTTTACAGCTTACAAGTACCAAAAAAGGTATCTTATTTTCTTCTCAAAAACAAACCTGAAAACATGCATTCCATATTTCTGTCTCAAAAGAACATAAGAGGTTTCCCACTTGATTTTTTTTCTGTATAGAAAGTACATTTGTTCCTCCCCCTGCCTCTGAAGCATCCCAGCACAAGCAAGAGAACTCCAGACTGCTAATGAAATGCACATGGCAGCACCTGGGGAAAAGCCCAGAGGCCTTAGCAGGTATCTAAGGCAATGAACACATTACTGCTAAGGCCATGCAGACACCAGCAGACATTCCTGCTCATCAACTATCTCTCCTGCCCTCACCTGAAGTGACCTCGCTCTTTGGAAGGCTACAATGCTTGACCTAAGGAGAAACAAGTGCATCCTCTAGGCAGCTTCAGAGTTCAGACTCAAGCTGTATCCTAAATTCTGGTCACTCTTCCTGCTTTAACTTCTCACAGGAAGACTTCCTTTTGGTATTCCTCCCAACACCAACCCTTCCTGGAAGCTGAATTAACAATCTCTGGTTCTTACAAAGTCAGCCTAGCAGGCTTGATAGCAGTTGGACTTGAAATACTCCAGTTTCAAAGCTAACACAGCTGCCTTGACAGTCAGCCATCCCAGGTACATCCTGATTCCCAGAAACTCCAATTTAATCCTGCTTTTCTGATCCTGCCTGGCTGCTGTCACAGAAGCCAGAACACCACAAGCTCTGGGAAAAGCCAAAGAAGAAAACTCTTATTTGATACTGACCTGTCCGTGATTGTAGACTGTGTGCCACTCATTGGAGCCTTCGGCAAGAAGTCGTATTATCCAATTTACATTTTACTATTACTGCAGGGATATTAACGAGGCTTTGCCCCCCACATGCACTGAGGCTCAGGATCCAGCCTTGCTCCAGAAGAGGCATGCACAGAGAACAAATTCAGTTCACGGGCAGGAAAAACAATAAAGAAAAAGAACAACTCCAAAACTCTTCTAGCAGTCACTCAGAATATCCAGACCACGGAAGTGGGGTGTGGGGGATGCTCAAGAAAAACTCCAGCAAAATAAACCCAACAAAAGAACAAAACAAGCTCTCCCCCTCGATGCTCACTTAGTCCAGAGGAAGGAGAAAAGTAACGCGTGCCCAGAAAGAAAATCTTCACTCCTCACCGGTCCGGAGCTTCAGCGCGGAGGGGAACTCCCGGGATCCGCGAAGGCGGCAGGACAGCAAAGCGAAGCTCGGGGCCGGCTGCTGGCGGGGCTCGCCGGGCCGCACACCCAGCTCCCCGACTCGCTCTCGGCAGGAAGGGGTGGCAGCCGGGCGCTGGGTTCNGTTCGGGGGCAAAGTTCCGCTGCGAGCGCTTAGCGGCGCGGCCCACTCCTACCGCCGCTCAGCTCCGCTCTTCCCGGCCCGGTTCCGGTCCAGCCTAGCGCTTCTACGAGGCGGGAGCGGCGTTTCCCGGCGGAGCCTGCGCTGAGCCGGGCCGGGCCGGGCTGCCTCCGCTTTCGCCCCTCCCCGCACCGCCGCCGCCACCTCCTTCCCTTCCCTTCCCCTCCCCCGCGCTTTCGGGGGGCCTGTACCTCCCG
>VWZO01007113.1:260702-278426 GCA_013396975.1 Bucco capensis
CGGGCGCGGGGTTCCCCCCCTCCCCCGCCGCTGTTTACGGCCTCTCCCCCGCGGCGGGCGGACGGCTCGTCCCGCCAGCTGCCGGTGTCCTAAGGGCCGCCGCGCCAGGGCCCATGTCCCGCTACCGGCCCGCCCCGACCCCCCGCCCGCCGGTTCGCCCACAGGGGGGTCGGGAAGGGCGGCCGCCCCGCCGCCTTTAGGCCCGCAGGTCCATGCCCCTCCGCTCCGCCTGTCCCACTTCGGCCCGAGTTAGAGCGGGGCGTGGGGGCCCGGCCTGCCGGCGAGGCCCCGAATGGGCTCGGTCAGTTCGGNCCTGCCTCCCGCCGTTGGCGCGCCGGCCCTCCTCTTCCCCCGGCTTCTCTGAGCGGCTGTTTGGGTGCCGGCTCTTTCCCTTCGGCGCAGGAGGAGGCCGGGAAAGGGGTTTCTCCTCATCACCGGCCCCTCGTCCCCAGCTCGCACAGGGCGTTCCTCTTCATCCAGCCCCTTCTCTCCGGGCCGAGCCCCGCTCTTCCTCCTCCCCCCCCACCGCCGCCCGGGAGTCCCCCGAGCTCGGCTCCGGGACGGCACACGTCAGCCTCGCCGCCTGCCTCGGCTCCCCTTCCGGGCTGGCTCCCAGCGGGCCCCCGTGCCCGCTCCGGCTTGCCCCGGCTTCGGTGAGGGAAGGCGGGTACTAGGCCGAGATCCCCTGCCCTCCCTGGCCCCTACTGGGACAGCCGCACAACCTTTTCCAGGCCAGCTGCGTGTTTCCTTCTGTTCCCAACCCAACTTTTTAACAGCTAGTCCTCCTTTGGCCTGCCGTATCGCTGCCCAAGAGGTTTCCCTCTCCATTTCCCATCCCTCCCGGAGCTCCATCTCCAGTCCTCCTCCTCCCTCCCCTCCCAGCCCGCTCCTCTGTTTTATCTTGTCACAACCTCGTAGAAACAGGGAGTGTCCCTGTCTCCATCAGCACGGTATGCGGTGTGGAAAATATGACACCGAAGAAACTTGTAACAGGAAGAAACTTGTAACAGGAAGAAAATAAGTAGCAAATTCAAAGAGTAAGGTGGCAGGAGCCATGCAGCTCTGGAGCGTCTGCATGCACTGCTTACTCCCAGACCTTCCATGAGTCCATGGTGAATCTCGTCCTGAATCCAAGATCAGAAGCAGACCTGATCCCTCCCTGCCTTCTAGAAACACTGCAGTCCAGAGCACACTCCCACTCCCATTCTCTCTCCAATATGGTAAGGTGAGTCACAGACTGTATATTAGCATGCCTATTAAACACAGATTATCTGGGCATTCCGATGAAAACACTTGTGGATTTCCCTGCTTTCCATCCTTGCTGCTACTTGCCATTTATGCCACATCAACACAACTCTAGAGAGAAGGGCCTGTCTCAGCTGCACACGTGTTTAAGCACCAGAGCCTGTTTCTGACAGTGCCTGAACAGCATGAAGCAAATAGTAACAGATCAGAAGCCAAGTTCCAGCTACATTACCTAATCCCAAAATCTTACTGGCAACACAAGAGGATAAATAAGATTCCAGCCAGGCACCTAGCAATAACATCTATATACTAGAAGTTCAGGAACCTTCCATGCTACTGTGCCTCATGTTCCCAGGAATTACGACTCATGAGCACCACAGAAAGTGGAATGGAAAGCAGGACAGTTCTGCTGCCAGGGAGAGTGGGCATTAATATCTGGCCTCCCAGCACAAGAGGAGCTAGTGGAACATCAGTCTTTCCTACCAGATGCCAACAGATCAGAATAAGCTTCTTAGCTAATCCCACCATCCTCCTTCTCTCTAATTGATCTTACCTTGATATTCTTCTTCACTGGACTTGGAAAGAGTCTAAAAAACAGGCTTCTGGAATCTCAGGAGCAGATACAGGAGCATATCTTGCTGGAAGCTCTATTCAGGCTCCTGCTGCTCTACAACATTCAGCTTTTTCCCCCTCGAAGTGAGCAGGACTCAGGAAGGCAGGAGACTGTCTGAGAGTCTGAAGAATTGGTTGTTTTGGAGAAGTTCAGTGCAAAGAGGGGAAGCATGGGATGAAATCATTTTTTACATGATACTAGACATATATACACAGGACATTTAGACTTCCTCTTTTGGTTTCCTTTGGAGCAAGAGAGACTTGGAAGGGGGAAAAAAAAAGGAAGGGGGAAGTGCAAGACATGAAGCCACAACTGCCTCTCTGTCTGCAGCTGCATGAAATAGGGGTCATGGAGTGACTGGATACCTCTATCCATTTATATTTATGATATATCTCTTTATTGCATCTTCTTGGCAACAAATCCCTCCTTTCTTTTAACTGAGAGAACATCCAGTTCTGTGCCTTGAGAGAGCAAAGCTCCTGGGAGACTTTCTTTTTCATGGCAGGCCCAACATTGGCAGATTAGGCCTTGATGCTTTTTTTATGACTTTAATTCTATTTTATTGTGCATGTCAACATCATAACAATAGCAATTAGCTGGAGGAAATCCTAAAGAGGGGAGGGGAAAAAATGAGAACAAGAAGGAAACTGATCCTCTGCTGCAGTAAACACATCTAAAACTCAGTTGAGCCTTTAACATTGGCCAAGAATTTACTCACTATTGTCAAAAGAAACATCAGACAAAACTACACTAAACAAGGAGCCTGAAAGCCTTGTGCTGCATGGTTCAGTGGATGAACTCTTGCTCAGAATGGGCTGCATTCACAGTTCAATGTTTAATGCAACAATTAAGAAGAAAAAGCACTAATAAAGCAATGCAAAAGCAAGACTCTGAAGGCAGAACTGCATATGCTGGGGTTTTTGGTGGGAGCTGATTGTGTATTTATGTTAATACAGATATCTTACTGCGTGGCCAGTTATACACTGTGGAATCCAGCATGGGGGGCAGAGAAATCAATAAACAATTACACTGTGCAGTACCAATTAAACTAGATCTTTTGAGGGGAGCTCTAAAGTCATCACTTAGCCTAGATAGTAACAGCACACAGACAGAGATGCTACAAGAGTAAATTGTGTATTAACCTCATCAGTCTGTGTCTCTAGGGCAAAGCACCAATGACCCCAACAGTCTTTTATATATCTATATATATAGAGAAAGAGAGAGGGGAAGAGAGAGAGAGAAAGAGAGAGAGAGAGAGAGAGAGAGAGAAAGAGAGAGAGAGAGAGAAAGAGAGAGGGGGAGAGATAGATAGATATAGAGAGATAGATATAGATATAGAGAGATATAGAGAGATAGATATAGAGAGATAGATACAGAGAGATTGATACAGAGAGATAGATACAGAGAGATAGATATAGAGAGATAGATATAGAGAGATAGATACAGAGAGATTGATACAGAGAGATAGATACAGAGAGATAGATATAGAGAGATAGATATAGAGAGATAGAGAGATACAGATATAGAGAGATACAGATATAGAGAGATACAGATATAGAGAGATAGACATAGATAGATATAGTCTTTTATATATCAATATATATTTACAGCCCAGAGCAGAGCTCAGCAGCTCAAATAGGGAGGACACTGAAGCAAAGAAGGTTGAGTCCTATGAAGTATAACCTCTTGCTTTGCTTTAAAGGATGGCAGGAGGAGGGCAGATCCTTGGAAGTGCCTTATCCAGGACTCCTGGCAAGGCAGACTTGCAGAGAAAGGTTCCCCTGAGGTTTTTTTGTGGCAAAGCCTTGTGTAGCTGAGGCTCACTGAGGAGCTGTTGCCATCTGCTGGGCAGAGCCTCTTGAGGCACCTCTCTTCCCAAACCCTGGCAGCTCAACAGGAATCTGTTCTTAACCCGGCAAGAGCATTTCCATACACCTGAGCTGTTCAGTTCCTTCTTAAAGTCCTTTTCTAAAGATCCCTTAGAGTGGCCACTCACCAGCTGCCAAACTTCCCCTGGAACTTGAGGGTGACAGGACAAAGCCAGCAAAAGCTAACAGCTCTTCTATGGATTTACTAGAGCAAAAAGGGAAGTGCTGGTATATTGGGAGAACCAAACAAGAGCTGCTCCTTGTCCAGAAATTGCCTGTGCAAAACAAATTGAATGCTGACTGCTTCTCTCTGCATCTCTGAACTGTGATTTCTTTGCAGATGTGTTATTTTACTTCCAGCCAAGCTATACAAAGGATGTCAGAACATATCCATGATTTCCATGAAGCTTAAAACTTCCTCTCCTCTATTTTTATCCATGAAGCCAACCTGCTGACAGCACTTGAATTAGTCTAAGAGCAGACTCCAAGGACTTCAAATGCCTCCATGCTTGGACTATTGTTGGAAGGGAATTAAGCCTTGAATATCATAAAACCACAATTTCTTCAAATACAAATAAGGAGTTCAGCTAGAAAAAGAAGGCAGAGGACTGGAAGAGGAGGCTCATCACATGAAATTCTGCTGCAGAAGCATAAAGCAGGCAGCAGGGAAAGAATGGCTTGAACAGAAATAATGGGAAGATAAAAAATGGAGTTAATTGGGACTGGGGAGGGGGAAGATTTCACTCTCTACAGTCCAAGCACATTTGCCTGTTGACCTAAGGCTAGCTTCTGGCCTCTTGCTCCTGAAGACATGAAAGTTGGAAGCTGCTTGCAGCTCTAAAACAAAGCTTCTGTGCTTTCCTCTCTGCTTCTGGACTACCTCAGAGGTTAAACAAATTCCCAGCATAAATCATTGCACTCCCTGAGACCTTTTCATCCTGCAGCTGGACTGCTTGTACAGCTTAAACAGGCCAGCATCTCCAGAGGACTCAGCACTACTCAGCTGGAGGATTCTGAGGTAGATTTAAGGGTTACATCCAAACAACTAAATTGGCTTAACTATTTATAGTAAACAGACTTTTGGCATGCTGAATCTCTGGCCAAATGCTGTGAGCATAAGCAAGGCAGAGTAGCTACTCTTCACCAGCACAACACTGCAGGTCTTTCCTGAGGGTGGATTGGCTATCCAGTTGGAGAGCTGCTGGCAGAGCCTTTCTTCTCCTCTGGCTCTGTACAGTGCCTGCTTCACAGGAATTCTCCTACTGCAAGCCCTGAAAGCATCACTGAAAGATTTCTCTGCCTGGTAACATGTCTAAAAAGCAATAATGGTGAAAGCTGTACACCTCAGTCTCTAAAATCCACTCCCCAACCATCCCTTTGTTCATTTACACTGGCAATGCAATCCACAGCCCAGCAACACACAAGCCAACTGAAGACCTGCATCCCAAGCCAGGGAACCAATTCCTCAGAGAATGAAACCATCTTTATTTTATAAAACAGAATACAAAGCATCTACACCAGTCACTGGTGGAACATTAGTTGCTATTACACAGTAATTCAAACACAAGTTAGGATTTCACACTAGTTCTGCAGTTTCCTTTTGCTCTAGCCACTAAGGACTAGCTTGAGGACATATCCCACCATGTGCTCCATAGCTGGGAAGTTATCCTTCTTCTGGCTCTGTGAGGCTATGCTGGAATCCATGAGAAAGGCTATGAGGTCTTTCTCTGCCTCACCAAGCCATTCCTAAATGCTCTTTTGGTTTTTGGTGCTCTTATTTAACTTCTAAAGCCTCAACATTGATCACAGTGCTCTACTTCTTCCAAGCAAGCTTCCCCCTCATTCAAAAGGGATCATTCCAAGGACATTAAGTATATTGTAGTTCAAAACATCTTCACACAAGGTGTTTCACAGATGCCTGCAGTCAGGAACTGACATCCTTATTCCCCTGGGCAAGTATTGGCTGTCCAGCCCTCACAGAAAGCCTGGAATCATGCATTAAGCTGCACATCAAAGCTCAGCAGAGGTCTGAGTCCAAAATGTCAGGACTGCTCAGGAAAATCACCTTGATGGTGACAAAGTGCCATCATGTTCAGGTGACAAAGTGTACTGAAAATGGGTCCTAGTGAGAAATGCTTCATTCACAGCAACAACATTTTGCCTTTCTACAGCACAGCTTGACACAGACCACCAAGGATTCATCAAAGGTGGTTTAGTGTTAACAAATGAAAGCAGCCCACGAGGTAGGTTATATTGTACCCACTTCATCAAGTGGGTAAACTGAGGCAAAAACCATGCCTGACAGCAGGAGGAGAGCTGGGAAAGAACCAGCAAGCCCCATCTAGCCCTTCTGGTCTCCCTTCAAGGCTCAGTAGTCTCATCAGCTCACCCATCAGTTGGCTTTGCTCATCTCAAGTGCTTTTGGGCTCTTCAGGTCTTTGGCTGCACCAGGCCAGGCTCACAGCAGCAGTGGCACCTGAGCTGCACTGCAGACCTGCTGCTGAGGCTCCAAAGAAATGCCCTTAAGAATGAAGCAATAACCAAGGAACAGTGCTTAAGAACACAAGAGTAAAATAAACATCAGAAGCTGCCAACTGGGGAACAGTTTTTCCCTGCAAATGAGACCAAATAAAGTAATGGTTTGGGGCTTTTTCCTCCTCCCAGGCAGGTTCACTTTTTTGCTTGCAAAAGGCCAGATTCTGTGCCTCTCACTTCTTTCAATTATTAGGCTGTAAAATCAGTCTCTCTTACTCTAGAAATGCTCACTTGTGTCAAGTGACCCAGATCCAATGAGGGAGACAGAAGTGAATCCAAAGCCCAGGGGTCATGCATCCATTCAGATGAAGGAGAGCCAAGCTTAGGTCTCTGGCCTAAACAGGACAGATGGGGAGCTGGGTAGCTTCATATTTTGGCCACTCCTCAACCAGACATCCCAGTTTGGATCTCAGGAAAGACTCTTGTTGAAACTGGTATCTATGGTCCTGGGGAAAAAACACCACTTTCAAGTGGTTTTCAATCCTATTCCACAGAGCTCCCAGACATTCACCTCCAGTATCCCAGCATCCCCAAACCCTGGGGCAGACTCTGGCTTCAGAGACACTGATCTCAAGCTGGGGTGACACTTCCAAGTGCAATAGAAATCCAGAGCCAGGCTCTGGCTTGTGTTCCCTTTAGATTGCCCAAATGGGCAAGCAGAGATTGTTTGCAGGTTGCTGCAGTAAAATGCTTAGCATTTCCTGTTCTTATGGAAGATTTGGGGGAAGGTGTCTGTCTGACAGGGTCAAGGCATGCCATTTGCTCTTGGGCTGGCTCCAGGCTCTGCCTGCATTTGGGCCAAAAAGCACAGCATTCTGCAAACAAATCAGGCCTTGGTCCATCAGCCAGAAAAACAACTTACTGGCAAGTCCTGATGGGGCTTCTCCAAACAGAGAGAGCTGGTCACTCAAGGAGCTAAAAGCAAGATTTGGAAGGGGTGGTTGGAGTTTTAACAGTCAAGGGTGTCTAAGTCAGCAAAGCTTTCACATCAGGGGCTGTGTCTTAGGATATATGAATATAGCACCTAGTCCTGCAAGATGCCACTGTTGATTAGAGCTTCTGGACACTACTGAAAAATAAGTTATCAATATGTTCTTAAATAAGTTATGAAAAGGAATTAGAAAGGGTAGGAAACAAAGACCTACCTAAAATACTGTTCATTCTTGCTCAACCACCAAAATACTTTCTCCCAAAGGAAAACACAAGGATCATGAACAAAGTGCAGATAACAACCATCATTTTGCATTTAAGTAGCACCTCTCAAGTCAAGATCTGAAAGTGCATAACACAGATGGATCAGCTCCATCACCCCCAATTCACAGCTGGGGGAAAGTAGGCACAGAGTTAGAGTTAGGTGACTTGCCCAAGGTCACAGAACCAGTTGGTGGAAGAGCCAGGAATCCCAGCTCTAATGAAACACTAGAACATGCTTCTTCCTAACAGTGTTGAGTCCCTCTAGCTGTCTAGACTGTACAGGACAGTGAACATGAAGATCTAGTGTTATTGTCTCCTCTCTTCCCAGATTCTATCAGTGCTGAAGGAGTTAGCTACTAACAGGACTATTTACACCTGCACTGCTGGACTAGTGAATGTCTAGTCTGTAAAATTAGCCCTTCTTTCACTGATCTCATTTAGTGCATGCTTCCATACACACTGAGCCAGCCCTGCCAGGCCAAACAACTGCAGCTCCAATGAATCCATGGCATAGCTCCATGGATTTCAGTGGAGTTATGCCAGGGGTGAATTTGGCTCCAGAACTGCTAACGTGAGTTGGCTCCTCTCCCACCAGTGGCATTTCAGGCACAGTCCCCTTCTTGCCAGACTGGGAACTCGAGGAAGTCTTTACTCAGCATCCCCTCAGTGGTTTTTCAGATGTCCATTTGTTTTCAAGCCCAACTCCTCACTCCTGCTGCTCCTCCAAGCATGGTACTTCTTCATGCTCTTCCTCCTGGCGAAGCGACAGATGCTGACCATGAACACCCAGGAGACAGCGTACATGATGACTCCTCCCAGCTTAATGTACCACCTGGGCTTGGGAGAAGCAAGCTCACAGTACATCAGCCAGGCCCCTACTCCAATCCTCACTCCAGTGAAGAGGACCACGAAGAAGAAATCCACCAGGTCACCTGTAAAAGTGTGGTAAGATCCCATCTCCTTCAGGAACCAGCGGGCCTGCAGCAGTGGGTTAGTGATCTCACTCCCAAAGATGACAGCATTGACCTCTGCAGCTGACTCCCCCAGTGCCAGGGATGCTGTGATGCCCAAGATGCTCACCAGATGGTGGGCCAGCATCAAGGCACCCTCTGTCTGGAAGTAGACACACCAACAAAGGTCAAAGAGGAAGTAGCCCAAGCTAAGGCACAGCACGTGTACCTGAAGAGTTGTGTTGGGTGATCCTGAAACATAAAGACACCAGACAGAGCTTTAAGGCATGGAGGCAACAAGGAGGCAGGAGCTGAGAGAAGGAAGGGCTATTCACCTTCAGCACTGGCAGGCTGGTATAAGCTTGCACTGATAACAGCTCAGCTGAAGATGTCAGACAAATCACAATACTAGAGTTGTTAATCCAACAGCTGCACACACATAATGGCCCCACATCATGATCACACCCCTGCCACACTGCAGCTGGGGAGAGCCACAACACTAGCAAAATACAGTACCAGTCTCTCCATTTCTCTAGGCCTTTCCACCACAGAGCAGCTCAGATATCATTACAACCATCATCCCTGAAGCCAGCTGCATACCGAGGTGGTAGGAAAACTCCACTTAGTGCCATTTCCCACTGGGGCACTTGGGATCACAACTTTCATTACTTACCTGGGTGACTCAAAGGCCAAGGGCCATCAATAAAGCCAATGTAAGCAGAGAGACAGGTAGCAAGAATGCCATGGGTGAGGGTGACCAGCCTGCAGCTCCATTCGTAGCTCCGGTGCGCGAAGCGATGGCAGAACCAAGCATAGAGAGAGAGCCAGGCAAGCAGGCTGCAGCCTACCCCCAGAGGCAGGGGGAACAGCATTCTGTCACAGGGAAGGAAAGACAAAACTGATCAGAAGGTCTAGCTTTTGGCAGTGTTAGCACAACCCAGTGCAATATTTCACCCCTAATCATCCCAGCACTGAGTGCACAGTGCTGGCTCCTGATGGTGCTGCTTGCTCCTGACCAATTTGTTTTCTGCAGAGGAACTACAGTTCATCTGGGGAAAAAGACATCCCTGAGAATTAGGGCAGATTACCATGTGGCCACCAGCATACAGAGCCCTAGCAGTGTCACCTCAGCTGCGGGAAGATGCACTGACCTTGTAGGCCAGAATGTTCCTAGCCTGGTTGAACAGAAAACCTACCACAACTTGGTAAAACATCTCAGAGGACTTCCCCAACCATGCAGGACCTGCTGGAAATGCATCTGCACTGCTTGGCTGAGGAGTGCCACCTCTAGCAATAAGGCTTTGATGCAGAGCTACACATGCCCCTTCATTTTAGTTCCCTGCCCATGTATCTGCACCTGAGTGGTCTGCTTGTACTGTCCTACCTGACCCACTCCTCATCCTCTCATGCTGTTTGCTACCTTGGTTTCTCCTCTCCTGAAACAGAAAACCCCAGAAAACTCCAAAACCACACAGTCTCCTGCTAGATTCACTATTAATCAATCTCTCCAGTACAGTGACACCAACTGTTTACAACTCAAGAGAAACAAACATCTGAGGAGGACAATGCTCTTGTTGCTAGAAGCCCACCAGATATGTAACACTCTAATATCTAGCTGTATTTCTAACACTTTTCCATGCACTACAAGATATGTCTCATCACTCCTGAGCATTCAAGGCAAGCACATCAAAAGAAGGTGAGTCACACTCTGGGATACATCAAGTTTCCAGTTGTGTAACAGCAGAAGTGCCACTGGTCCTGCTGCTACCTGCTGAGCAGCATGTGCTGCATTCACACCCAGAGGACTCCATGTGATGGAAGACTCAGAGTTGCTGTGCCCAAACCTTCCTGTTCAGCCTGTTGCAAAGCATTACCAGGAATGACTGAGGAGGCTGGGTAAACAAAACCATTATGTATCTAATGGGCCTCGTGAACATGGGGAAATGAAGCAAGGATGTGATTAACAGCTCAGACCAGGTGTTTCCACTGACATCCCTTGTACTCGAGATCTGCATGCATTTACAGCCAGGGAAGATAAAGCAGGAAGAAGTCTGAGATCACAGAAGAGGTTGATCAGCTGGAGAAGGAAGAGGCATGACCTTTTAAACATTTTGAGGTGTTTTCCACACCTCAAAGATATTTCTCCATCCCCTGGAAGACAGCAAGAAGAGGGCTCCCTTCCAATTGCACATCAAAGCTCAACATTTGTCATCAGCATATACAATATCTATTGCACCTGCAAACTACACCTGTCCCTGCACACTGGAAAGTGCAATATCCTTTCAAGCCAGCAGCAGTTACATTATCATTTGTACCACCAGTAGCAATGGGGTCATCAATGTCATCATTGCAGAGCCTGCTTTCACCTACCTAAAATCCTACTCCAGAACAGCCCCAAAACAGCTTAACAAACTAGATCCTAGAATGGTTTGGGTTGGAAGGGACCTCTGGAGCTCATCTAGTCCAACCCCCCTGCAATGGCCAGGGACATCCCCAACTACATCAGCTTGCCCAGAGCCCTGGCAAGCCTCACCTGCAATGCCTCCAGGGATGGGAACTCAACCACCTCCCTGGGCAACCTGGGCCAGTGTTCCACCACCCTCGTGGGGAGGAACTTCTTTCTAATATCCAGTCTAAATCTACTCTTCTCCAATTTAAAACCATTGCCCCTTGTCCTTTCCCTCCAGGCCTTTGCAAACAGGCCCTCTGCAGCCTGCTTGCAAGTCCCTTTAGGTCCTGGAAGGTCACTAGTAGTTCCCCTGAAGCCTTCTCTTCTCCAGGCTGAACAATCCCAGCTCCCTCAGCCTGTCCTCAGAGCAGAGGTGTTTCAGCCCCTGAGCATTCTCGTGGCCTCCTCTGCACCTGCTCCAGCAGCTCCATGGCCTTTGTGTGTTGAGGGCTCCAGAGCTGGACCCAGTATTGCAGAGGAGGTGTGAGCAGAGCAGAGTGCAGTGGCAGAATCACCTCTCTGGCTCTGCTGGCCACGCTTCTCTTGCTGCAGCCCAGGATTCCACTGGCCTTCTGGGCTGCCCGCGTGCACTGTCTGCTCATGGCCAGCTTCTTCATGTCCCCCCTCTCCAGCAAAACACCCTTATCGCAACGGAGAAAACAGAGGAAGCCAGTGAGCCTGAAGAACGAGCCCCAAAGCAGGGACACATTCTGCCCAGCCCACCCACGCACCGGCCCCGAGGTCTCCCTCCCCTCTCACCCCACCTGCCCCGGCTTAGCGGACCAGCGAGCGCCGCTCTGCTCCGGCACCTCCCGCAGCATTGCGGGGCCAGGCATCCCCGCACGCCGCCGCTCTCGGGGAGGGGGCGAAGATGCTCGCCCCGACTCCCGCAGCCCTTCCCAGGGCCAGGCCCCGCTCCTCACCCCGGCTCCTGGGGCTAGGCTTTACTCCTCGGCTCGGTTCCCGCAGCTCTTCCCGGGGCCAGGCTTTACTCGTCGCCCCGGCTCGCACAGCCCTGCCAGCCCAGCGCACGCACCTGGCTGGCCGCGGCTGCTGGGGCCGGGCCGGCTCCGCACCGCCTCCACCGCTCCCCCCGGCACGCCCGGGAACAGGAAGCAGCGGTGACCAGGCAGGGCCGGGCCGGGCCGAGCCGAGCGGCGGCTGAGAGGCACCTGCTGGCGGGGAGGAGGGACGGCAAGGCAGGAGAAGCGAAGGCAGGCCTGGAGCTGCCGGCCGGCCGCGCGCAGAGCATGCGGGGAGCACCGAGTGAGTACCGGTGCTGCCCCGCATCCTTCCTAAAGCCAGCTCGCCCCCACCGCGCTAACTCGCACGTTTGACGGTCTCTCTTGTCAGGAAGGGAAGGACCTCGGTTCAGTGCCCTGCAGGTTGCTGCTCACAGAAGAGTCAGGTCATGTTCCCACCGGGCACGCACACACACACAGACCTTCGCTTTAGCCTGGGGGCACTGGAAATCAGTCCCATGCACCCACAACCCAGTTCAATCATCTCAGATATCCCCAGAGATAAGAAGCCTGGCCCCACGGTTGCAGGTTGATGTGGGCTGGCTTTGCTCACATCCAGGCAGTGCCTGATGTCAAGTAACTCTTCTCCAGAGGCTGCAAAAGCAGAGCACCAGCTGGAAGGTAACATAGCCTGCAGGATTCATCCGCCAGGCCCAGCACAGAGCATGCAGCTTCAGCAGGTTGGGAAAGCACACTGCACTGCCCTGAACACAGCCTCTCAGCCAATGCTTATGCAGCAGTTACACAGCCTAGTCACTTCTTGTCACTACAAGCATTCAGTGCTAAACCACATCTTTCCTCTCCTCTGCCTTCATCTACATCCAGCAGAATCAAAGGCTGATGCAGGGCACCTAAAGCAGCTTAGGAAAAAAATGTTCCTCCCACCAACACACTTAGTCTTTTCATCGGCTGCAATCAAAACAATCTCTCACACCCAGAAATAGGGGTTTTGTTTCCCTTCATCCTGTCATATTTTACCTTTTGAAATAGAGATAGTGGGAGTGGCTTTTCCTGCCTCTTGCAGCACTTGCCATAAGCCTGTTTTCAACTGGGTATCTCTCTATCTTACTTTTCCAGTTCAGGCCAGGCACAGGTTCCTGTTGCTACAAGATGCTCATCCTTCAGCCCTTTCAGCATGACATCCTCACTAGCATTAACAACACAGTTCTTAGCTCTCATCTTGCTTTCCTCCACCTTGGCTGGACCAGGCCCACCCCAACAGCTTCAATAACAACCATAGAGCTGCTCTAGCATTCAGCCAGATAAAGAGCAGTGTTGACAGACAGAAAGCTACAGGGTTACTCTTGACTCATAGCACAGAACCTGAGCAGCTAAGATGAACAACAGAGATGGTCACAGAAGAACACTCTGAAAGCCTTTAACGACTCTGTATTCTAAGCTAGAATACAGAAGAGTGGGGTGAGTTCTTATTCTAGGCCATATGATGTAAAAGAAGGTCCATCTAGTGAGATGCCAGGTCCCACTGGATTGTACCAGAAGTCAGGTGCAGCTTATAGACTCGGTTTCTTGTTTGCTTTGTGCAGTCAGCTATTCCAATAGGCAGTGGTTGTTTTGCCTGCAGATGAGCAGCATTCAGCAAAACCAGCTCAGGACAGGAACCTCTGCTCACAGTTATCTGCACACTGTTACTCACTTTAGTATAGCTACACCCTCCCTCAGCATTACACTCTTTCTTCTTCCTGCACCTATTCTCACAGGAGCAGACAACCCCAAAGGGTGGTTGTGAGCCAACACTGGGAGATGTCTTGTTCCAAAATCAACTGGAAATGGACAAGAGCTGGAAATACACAAGAGTCCAACAGCCTTCCTCAGTGACAGGCCAAGACTCATGCTCACTCTGTGACTGTAAAAGCTTGCCAGGATATTTGACAGGCAAAAGCCAAGCACCTGTGTGAAACATTACATTCTTTGAAGTGTTAGCAAATAAGAAATCCAATGGGATACTAAGGGTGGAGCCAGGTGCTTTCCTAGCATCACATTACAGGGTTTAACAGTAAAGCCATCCTCAGATGACACACGGTGCATGGTGACCTGAGGGCACTTTGCTCCAAATCTCACAGAGTAACTACCACCTGTTCTGTTCTGTGTGCAAGCGATCTGGATGCACTGGGTTACTAGCACTCAGCTGAAGAGAGAGAGTTTTCTGGTTGGAAGCCAAGCCCAGGCCCACCTCCACTTCAGAGACCTGGTCCAGCAGTAGCATGTTCTTAGCTGGAAACAGCCACTCAGGAGAGGCTTCAGACCCAAGCCTTCTGAATTGGTCATTCCCAAGATGAAAAGCAGCAACACAGAGACACGGATACTGCAGAGAACAAAAGGCAACCTGGGATGTAGGCCACAACCAGAATTGAACAGTTGCCCTGTGACCTCGTGTCCATCAGGAGGAAACAGCTCAGCTCAATGGCCTGTTCTTCAAGTGCCTGCCATCCTGACTGTGACTCACTGGCAAGGCAGGTTATGGGTACATTAGTCACAAATCTGAGCTTCACATGACCTTAATCTGTCCTTCACACTTCAAGCCTGAGCTCCAGAGCACATGGCTCAGGCTGTGCTTGTTTCTCCACCAGCTCACTCCTTCCTGAGATGCATGAAGGACACAAGCCAGAGCTTTGGCAGTGACTCCTAGCTTCACCATGCTTAGGCTCCCCTCAAGCCTATTTTCCTCAACATGAACCTCAGTTGCCTCCTTAAGACTCAGAACAAAAGAACAGTACAGCAATCTTTTTTCCTTTTTTTTTTTTAAAGAAAATATGACTTTATTAGAAGTCTCCTCACTCCCAAGAGTTTTCAGAAGAGCACAGTGACTCTGGCAATTCATCCCTCACAAAGCCAGGCCCTCAGAGCCATGCTAGCAGCCTGGCAGGAGTGCAAGGCTCCTGGCTTTCTGAGCATATTAACCTGCTAACTTGCCTGGATTCCCAGCTGCAGTGCCCTCAGAGAGCACACCACAAGTTAGGTTATTTCCTGTCATCTTATAATCTCTCCAGACACCTTACTCTAAGCCCAAGCCAAAGCAGATATCTGCCCTGAAGTTAGTGAGATAAGAAGCATGGAGGAACTAGCAAGCTGTATGCCCACTGCTCCCCAACTTCACCTCTGCAGCAGAGGTAACACCTCACTTGAGCAAGAGCCACACAGGCTGTTCCAGGGCTTTCCAGCTCCATGAAGAAGCTCCTCTAAACAAGATCTTTGAAAGCACAAAAAAGAGGCAACGAGCCTCCCTAAGCCTGAGGGCAACACAAGGCCATTTGTTCCTCAGCTGCTAAGGGAGGCTTTTATGGGAGAGTAAATCTAAACTGCAGCTTGGCACAGAGGGAAATTCACATTAAAACCCCAGGGGAAATGTCAGAACACAATTCTGAGAGGTAAAGCAAAACAAGAGAACTGATCCATGCTCTCTGCTGGTATGGAGCAGGTGTAACACTGAGATCTGCCCAAACATTACTGCCACCTCTGAGAATAGTCACTTATTAGTCTTGTTAGTCATGCCTGTAAATAAGCCAAGCCCAGAACAGAAAGAGCACCTAGGGAGGGCTTTTCTCTATCATCTCTCACCCACAAAATGCCTGATTGATATATTTATTTTTTTACCTTTATTCTTTTTTTTTAAAGCAACCCAAGGCTAGGTGAATTGATTAGCACAAGTCTAATTCTTGACTGGTTTGCAAGGGCCTGAGTCAAGCCCAGTGAAGTCACACTGCTCCGAGATCAGCATCTGCCTGAATCCAAGTATTAAATAAATAAAAAGGTATCATTAAAAGCCATGAGGTAAAACATTGCCTCACCTCAAGCACCATCACTTCATACACTCAAAGAATAACTCCACTTACAGCCCTGCAAGTGCTTGAATCTCCTTCAGAGGCTTTCATCCAAGCATTTAGTCAAAGGGGTAGTCCAGCTCCAGGATTAAGGGAGAATGAGGCTCAGTAAATCTCTACCCCAGGCCCCTAGCAGGGAGATGAAGGTTTGCAGATTTGATGTGCTGTTTCTACACTGTAAAAGAGTTCTACCTCCAGCATGCTTACAGGACAGACAGACTGAGCAGGTCTGCTATCACCATCCTCTTTGAGACTGTCCCATTCCTGGAGAAGGCAGGGAATCAAAGCTCAGGAGGCATGCCAGGTTCCTCAGCTTTCCTCTCAAACCCCTCTTCTGGCAGCTTTCTCCTGCTCCTAGTGCTGATGGATCTCTTCCAGAGGTAGCAGACCACTGGCAATGCCAGGAGGCAATGCCACATCACTTCTAGGAGTTCTCTTCACAGGAACAGGCTTCAGGAGGCAGGGATTGTCATCCACAACCCTTCAGTGAGCTGTCAAGTGCCCATTCGTTTTCCCAGGTGCATTCCTACTCCTCAGGCACATCCAGGAATGATATTTCTTTAACAGTTTCCTCCGGACAAAGTGGCAAACTTGAACCATGAAAGCCAAAGACACAAAGTACATGGCCAGGCCTCCAGCCTTGAGGAGGTAGCTGGAATCAGGGGATGTCACCATGGCATAGATGATCAAAGCTCCTCCTCCAATTCGCAGCAGCAGGAAGAGGAAGACAAAGAAGAAATCCACCACCTCTCCCAGGAAAGTGTGGTAGCAGCCCATTTCCCTCAGGAACCAGCGGGTCTGCAGCAGTGGGTTGGTGATCTCACTAACAAACACAACAGCATTGACTTCTGTAGCAGACTTGCCAAGCCCCAGCACCATGATCATGCCACAGATACTCAGCGTGTGATGAAACAACATCAGCTTCCCCTCTGTCTGGAAATAGAGGCACCAGCCCAGGTCAAAGATAAAGTAACCCAAGGTCAGGGCCAGCACATGGATCTGGAGAGATGTGTTTGGTGAACCTGAAAGGAAAGATGTACAGGTAAGCTTAGGGTCTTGTTTAAGATGTTCTTCTACAACATGGAGCTATACAGGTTGTGAGTATGCCTCTTTCCTCTTTAATTCCCAGCTTATCCTATGGGCCAAGTGCCCAGATGGAAGCTTAGATGTCTGGTTCTGCTCTCCCTTCACATTTTAGCCTGCCCAGCAGACCCACACAGGCCATCCCATCCTGCCACCCTTCTGCTTCTCTTCTCTCCACCCTTTAAGAAAAGTAGGGATAGAAAGCCTGACTTCCATCAGCAGAACTACTTGAGATTCAATGATAGAAAGCCACAAACTCAACCCCACAGCCAAACCCCAGGAGTTTTTACAGCCTTTTAAGGTGGGAACAGCACTTAAGTCAATTCTCAACACACTGCTACACCTAATGCCACAATAAACTCCAGCTGCCAAGCTGAAAAATGTCAACAGCTACATAGGTAAAACAAAAAGAAAACTAAAATATTAACAGTAAGAAGTGGTAAGGGCTGGAGAAGAAGTAGAGAAGAGAGGGCCATGAGAATGCTCAGGGGCTGCAACACCTCTGCTCTGAGGACAGGCTGAGGGAGCTGGGATTGTTCAGCCTGGACAAGAGAAGGCTTCAGGGGAACTACTAGTGACCTTCCAGTACCTAAAGGGAACTTCCAAGAAGGCTGCAGAGGGCCTGTTTGCAAAGGACAAGGGGCAATGGTTTGAAATTGGAGAAGACTTGATTTAAACTGGATATTAGGGAAAAGTTCCTCCCCACGAGGGTGGTGGAACACTGGCCCAGGTTGCCCAGGGAGGTGGTTGAGTTGCCATCCCTGGAGGCATTGCAGGTGAGGCTTGCCAGGGCTCTGGGCAAGCTGCTCTAGTTGGGGATGTCCCTGGCCACTGCAGGGGGGTTGGACTAGATGAGCTCCAGAGCTCCCTTCCAACCCAAACCAGTCTAGGATTCTAAGTTAAAATCCTGCCCCACAAACATACAC
>VWZO01007114.1:0-17090 GCA_013396975.1 Bucco capensis
TTCTATGATTCTTCCATCTTAAGGCTCCTGATGGCAACTCCTAATCATTCTAGTCCCTCCTAAACAGTCATTGTCCAATATCAAGTCTTTAGACAAGTCTGTATCCTTCTAATAGTCATATCCCAAATTTGGCAATAAAGAGATTAATAGAAAATTTAAAAATACTATTCTAAATCTTTCACTATATGATTTTTTACATTCAGTCTTATTTGTTTCTTTTATGCTAGACTGTAGGCTCTTGGAGGCAAAGACTGCCTCTATATTCCTGGTGTGCATACTGCTGAACACACTGTCACACTCCACAAATTACAAATAATGAACAATGATGATGGACCTTATTTTCTACTGCCTTCCATTTTATTGCTATTTACCTCTGCATAAGTGTCACAAAACAAGTGTCAAAGAGGTGACATTAGCAAGTGCTGTCATTCCTCAGCTACTCAGCATGTTTTAAGTTGAACTTTTATAAAAGAGGACAAAACACTGAACACTTCAGATAATTTTACCAAAACATTTTGCCAAGTTGCAAACTGAGTTTCTTGGCCAGTTCTGAGTCAATCCATTTAATACTTAAGTTTGTTAAATACTGGTACCATTTCTCCATAAAACAGCTCTGGTTTTGCTGTTTCAAAGAGCCTTGTAGTAGGTCACTCAAGAAAGCAAGGCTTTAAATGTATCTTGTTCTGATTTTTTTCCCCTGTTGGGTTTCATCTTCATTTCAGACCTAGAGTAAGAGCTGATATTCACATCCAGATATTAGTAATGCATCATGTTTGTTATTCAGCAGGATTGTGCTCCTTTGGACTTGTTCAGATTCACTTTTAAAGTGATTAACTGTTGCTACTGGCAAATTCACATCTTTCTTCATGCTGTTGTTTTACTTGCTACGGTTAAAAGTCTCCAGAGGCAGTTGAGGTGAAACAGAAATTTAACAGAAAGTCTGAAAAATCAATGTAAATAAAAGCAAATAATAACCAAAAGGTGCTGTACTGGATTCAACCCAGCTCAAATAATACTTCCATACACAGGATGGATTAGGAAGACTTTACCTCTTGCAACAATTAAAATGCATGTAACAGAAATGGTTAGGAATTCCCCAGAGTCTTAAGCAGGTAACTCCCCAGAAGGCAACTGACTGCCCAGCATCTACAAAACTAGGCAGAGTTTACAGTGCAGAGATAAGAAGCACTGTGGCCAAGCAAAAAAATCTGAGTTGTGTAAAACATGGCCCACAGCCAACTTTTCCAGTGATGGTAGGTGACAGGCCAGAGTGATCCAATGTGCATTTTAATTGGTAGCAAACTCAAGTAACAAGCCATTGCTGTTCATCTGTCAAAGAAGAGAAAAAAACTCATGTAGCACTGTGTTGATTTCATTATTAGTATGTGTGTTACATATATTTCTATGTAAATTAGTTGAAGGTCTCTGGCATCTAGCAGGAATAGAAAGCAGATTTTTCCTTGCTAATTTCCTAATACATACATCCTCCTGAAGAGAAACAAATGGCACAAGATAACATCTCTGTGGTCTGATGGAGTGAAGAAGACATAGAGTTGTACTTAAAGCAGCTTGATAAATTGATTAGTGGCAGCTCATGTAGGTAAAAATTTCTCATAGCAAAAAAAAAAGGTAACTACACTTTTGTTTCACTTAAATACTGTGAAAAACTGAAATAGCCTAATGCAGGCTTTTCAGAGCAAAAGCATGTCACTAACTTAAGAAAGCTTTCTACTCATTTCAAACAGCTTCTAAAAACTTTAACAGTTTTCATTCAGGTTTTACTTTGAAGCATGAAAAATGAGCACTAAAAATGATATCAGGTTCTGGTTTAGTGAACAACCTTCATTAGCATACATAGCATCTTCTTTTTTGTTGTTTTTTTTTCTGGAGTTTTTTAACCTCTATATCAAGAAAACACACCTGATCAGTCTGAAGGGGCTGCAAAGAAGATTGCATTGTTTAAGAGACAGGCTTTTGAAACCAAAAGGACTCTAACCAAGTTCTTATGACCAAGAGGTGGGTACAGTTTCATGTGTTCATGTGCTGCTCAGGAGAGCACAGATTGCATTCCATCAAAAGCAATTTTTCAGAGGTTGTTCCTCCTTTTGCTTTCCTCAAAAATGAACCTATACCATTTACATGGAGTGCTTAACCTTCAGATTGTCCTTACTACAGCAACATTACTCCTATTGAAGATACATGTTTACTTAGATAAATCTAATTTACCCTTTGTTAATGTGTGCTGTCTTTACTTGCTATATTACATTAAAGTAGAAATAGAGTTACAAAAAATTATCTTGCTTAAAATCATTCATAAGCTTTCATCAAGGGAATAAATTTACCATTTTTCCTCTTAGTTTATAACCATCCACTGTACTAACTTGACCTTTACCTAAACAGGGCTATAATTGCAGTTAAGATTATATAATTTACAATAACAACAAAAAATTACTTTTGAGGAACTGCTACTGGGCATGAATGTCTCACAACCATTAAATGCATCATTCATCTTGAGAAGAAAATTATTCTTATCCACGTTGACATTTTTAACATAAACTGTAGTACTCTCTGTTGGCACTTTTTTACGTACCCATTAATCTCAATAGTAAAGCATAAGTCTCACCCACCTATTCTCTGAAGTTTGGATGTCACTACTGTGTACAATAAAAATTGTATATTCATGAACTCCATTTGTTTTATGTCCTTCTCTCTGTCAGAGTCTCCCAAGCAGCATATGCTTTGCTCTGTGGAGAATAAAATCAAATTTGTCTGTCTTGTCATATTGTCATCAAAGTGATACTATCACAATTAGATTAACATTTTGTGAAGGAGCTGAAGGGAGGGAAAGAAAACAGGAACAAATTATAGAGAATCCCAGTTAACCCTTTCTTTAGAATAAAGCCTCCTCTCAGTGGCACCCAAAGGTAAAGGAAGTGATCAGGATTCACAATAGGTGACACTGTCCAGCTATTGCAGTCCTCCTCGGAGCCACTAAGGTAACTTATCAGCCCTGCAAGGTATGTTTTCATCTGTTGGGCTGTCAGTACCAGTGAGAACAGAGATTGTTGGGAGTAGAGCACTTTCTAGGCTTTTTTAACAAACTAGTGATGAGTGACTGTGAAGCCACTGAGAGCAAGACCCAGTGTGGCTGCTGCTGGGAGCACCCGAGGGTACCCACCCTGGTGTGGCATGACGAGCTGTAACAGGATGCTGCCAAGTCAACACAATGTCATGGCTATGTCTGCCAAGCAGAAAAGAAGAGTTCATCAGAGAGCAAAAAGAGCAATTAGTTCTTTTGTTCAGGTTTTATAGAATCATAGAATCATAGAATGGTTTGGGTTGGAAGGGACCTCTGGAGCTCATCTAGTCCAACCCCCCTGCACTGGGCAGGGACATCCCTAACTAGATCAGGTTGCCCAGAGCCCTGGCAAGCCTCACCTGGAATGCCTCCAGGGATGGGAACTCAACCACCTCCCTGGGCAACCTGGGCCAGTGTTCCACCACCCTTGTGGGGAGGAACTTCTTCCTAATGTCCAATTTAAATCTACTCCTCTCCAATTTAAAACCATTGCCCCTTGTCCTTTCACTGCAGGCCTTTGCAAACAGGCCCTCTCCAGCCTTCTTGGAAGTTCCCTTTAAGTACTGGAAAGTTAAATGAAAAAAATACAAGTTGATGATTTGGGCAGATAAGGCGACAAAAACCAGTCTGTTGTATACAGGTACAGAAAAAGTGTCTCTAAATGTGTTCAAACTGTGCAAAGTTGCATTTCCTGACAACCTCCCAGTGTACAGACTGTCCACACATTGTTATGCTTGTGGAGGACAAAGATATGTAACTGTACAACTTATCTTCTTATTACAATTGTATCATCTGCACATTGATTGAGCTCCTTCTCCGGGGATTAATTCTAACATGAGAAATCTGATCACAGCATCACAGAATCACCAAGACTGGAAAAGACCCCCAGGATCATCAAGTCCAGCCTATGACCCAATACACCACAACATCTAAACCATGCCACTCAGNCTACAAGGCAGGTCTGCCACGGATGTATTTTCTCTTCATTCTCCTGTATGTGAAGTTACCCACGAAACCAGTAAATTCAACTGCCAGACACAGAAATTGCAGCACACTTACTCTATCTTAGAATTTCTGTGAAAATTTTCAGCTGTTCAGATTGGGACTATTTCTTCAATATATCTTTTGTAAAGATAAGTGCTATAGTTACCATAATTTGCATTACACAATACTTTAAAACATGAAAAAATTCTTAAATCAGTTTAAAAAACAAAAAGGACCAAAAGTAGCTCTTAAGCTGCCATGCAGAACATTATGCTATTTTCCAATGACAGAAATCAGTGGAATCTATTCCACATCTATTGGAAACCAAATTCTATTCTCTCTAGTCCAATACATTCCTTTTGCTAGCCATGTACTGTTCTCAGTTGCAAGGATTTTAGGACATCATCTCTTTTATGTAAGAGAAAAATAGAAAATCACCTAGGACTGAATCTTATGTGCCACAAGGCTTGCACATATTAGCCAAATAATATGGCAGCAAACTGTATATGCAAAGCCTGAGAGACCAAATGTCTTTTGTCCTATGCTTTCAGAAATGTTGACTGTTTGAAAAGGGTGTCATAAAAAGGAGTGTTAAGGACAGAGTGTTGGGAAAGGAAGAGGGAAGACACACCAAAGGGAGTACAAAATCATAAATAACAGTGCAAACAGAAGATAGATGCAGAGCAATACACTGTGCAAATAGGACTATATTCACCAAAAAAATTGTAGGGTCAAAGAAGAGGAGAAGAAACTGAAGTTTTTTTGAGATCAAGGCACTTCTAGCAGAGCATAGAAATGAAAGCCAGCTGGAAGAGATTCAGAAGAGCTGGAGTAACTTAAGGTAATGGTGACAGACTGCCTGTCCACTTAATTCAGAAGTGAATGGAATGTGGAAAGGCAAGTAGGATGGCATGATGAGTTTAAGAGATGCCTCTTTCTTCATGTTGGCAGAGCAAGAAGCTAGAAAACAGTGATAGGTATGGGGAGACTATAAGAGGAAGGCAAGGCCTGGCAGAATAGTGATATCTGCCCTGTGTGGAAATCATCCCTTCACTCAGGAGCTGGTAATTTTGCTGATAGAAAGGAAAACAAGAATTTAAATCCCTTCTATGAGAATGTGCTCTATCCTCTGGCTGTAGAGAGTTGCTTACTCCAGCCTGAATGCAGAAAGAAGTTTTTGCTGCTGTTTCAGACACTAGATCTATGAGTTCATCTCATGAGTGTCCTCAACTCTCAGCAGAGTCAATAGGAGTTAAGGGGGTTTAGCACTTTCCAGGGTCAGGCCATGTATCACTTAAAAATAACTCACCAACATTAAACATCATTAAAGAAACTAATGCTCATTAACTAGCAATAGACCACTGGGAATGGATCAATAGTCGTCTCTGAAATCATCTTACCTATTACAGTATATGCATACTCTACTTAATGACAGTGAGCAATAGTGACACTGAATGATAGGTCACTGATGCTAGGGAATGGGAAAGACTGCTTCTTAATTAATCAGGATAGTATTAGCAAAGAACTCCACTTAAAAGGGACACATCTGGGGGCCTACCCAGGTGATTAGGAGGAATGATGTTCTGACCCTTGTTGAAACACTGTCGCCTTAAGAAGAAATGCAATGAACACACTTTTTATCCTTGTGTTTTTCTTTAGACCACAGTGCTTCATTTCATTTCACTTCACATTTTTCATGGCATTACTTTTCTTTAACTGTCTCTCAATAATTGGAGCAAATTTATAATCAAGCAGGCTGATTCTGAGCCTGCCAATTGAAAAGATTCTGCAGTGTGGCATTAATATACTGTTCTGCCTGAACTGAATGGCTCTTGTTATGCAGTCTTGTTTAGAGAAAGCTTTCACCATATTTAACTAGAGTTGTGGCAGTATTTGGCAGAGTGTGAATGGTCAATGCTTGCATGCCTTGTATGATGTTTGAAAGTATTAGAGAACTGGACTCAAATTTTAAGTATAGTTTACTTTTTTAATCTATCTTGGGTTCCCTTTCGTATAGGATCTGCATATGTCAAATTACAGAGACCTCCAAGCACAAAACACATTCTGCAGCCTTCAGAATTGCTCTTTCATGGCACTTTTAAGAAAAAAAACAAAAGCAGCACATTCTTATATTCATTTAACCAGTATATAATGACCCTCCTCGTCTGACTGAATTTATTGTAATCCTTATAAACCTAAACTTGAAAGAACTCCAATGCCTTACACATCTCTCCTAATTTATGAGAAGTTGGTAATGTGCCATCTGGAGGTTTCACTGCCATTGGGAAGCACATTCAGCTCACAGTATAAGCAAGACAGGCCAGAAGGAGAAAGAAAAGAAAATGCAGGGGAAGGAGATGTGGCTTCAAGGAACAAATGTCATGATCTCACAAAGATAAAAACTAGATTTCAAAAAAAAACAGTTTTAACTTGCATGATCGGCACATACACAGCCAATAACCCAAGGTCTCAACCTAAGGACAGTAGCAGAATTACAGGGCAATCTTCACACAAGGACAAAATGTTCTTGAGCAATTTCTGCAATGTATTAGACACAAACAGGTTTTTCCTCAAAAGTGAAGTCATGTCAGGCTTCTTGCTTCACCTCTTTTAATTTTCCCTGAACAAACATATTTATTGTGGTGGTTTCAAGTAAATTTCCAGTTCACTCATATCCTGTGAGACAACAAATGGCTTACTGGGGGGACCTTTTAGGCTGATTTGCTGATCTACACCCGTGTCATCACAGATCCTAGACCCATATTCCTGGCTCTGATTTTATTCCTTTTATTCAGCTACTTAAACAAAAACAACATTGAAAACTGTATGTCACCAAAGTCATAACTACTAACCTACACAAAGAGCAATTCAGCTGACAGGCTGGAAAAAATCAACAAGTTAGACACACAAGCGAGAAGCATGTTAGATCACAAAATATGTTAAGTCATCCTATTAATACTGAAATAATCAATCCTAACACAAATAGATTCCCTAATACATGCTAAACAGGATATTAAGGCAGCTGTTCATTCTTTACCTAAACCAATTACAGAATCTTAATATTGAAACAAAATCATCATCTAGCATTTGACCAATGTCCTCAGCATAAGTTATAAAGTTTTCTCTTCAAACACTTGCTCTTCCTCTTCATAGATGAACAAGCCCTTGTCTCCCAGGCTCTGTCTCCAACGGAATTACAGAGATGGAGATGTTAATAGCACTGTCTAGCAGAAGAGCCTCCTGTTGACCAGAAGGTATAGAACAAAGTTTCACATCCCTCACTGAAGGCAGGACCCCATTCCGAGTTATCACTTAATTTGACTAAGGAACAGTCTCACTAAAGTTTTTTCATGAACACTTGACTGATGCTTACACCCACCCCTACACAAGCAGCTATAGTGCAAAAATTCACTGTTTACTACAGGATTAAGACCTCTTCAGTAGGTTAGGCAAAGGTTGTTTTGTGACAGCAGGTGAGTGAGTCTCCCAGGCACTGTCAAGCTGGTATTTTCCAGCCCTGAAACTGTGCAACTTCTTAGCCCTGTTTATTACTGTACACAGTCAAAAGATTCAGTGCTTGCACAACAAGATGGACTGCCAGTCTTTACCTCTCCACCAGTGCTGAGCACAAGGTCAGTGCAACACTGCTGGCCAGATGAAGAGTGTGGGACAGCAAGCATCTGAGCTGTCTCCTTTCCTTCCTCACTGTGGCTCCTCTCTCCTCTTCTCCTCTGCAGCAGCCAAGGCAGGAACAGCTTCTCCTGCACCTGTGGAGAGCTTGAACGAGGTAGGGCAGGGTACACAGGGGACTCCTGTGACTGCTCTGGAGTCAGCTGGGCTGAGGTAGAGACATAGAGGCTGTGGAGGGAACCAACCTGGGAAGATGCCCTGCAAGTGCCAGGGAAGGCAGGCTTTTGCTCTAGGAGTATTTAGTAGTAGCCATGATTTCTTGTCCCACCAGTCTGCTACCCTGCGTAGTTACCTTCATGGTCTATGTCAAAAGCTGAATCCATCTCAAAACAGGAACTTCAAAGGGGTTAGGAGATATCCCTGTAAATGAAAAGTAATTTAAGAAAAGTAAATTACTGCAAGAGGCATTCAAAAATTTGAAGCTTTTCTCTTTCCTGGGCTCTAGTAAGTTAAGAGACATCAAGTCTCATATACTTTTCTTCTGGTGTCAGGAAGAGCTTGAAGACTGGTGATTTGACTTCCCCTCACACATCTGTATTGGAGACTCTGGATTAGCATCATTCCTTGAGATGTCTTCTGAACCAAGACACTAACCTGCCTGTTCTTGCCTCTCCATTAATTTCATCCAGATAAGACAAAGTGCAATATGTCCAGTGTAGACCAGAACAGAACATATTTGTCTTGGACCAATTTGTGAAAGCGTAATTTGAATGGGTTGTTTAAAAATAGTTGGTATTTTGAAGACTATTGAGTCTTCAAGTCCAACCTTCCCTCTGCCAAACACTAAAAAAGAAAAATCTTATTACCAGATCATGATGGGTCTTTATTTTAATGGATTTTGGGCAATACTATGTCACCAATCCAAAAACTGTATAAAAACAGATTTAGAACATTATCTTCATCTCCCAGGAGAATTCTCCAAGCCCAAATGTGTTGAGGAGCCCTTCTCAATTTTCTGGAAGTGGAGACACTGTATAGCAAAGACTACAAGATTTGTCAGGACAATTCACTAAGCCTTTGGCAAGATGCTCAACTAAGGCAGCCCTGGTTTCCTGTCCTTATTGTTGGATGAGAAGCTGGCCATGAGCAAACAGTGCACGCTGGCAGCCCAGAAGCACAATGGCATCCTGGGCTGCAGCAAGAGAAGCGTGGCCAGCAGAGCCAGAGAGGTGATTCTGCCACTGCACTCTGCTCTNGCTGGAGCAGGACAGAGGCACTGCTAGCAAGAGTGAGGAGGATCTGTAGGACCTGTGCAATGGGAGCTGGAAAATTAATTTTTAATTCTAGCTATTGTCATTTGTGCCTTCCCCATTGCATGAATGAGCCAAAGGAACATACCAAAACAAAATATGGTAGCTGCAAAAGAGAGAACATTACAATTCAAAAGTTCCCAGTTTCCACATTGACATTTACCTGCCTAGGGTCTGATAAAAGCTGTATGTCCAGTGACTGAGCCATTGCAACTGCCCTGGTGACTCTAACTCAGAGCATTCAGGAACAGTCTGCTACACTCCTTCACGCTCCATCAAGACTTAAAAACCCAAAGAAACAAACAAAACAAACCAACAAAAATATTACTTTCATTTATTTCTGTGGCTTCTTGATCTCGGAAAAAGCAGTTCAACACCTACAGAACACCTTCCCTAAGGAGGAAACTGTACAAGCAAAGTTCAAGTATCCCATCATTGATTGCATGTGTTTCATTCTAAGCTCTTTCCACTATAATGTGCTTTCTACAATAGCTGATAGATTTTTCCAGTCTTCCTCTGGGAGTCCTGAATGACTTTACTAGAGAATTGCTAGAGAACTGTAAAAGCTCTTTTTCTTTCCTTCACTGACAAAACTAAACTCTTCAATGAAATATTTTAAAACCTTTAGAAATACTTTATAATACAAGTTGAGTCTCTTAAAAAAGAAGGAAATTGTTCAAACAGTAGAACACAGGTGGTGGTACAAGAATATGCTTAATTGCTCTAGCAATTTGGTTTTCTAACCTCATGATACTACAGGTTGTGTAAACCAGAATCAAAATTCTTTGTGTACATTCTTATCAACCACAATGTTTGTTCTGATGCAGAGATCCTCATTCTAGCAAGCATCTCTGTCCAGAAGAGTATTGACATTTGTGCTTAAATTTAAACCTAAGCCTCATTCAGTAGAGTGTAAAGGACATTTAAGCACCTGTGTGCCTAAAAAGGGACTGACAGAGGGCATATGTGAGTCAGAATTTTATTAATGTTCCCTGAAGGTTATATAAGATCAGATGGATAGATTGACTTGGCATTGTATTGCAGTGACTTTGTACAATGTTTGGGAAAATGAAACCATTAATGAGATATCACCTGAATATTTTTCATTGACACTCTGGGTAATAAAATATGAAATGCTTTGTTTCCCCAAATAAGGTCAGCACATGTGGATAATTGCCTGAAACAATATAATTTTCGTTTAACTTGTTTAATTGTGTAGGTAGCTTGTTTATTCAAAATCATTATGCAGTAAAAAAAAATAATACTTGCAGTTTGGCTTGTAAGAAGCCCTGACTTTCATGATTAATACACAGTCCCTGCTAGCAATCTTCCAGTGATGGAATTAACAAACACACAACAAAAAGTGCTTGTTGCCATACAGAGTTTTCAGCTTAAATAATACAGAATTATGCAGAGTCATCTTTAACTGTTTTCTCTCCAGGAATGCAAAGCAGATGCATATTCATTCCTTATATTTGTATTTATCTGTGTATTCATCCCTTCTTTTTGTCAGAGAATCAGATGAAAAACTGAATATTTGAAACCTGTTTTGCCAACTATTTATGTTACTTATTCATGTGAAAAAATACATAAATATTCTATAGACAAAGGATAACAGACTAGAGAGACTCCTGAAAATTTTGGGATAAACTTCTTTAAGAGTATACCACAATAACTGGCATCTAGCCATCTTTAGTACTAGATCAATTTTCTTGGTTTCTTCTGCTAAAAAGAGCTCAGAGTTTGCATCTTAATGCTTTAGCATTTGATTGCCAAGCTCTCCACTTGGAACTCTCCACTTGAATTCTCAGCTGGAAGCACGTGTAACATCTGTGTGCAGACTTGGCAGGAGGAGTTTAACATGCTGGGCAGTACATGAATCCTCTTCACCATCTTGCAGGATCAGCTCCGTATCCCAAGATCCGACACAACTCAGAGCATAAAGGTTTGCCAGATCCACATTGATGCTCAAGTAACTGTCTGGCTTTTCAGGAACTGCCAAGAAAAGATCACTGGCTTCTCTTTTAAGCCAACCTCAAATTTATGCCAGTAGGCAAATCCATCAGCATAAAGGGGTGAGATCCCTCACTAGCATACATGTGTTTGAAGGGTTTTACTGATGTTAGAATAGCTTCACCAATTGATCTAGCCTCAGCTAGGCTCTGGCTCATAATGCTTCAGAGAGCTGAAAAAAAAATATCTTAGCTCTGTATCACTTTATTCATTCAAGCCCTAATTTTAGTAAAATAAGTGCCACCCAAAGGCTGGATTGTATTCCATTTATTCTCACAATAGTGGACATTGTAAGGAAACAGTGGACACTGCCGCGTGGAACAATTACATCATGTAAAATAAAGCAAGAAAGGAAAGGGAAAAGAAAGCAACTAAATGAACACACTGTGCATCCATACAGTTTACCCTGTCATTTAGCATATGGTCACTCATGTGATCAAGACAGTAACTGGCATTTTTCCCAGTTAATTCTCCTCTTTTCTCTTTGTCCTCTGTTGTAGCACCAGTCTTTGAGCAACATTTCAGGTTGCAGTCCCCTTGGAGAATGAGTAGTCCTTATTAAGTGTCAGGAAAAAAAAACCAACAACTTATTAGTGCATTGAGACTAATTATGATGCTATCTTAATCAAATAAAGGATCACAATAGGAAATAAAAAACAACACACTTAAAATCAGCTTGAATATTTTTCTTTCTTTCTCTGTCTGTCTCTATGTATATAAATTACTAATGGAATGAAGTCCTATAGCTGTAACAGACACCTTAATAAAAAAAGTAACTTCTCAAAAAGTAAGGTTTTTGTTTTTTTTTCCTGAGGTTTGTTGGCTACAGTGATGTGAACTGACTAATACTTTAGAGCTTAGCTGTGAATCATTCACTGTAAATAAAAGGCAAGGCACACAAATGTTCCTATGCATGCTTTTATCAATTATAGTTCTGAAGATGTCTACTCAATTTTGATACCTATTCAGGGCTACATATTTGAAGTCTAGACAAGTGAAGTCCAGACATTTGTACTGCCCTGTGATTTTTATTACTCTCTTTACAAATTTAGATGCACCTTCAAAACAGAGAAAACTATTATGCTTAGTGAAAGCTGGATTCTGTGTTGATGCAAATGTATTTTAACTGATATCCATTGCATAACCAGAATTTTCTGAAGGCAGCTGTATGATATGGATGGGTACAATGAGAGATCCAAACTGCAGAGCAGATTGACAAACCCTTTTTCTGTGGAAAAGATCAAGAAAAATGAGTATTTCCCAATGTGTGTACACCCAGCTGGCTTGAGGTCTTTGAAGAACATGAAGAACAGTGTTGTTCAAACACAACTTTTTTCTCCCTCCTTTATGTTGTTTCGTTACCTGATAATAAATTAGTAACGGTAGGAGAATTTGTTTATGCACCTGAAGTCCAGGAGAATGACAATTCCCAGAGCTACATTCTACCTGAAATGTTCAAGGACATGCAACTGACAGAGTGGTCTTCTGACTGCAAGACAGACAGCTCCAGGCCACAAAGCTGCTGTATAAAACTGCCTACATCTACCCAAATTAGAACTGACAAGCATCCCTGGTTTTATAATGCTGAGTTCTCAACTTTTGGACACTAAGACCTATCCAGAAAAGGAAACAGAGTACACTAGATTTATTTTGTTTTGCTTTGGGGCATTGCTGCTTCTTCTGTTTCTTGTCCTCTCTTTTTTTTATACCCTCATTTAAAAACATAACATTTGATACATCACATTTTTCTTCCACTTTTTTTTTGGTAGAAAAATCCTTTGAAGTTAAGCATTTAATTCTAAAACAAAAAATGCAACTGGAAATTCATATGTCAGTTGCACTTGAATACAATACAGTATTTTCAATAGAAATAGAGCTTAAGGAGAGGATTTAAATCTAATAATAAACCACTGTATTAAATGGAAACAGAAATTTAATAATAAACCTCTGCATTAAATAGAACCAGAAGGTAGAACAGAGAACTTGAAGAAACAGTTTAGGAGCAGCTTTGCAGACTTTGCTGAATTATCACTCCTAATGAGCTGATGAAGACTAATGTTTCAAAGATAGACACTAATTTCAGGTACCAGATTTCAACTTTCTCCAAAAAGTGAATAGATTTGAGGTTCTGGCTAGTGATCATCGTCGTCATCGTGGCTAGGCTTTGTGAACGAAGCTCCAGGNCCCATAAATTGGATATCTAGGTCATCTGAAAATGAGGGTGTAAATCCAACTCATTTTGTCTGTTTCACACTTATGCCATGAGCATTTTGATTTCTCCAAGTCTAATGCTTATGTCTTAAGGCAAAAAATATTTCCTTATAATTCAATAAATGTGTTTATAAAAAAAAACAAAACATGAAATCTGATGGGATGAAGACAACAGATTGAAGAGCCTGACTTCTAAAAATTAACAGTTAGACTTTTCCAGCTTTCCTCAGTAACTGATAAATGACCTTACAGTTAATTTGGATTGGCTTATTTTTTAAATTTTCTAGGGACAAGCATTTCTGCTTATGAAATACGTTACTCTTTTTCTTTTAATAAACTGAAGAAACTAACAAACACTGCTTATAGTTCCTTCCAGGTTTTGGTAGTAACAGCTCTGTCACAGCTGTTTGGTTTTTAGGTCTGTCTTATTACATCTTTATTTTAAAAATGAACAAAATAGTCCGGGGGGAAGTCTTGCATTGCTCTTTGTTCTGCAACATATTTTGTTAGCAAGCGCACAGTAGTATCTAAAATAGTGTAAATCATCAGTTTTTAATCTGGCAGGAAGTAGATAGTGGGCCATTAAACTTTCGTAATTAAATTTCCCCTACACTCCCCCATAGAACCATTATCTGAGTTTTCTAATTAACACAAGAGGAGGGAGTCAATTCAGAGTGATGGGATCTGTACCATCTCCTTTCATTTTAATGACCTTTAATAAACTTTTATTACTATTGATATTGATAATTATAACACACCCTTTCCTCTGCAAAGTGATTCTAAGGGTCTTGTCAAAAATTAAATAATTCTCCCTCAAATTTGGAGCACAGGAAATGACTGTGTCCTCAAACACCCAGAGTCTGGACTCAACATTAGCCAGGAAAAAAAGACAAAAATCAGGCAGGAATGATGAGAATGTCTTCTCTCACACGGTCACCAGTGGGTTATTCCTTGGTCCTGGTGTGCCACAAACCTCTGCTCTTGCAGCAGGGCCTCCCACAAAGGGGCTGACACCAGTGCTGAATCAGGAAGTGGTTTCATGACAGATAACCACAAGGAATTATGCAGAGTTCATTTAACTCGTTTTACTTCCAGCCTTTCAGAGGTCAGATAGTAGAAAGGAGGATTAACTGCCATGACTTCTAGTCCTTAGATTTTTCTTCAGTGGCTTTTGTACTAACTAAACATTTTTACATGGAACTTTTATTAGTATGTCAACATTTCTAACCTCATCACAACATCAATATAGCATGTCTCATATCTTGACAATCCTCTATCATGTATGCAATTATGTTCCAATCAGCATCAGTAGCACATGTTTCATTGCTTGAATGAAATGCAAGGCTGAGCACATCAGACTTTCATTCTCTCCACTGGGCATGTAAGGTGAAAAACATTCTTCCCTCCAAAAGAGGAGATACTGAGATGCCTTTCCTTCTGACATGGATGTTTGTCTGCTCTGGAGAAGTATCTGTCACTTAACAACATTGGTATGGTATGGTATGGCTAGGCTTCGCGAACGAAGCTCCAGGGAGGGCTCCATCCATGCTCCTCCTCAGCGCCTTTTCCAAGCGCGCTGATAAAAAGAGGATAGCAGATAGCACCCTCGAGCCTGCACTATGGATTTTTTTTTAGGTGAGAAACAGCATGTGCAGAGCTGGACCCACCCTTTAGTCCTAAGGTTCATCTGCCAGGGCCTAGCAAGCTTGGATGCTGGCAGCGAGGTCCTTAGGACATATAACAACATTGAACATTCAAGCAAACCACAGCTCATCAGAGCCTGGTCTTTAACCACAGGACAGCAATGCAACTTTACTATCAGGTTTTCTTTATTTTGGAGTTGAACTTTATGACTCCTCTGAGTTGAATGCCTTGATGTTTTAGAGAAGAATTAGAATTTGGATCCAGAAGTTCTAATTTGAGACCACCCTCAGTTTTTAATAATTCTTCCTTATTGCATATTATGAGTACTGGAATGATTAATGTCAAGCAAAACAAGTTGCTTGCATAACTACAGGTATCAAATACAGAAAAATAAAAAAAAAGCAGAGAAAATGACAGAAAACTTATTTTAAATATGCTAGAAATACTATATTGATTTATTCAGATAAAAAGAGTGAACACTTGGGTTTGGAAATCTGACTCAGAAAGATGAAATCACAGGTGAAACATATTGCTTTTAAAAGAAGAATCACTCTAAAAACAGCCAAAATTCATTGCATGTTAACTACAAAAGACTTAGCAGTTAATATAATTGCAAAACATGAAAAATGAATTTCTTGTAAGAGGTGAAAAAGAAATCTTCATTTAACAGCAATGCTCAGTCATATCTAGTGGAATCCTAAAGTAGCCATTGAATTGGAGAGCTTGTTGAAGAGCTGATCTTTAGTTCTGGTGTTTGAACTACTGATGATTTAATGATCAGCATTTAAACTCAAGTTCTCTGAAGATTATTGAAAATATACCTCTATGTCTGCCTCTTTCCAGTAACTTCAAAACATTTGTTTGATGTTTGTGAGTGAACTTTGCATTTCCCCCCACAGGACTAACTAAGCTGGTTTCTGAAGTTCAGTGTAGGCACGTAGGTATGAACTGGATGAAAGGGAAAAATTGCTTCCTGAAAAAGGTATGCAATAAAATTTGGCATATGTTCTTGAAGTGATTATGAGGTCTGTGTGAAAGCAGTAGTAGGTAAATTTTGGCTGGCAGAGTATATAGATACACAAGAGAAAAAACACAGCCAACAGTGTGATTGCAGGACAGGAACCAGCTGCCTGGATTTTGCCTTCTAATAAACTAACAAGGAAAAGCATAGGGAGAGCTCCTCTGTGACTTAGAGTGTTAGGGATATAATAAAGCACGGTTGAATGGTCAGCAAACAGTATTTGTACCTGGGACCAAAAGTCCATATGAAACTCATCTAACCATGTACTGAGATGCCTTTGCCATCACTCATTGCCGTTACTTCTGCTCTTAACATGGCATGGCCATGAGTAGGGAAACAGGTCTGCAGAGAGGCTTTTCTGAGAGCACATTCAGGAGAAAAGAAACATGTTAACCTTGGGAATGTAGGGGTTTGGGAGTATATTATGTTGAGTTCAAAAATTTTTAAATCAGCAGTATCATATTTCCTTCAGTTTTTGTTTCTACTTTGTTCACAGAATTTTAAATAATGCAGAAGTCTTCCACAAATAGATAAAAATCAGAAAACAGTTCTGTCACAGAAGTTTACATACTGAAACAGGTTAATGGCATACTCTTTCTTCAAAATAAATTCTAAGAATTTCCAGAAATTAATGTTTCAGAATATGATACCTGCCAAAATGGCAGATACTCACAAATAGACTTAGATTTCTTTTTTCTGACCTTGTCTGATTTTTAGTTTATGTCTTAAATAAAAGGTGCAGTTGTCATAAACTCTATCCACATCAAATTCTAATTCTTTTTTTCTTTAAAATTTATTAAACTCAGGCTTCTGTATTACTCAGCTATTTTTTCCCTACATAATCTGCATCTTTGAGTTTCACAGATGAATTAGAAAAATGAAAGAAAGGTAACTAGATTACAGAATTTCCAAACTATTTGAATATTAGCTATATTTTTCATCCAGCGTAGATAATGAATGTGTCTTATGACTGAGCAATGTATTAATTTGCATCCTTGTCTCCATTGCTTTATTTCTGGCAGTGATGGTTTTGCAAAATGCAAAATTCCACCTTGCAGAAAGTTGCCATAGAAAAGATTAAATGGAAAATTTTCACCTCTTCATTCACACGTGGTAACTATACGAATCTCTGCTGGCAGCTCTCCAGCCACTCCTCCCCAAGCCTATAACACTGCTGGGGGTTATTATGACCAAGGTG
>VWZO01007119.1:1261-18924 GCA_013396975.1 Bucco capensis
CAGCCTGGAAAGAGAAGGCTTCGGGGGGAACTACTAGTGACCTTCCAGTACCTAAAGGGAACTTCCAAGAAGGCTGCAGAGGGCCTGTTTGCAAAGGCCTGCAGTGAAAGGACAAGGGGCAATGGTTTTCAATTGGAGAGGAGTAGATTTAAACTGGACATTAGAAAGAAGTTCCTCCCCACGAGGGTGGTGGAACACTGGCCCAGGTTGCCCAGGGAGGTGGTTGAGTTCCCATCCCTGGAGGCATTCCAGGAAAGGCTTGCCAGGGCTCTGGGCAAGCTGCTCTAGTTGGGGATGTCCCTGCCCACTGCAGGGGGGTTGGACTAGATGAGCTCCAGAGCTCCCTTCCAACCCTAACCAGTCTAGGATTCTAGGATTCTATGAGTGCTGTCAGCATGTGTGTACAAAGGTGTTTAAAAATAAGAAAGGAATTGCTATTGGTGTTATTACTCAGTTGTGAGCAAAGCAATGCAGTATGTTCCAGTGAGCAGCTGACCAGATGTTTTGACTGGAAGGTTGTTTAGGGCAGGGTGTTCCCCTCCTTTACAAGTAAAGGTTTTGTCTTTTAAAAATAAAGTAGTCTGGTATGCAATTTCTTCTACCTTCAAGCATTTAACAAGAAAAACCTCACTTGTAATTATTTTTCCCCTCTACCCCCAAAACTACTTTTTCCACAAGAAAATATCCTCTAGTTCATAATGAGAACTTCAGAGCTTAACTGCCTAAAGCCTAGTGCTAAAATTTGGTTCTTTTGTGTAGGTAGGAAATGTCTTTTTCACACACTGTTTGTTCAGAAGAAGAAAAACCTGAAGCAGCTTCAGTAAGATGTTTGTACATTTAGAAGACAAGAAGACCTCTGAATTAGACTTTTTTTGTGCTTTTTGAATATATTTCAGTGGCCTATTAATTTCTCTGTCTTAAATCTTTCTAATGTTGCCAAAATGCTCAAGACTTGCCTTAACTGCAAAGGCAATAAAAGTTGCACGTTCCTACAGGCTTTTTTCCCCTTAGATGAGTCACTACAGTTTCATTATTTTTATAACCGAAAATAACATTTTTTTGGATGTATATATTGAAATGAAAACTCACTCCAGCATAATATCTCTGAGGAGAATTTTTATTGCCTCAAATACTTTACCTGGGTTATGGCACGTGCCTGGTTTTCCACAGCATTTAATGCTCTCTCTCTCTATATGTGTGTTACAGTGTGTGCAGCAGAGCTGTTCTAAGCAGTTCATTTCCTTTGGCACAAAACTAACCATTACCTGTGACCTACACTCTACACATAAGAAAATCCTGGATTTACTTAATAGGAGCATGGATTCATCTCTTGGGCATAACAAAATTTTCATTATTTTAAACCATCTGGCATCTGCATTAACTAGGATGTGCCTAAGAACCATCCTGAATGAGCTTGTGTTGTCTCAATTAAGTTGTTCTTAGATCACATCCAACAATTGTGGGATTTGTTGATCTGCAAAACTGTTTTCCCCATATGGGTTGGTATGAGATTATCCTGCCAGGGGTTTAGTATCTGGGAAATAAAAAATATATCTCTGAATGACTAAAAGTTTTCAGAAGGAAAAAGAACCTCTGTGATAATGAAACTGAGTCTATTTTCAAATGCAAGGCATCCTCTTGAAAGCTGGCATTAAGCACACTCAAAGAAAACATTGTGCACTAAACACTGTGCATTATGATTATGGAACTAGGTCTCATCTAATCCATCAATATTTTCCTATGTTTAATATTTAAAGCATCTTTTTAAACCATTACTCCGAAAACCCTGGGATAAAAATGATTTTAGAAATAACAATGCACACAAGAATGGGAGATAATTTGACCTTTATCACTCTATTGTCATAAGGAAAAGAAATTCAGCTGGAGCAGTTAGTCTGCATATTTATGTCATCTGCCTCTTTTCAAAACAAGAACAGATCAGAGCAGTTTCCAGAATTTTGAGACTTTGACAAATCAAGTGCATAATAAAACATGAGACTGCAATAAAGACAGTTGTGCATCCCAAATCCAAACCAAATGTGTTTTCTGATGTGATACAAGGAAATGCAGATGGTTCAAGGAAATTTGTTGTTGCTGGAATCAATAGAACCAATTTTGAAGAGCTCTTCCTGAAGCTGAAAAGCAGTGAGTCATCATCTTATCATAACATAGGAAATATTCCCTTGGCAATTTCACTGACCTGAATAGTTATTTTGGATATTCTGGACTTAGTTAATCAATTAAAAGCTATTAAAGCTTCCTATGGCTCCTCTTTAACTGTGTCTTATCCTTAATGATGAGACTATGGCACCAACAGAACAGAGCTGGTGGGGCCCAGATAAAGGCAGGCAAATTAATTACACAATGTGAGATACAAAAAGCTTAATAAATGAATATAGAATCACAGAATATTCATGGCTGGAAATGACCTCTCAGATCACTGAGTCCAACCAATGTCTAACAGAAAACAGGCCAATTATCTGTAGACTATCTAAAGACAACAAATAGTAAATGGATTTAAGCATGTTCAGAGTCGAAGTTGCCATGATAACATGAATGTGGTGAATTCATGCACGAGTCACTTAGTATTTCCTTTGTAAAAAGGAGAGAAAAAAAGAGGTCACAACCCTCTTTATATCATGAAAGAATTTTTCTGCTTGACTGTTTTCAAATATTTATATATATACTACTCTGTATTTGGACTTGACTATTTATAGAGTAAAGCCCTTTCATTTTAAATTCATCATTTATTTCCAATGTTAATAAATAACTAAAGGCAGGGAGCAGGGAAGGAAGATTTGCTAGCAGAAGGTGGATTTTGGTTTAAACATTTTTAAACTGAAAATGAGCCAGTATAATAAGAAATCCTGTTTGTTTGCTTCAAATTCTCTCTTCTGTAGGGTCTCAATGAGGACTAATAAAACTCCTGGAAAGATTTTAATAATCTGATCTGAGAAGACAACTTAAAGTATGTGATACTTATCAGGAACTCAGTAATCTACTCGAGTTTGGTAACCATGTATTTGTTTCAAACTACTAAAGAGCTTATGTGAGGGGTTAAGGCTGTTCCCTGACACTGGAGCTCAGCTCTGTAGAATTATATAACCCTTGTTAAAGACTTAGCTTCTTCTGACAAGCACTGGTTAGGTGGACAAGGGACAAGCTGTGGATGTGATCTATCTGGACTTGTGCAAGGCCTTTGACACAGTCCCCACAACATTCTACTGGCCAAGTTAGAGAGCTATGGATTGGATGGGTGGACTGTTCAGTGGATAAGGAACTGGCTGGCTGGTCACATCCAGAGGGGAGTGGTCAATGGCTCCAAGTGCAGCTGGAGATCAGTGCCAAGTGGTGTCCCTCAGGGCTCTGTGCTGGGGCCTGCACTGTTTAATATTTGTATAAAGGCTATGGCCAGCAGCATTGAGTGCACCAGCAGCAAGTGTGCAGATGACACCAAGCTATGGGGTGCTGGGGATAAGTTGGAGGGGCAGGATGTCATCCAGAAGGACCTGGACAAGCTGGAGAGGTGGGCCCAGGGGAACCTCAGGAGCTTCAACAAGACCAAGTGCAGGGTCCTGCACCTGGGTCAGAACAATCCCCACTATCAATCCAGGCTGGGGGATGAGATGATGGAGAGCAGCCCTGCAGAAAAGGCCTTGGGGTGCTGGTGGCTGAGAAGCTGGCCATGAGCAAACAGTGCACGCTGGCAGCCCAGAAGCACAATGGCATCCTGGGCTGCAGCAAGAGAAGCGTGGCCAGCAGAGCCAGAGAGGTGATTCTGCCACTGCACTCTGCTCTGCTCACACCTCCTCTGCAATACTGGGTCCAGTTCTGGAGCCCTCAACACAGAAAGGACATGGAGCTGATGGAGCAGGTGCAGAGGAGGCCACGAGAATGCTCAGGGGCTGGAACACCTCTGCTCTGAGGACAGGCTGAGGGAGCTGGGATTGTTCAGCCTGGAGAAGAGAAGGCTTTGGGGGGACCTACTAGTGACCTTCCAGTACCTAAAGGGAACTTCCAAGAAGGCTGCAGAGGGCCTGTTTGCAAAGGCCTGAAGTGAAAGGACAAGGGGCAATGGTTTTAAATTGGAGAGGAGTAGATTTAAACTGGACATTAGAAAGAAGTTCCTCCCCACGAGGGTGGTGGAACACTGTCCCAGGTTGCCCAGGGAGGTGGTTGAGTTCCCATCCCTGGAGACATTCCAGGTGAGGCTTGCCAGGGCTCTGGGCAAGCTGCTCTAGTTGGGGATGTCCCTGCCCAGTGCAGGGGGGTTGGACTAGATGAGCTCCAGAGGTCCCTTCCAACCCAAACCATTCTAGCATTCTAGGGTTCTAGTCTCTGTAAGATCTTTGTGGGAAATCTAAGTGCTGCAGACTATGAATGAAATGTGTGCATGCTGGCAGTTATATCCACTCTGCTTCTGTCAGGGGGAGTGTGACAGGGTCTTTAACAGCTCTCATGCTTCTGCAGTACAATTGCTAACAAACCCCAAACAGAGCTTTTCTGGCTGGCTGCTAATTGCTGGGGTTCTGTGTCTATCAGTGCCTGTAATGCCTGCTTCGAAGCAGGAGGATTCATGGCACCTGGAGCATGTAGAAGTTATTTACAATATTTTACTCTGCTTCTGTATGAACAACCAAAAAAATGGGAGGAAATGCGTTTCATTTTCACAGCAGGTGGCTGGAGATGATGACCATTTGAAGCAGCACAATGCTGCCAAATGAGTGCTAGGGAAGACTATTTCATTGACAGCAGGTACTCCAGGGTAAGACTCAGCACAAGTAGTAGTTAGCACACTGAGGGGGGGAATGAGTTGCATTATTTTGCTGGCATTGTGGAAGCAAGTCAGTTATCTGCTTGATTCTGCATTTTGTTTATCAGGTAACAGCACAAACTCAGGTTTCTGGGTCTTGCTGCCACAGATTGTGACATAGCACTTGGTGTTTTTTCATCCTTTAGTAAAGGGACTGCAGGCACAGTCTGAAAATCCCTTGTGGTCTCCTGTGGCCCCTGGTGCCATAACTGTGCCAACAGCAGAGGGAGCATTAAACTCATTGCCCACGGGAAAGTGTGGGGAGTGATACCCGTGTTCCTAGAATCCTTGCATGGGTAGCATGAGCTCATTAGCCTTCTGGCAGTCATCCTAGGAGAAGGACAACTCTGATTCCAAACCTGGGCAGATGGAGCTCATTTAGCCCTGGAAGGCCTTCCAGCTAAGAGGTTAAACCTCCATCCTAAGGACTTGGCTGCCAGCGTCCAAGCTTGCTAGGCCCTGGCAGATGAACCTTAGGACTAAAGGGTGGGTCCAGCTCTGCGCATGCTGTGTCTCACCTAAAAAAAATCCATAGTGCATGCTCGAGGGTGCTATCTGCTATCCTCTTTTTATCAGTGCGCTTGGAAAAGGTAATGATGAGGAGTGTGGCTGGAGCCCTCCCTGGAGCTTTGTTCGCGAAGCCTAGCTACGAGTAAAGGGACTGACTTTCCCAGTGCATGGCAATGTGTGTGTGATGTCTCCAGGCTGACCAAGCAGAGGACAGTGGCAGTGCCACTGTCAGACTGACTCATGCAAAAGCATGTCTTCAGGTCAGATATTTCCACATGGTAGAGAAGATAGGATACCTTTGTGCCATTAGAAGATGTGGTCACTGGATGTTTTTGAATATCTACATATCCACTAGTATGCTGAAAATGGCAGGTAACTCATCAGAAAATGCATGTATGTGTAAGATTTAGTGGATTTTGAGCCCTGGCTGGATCCACAATTCTCTCAATATTTGGTGCTGTAACAAGAATGCTTTCTTTTGCCTGTAAAGCCGTTTGATGGTTATTGAATCTCTTGTGTAGATCAGCTGCTGGCCTTTTTTCTTCTGCAATGTGAGTATATAAACTAGGCCATGCCAACTACTACTAGACAGTGCCCTGAGAGCCTTGCAGGAGAGCAGAAGGTGAGGATGAACACAGCAAAAGGGTTTCTCTTTGATCTCTGTGGGAAGGTTGCCCCTGGCAGCTCTGAGGTTAGCTGTGTGGCTGGTCAGTGGCAGAAGTTCCTGCTTTCTAGTGCTGATTGTACTGAGCTTGTTCAGGGAATAAAAGGGTTTGCTTTCTGCTGATGTCAATCTGACTCCTTTTTAGAAGCATTAAATTCAATAAAAAAAAAGTCTTTACCTTTGTGATTTTTTTTTCCTTTCCCGTTTTAATTTGATTATTCATTTTTTTTCCCTTAGATTGACTTTGACTTTCTCACCTCTGTCTCACCAAAAAGTGTTTCAGACTTGAGGACAGCTTGACTCCTCCAAGTTCTTTCTTTTAACATTCAGCTCTAGATTTTAATGAGTAGCCATCTGATTCTTCTAAAACTGACTACATCTGCTGTGGTGCTGATTTAATTGTGTGGCTCCATGACTAGGCTCAGATTCCTGGAATCTCTGTAACCACTTTGATTTAAAAACTGTTGCAACCCTTTTATTCTTAGTGAAGCAAAAAAAATATTTTCTAATGCAGGCTGAAACTGTAGAGAGAAAAAGGACCATGAGGAGGCAGTGACCATGTGTAGCCTTACTGATCCATTGGTGGAGAGATTTTCAGCTCCAGTGGTGCAGAGATGTGCACTGGGTAACATGCCAAAGAATTTGGCATCATTGGCATCTTTGGGTTTAAATTTGATGAGGTGTTTGTTTCTCCTTGATTTGTTTTAACTAGTAGCATGTCTTTTGACAACTCATATTATGACTATATTTCTGCCACTGGAAGTGTCCTGATTTCCACAGCTGAAAATCACATCTCTTTGATAAATAAGGCTGTTTTATTGATGAGAAATCTGCAAGCATCATTAAGATTCTTTGATACAAACCTCTATAGTTCAGTTTAGCTTCTAAAACTTACTCCTGTATGGAGGAAGAATTCCAGTGATAATGAATTAATTCTATTACAACAAAGTCTTACCTTGAGTGTCATTTCTTTTCCTAGTCCATCTTTGTGGTCTGTATTTTGTTGCTGATTTTTTTCTGTGATTTTTTTTTTGATTCAAAACCCTTAATAATGCTAGCATTAAAAAAACTGATTTATGGGGAAAAAAGTTCCTAGGGAGAATTTTGATAGCTAGTTAAAATGATTTTGTGTAATTTCCATGTGTTCTATTAAAAATTTAACCTCTAAGAGGGGATCACAATTTAAAAAATCAAAATATTTTTTGGAATGTTCAAATTTCTCCCCCAAAAAATCTGGAAAAGGCAAGGAGATGAATTTGAAACAGGAATGCTACTGAGCAGGAGAGAATGGTAGGGGAAAAAAATAACATCTTTTAATGGGGAGATTTAATTCTTTCAAGAAAGTCATGAAATTGCTTTTCTAATTGAAGCATCTTCCTCACTTTCTGGGTAGCAAGCCTGCTAGGCTAACTATGCCTTTGATATATTTTTAAAGCTGAGGAGTGGCTTTAATCACTTTGAATCTCAGAGGACTAATTTTGTGTTAAACAGTGATTTATACACAGCACTCTTTCCAAAATATATGGTTGCTCTCCTTTAATATTTATATCTGAGGATGATAATTTGGTTTTTTTTTTTCCTCTTCGTGAGGGTGATGTACAACTGCATTTGACATTTATCTTGATGCAAGGACAGCATTACTTCATCTCTGCTTGGCTTTGTTATATCTGTCATTCAGTGGAAGGGATCTCTGCAGGGAGGAAATTAAGCTGTTGACTTGTAATATAATTCTGTTTGAAATGGAAAGATTTTTTAATCTTTCTTCATAAGGCACTATGCTGCTGCTGATTTGCCTTCAGCTGCTGGATCATGCTCTGCAGTTTCTTAGCTGCCATGTCTGTGGAACATACATCATAGGAGTAAGACACCTCAGCTCTGCTGCTCGAAGCAGAAGTCATTGCCATGTTCTCATCTTATCTGCCTCAGATTTAGGCATTGTTTTTATGTTCTATGCCATTTGAAGACATAAAAAACTTTCTTTCCTTGTATACCAAGGAGGATCCAGACAAATCTAAATCTAGATCATTATTCCTCTATGACTTCGGAGTATTCAATTTCCAACGAGAGCAATTGCATGAAGGATTTGTGTATGCTAGTTAAAAAACTTTATTATTTCTATATAACAAGAATTTCTCTCTTATCTAGGAAAAAATCTAGACTGGAAATAATTGGAAATTATAACACGGGAACTGGGGCTATCACTTCTCAATTAGTTTGAACAGAACTTGGATCAGAAATGTACTTTTTCTTTAGAGTTGCCAAAAGGTAAAAATTGAATTTGGGTCTTTGGAAGAATAAGCAGGAAAAATTGCATTTTGTTATTTGCCATCTCCTGGAAAAAGATCCACTTCTTCACCCTCTGAATCAATCAAGTCTATTGGTCCCAGAATGTTTTAGGTTTGCATGTACACGCAAGGGAAAAGAGTAATTGGGTTAGGTAGGTACTAACAGAATAATCTGAACTGTTCTTAATAGGAAATTTACTGTGTGACCAGGAAATTACTCCAGCCTAGGAACAGAGATGAACTGTGTCATTTAAAGTTCAAAACAACACTTAAGTCTATCTAGTATCAGGTCAGAAACACAACCCTAATGTGGCCTCTCTATATGCATCCCCTGCAGGAGACAGGCAGGAGACAGAGGGGATTGAAATAGTTTCATTCTTTGCACTTAAGTTTTGTCTTTTAAGTGTTAATCTCTAACATAGTACAGTCCATAACAATGAATTGCCTGCTTGTGTTAAATGCCTTCTTTTTTTAATCCAAAAGTCAAATCTAGGCATTCTACATTATCTTTTAGAGGTAGACGTTAGGTCAGAACTATCCTTTAAAATCTTTGTAATGCTTCTTGCAGTTGCTAATCATAGAATCATAGAATCCTAGAATGGGCAGGTTGGAAGGGACCCTAAAGATCATCTAGTTCCAACCTCCCCACACTGAGCAGGGATGCCAATCACTAGCCCAGGTCACCCAGGGCTGCATCCAGCCTGGCCTTGAACACTGCCAGGGATGGGGCAGCCACAACCTCTCTGGGCAACCTGTGCCAGTGCCTAACCACTCTCTGGGGAAAGAACTTTCTCATAATCTCCAATCTAAATTTCCCCTCCTTCAGTTTATATCCATTATATTGGTTCCTATCACAGTCTGACTACTTAAAAAGTCTCNTTTATTCTCTTGGGCCCAGTCTTCAAGTTTATCCAGGTCCCTCTGGATGGCATCCCGCCCTTCTGGCATATCAACCACACCACTCAGCTTCGTGTCATCCGCACACTTGCTGAGGGTGCATTTGATATCTATGTCCAGGTGGTTAATGAAGATGTTGAAGAGCACAGGTCCCAAGACAGAGCCCTGAGGGACCCCACTCATCCTAACATGTATTGGTGGAGATCTCACACTCAAATACAGAGAGTAAGTGCTCTGCTTTTAGCTCAACATATTTCACCTTGCTCCTTTTTTAGAACTTTGGATTTATTTGTTTGTTTCTAGTTTGTATTACCATTGATTTCATGGTTTCTCCACTTCATTTTGTTTTCAGCTTATGCATTTTGATTTTGAGATTATTCTGTTTGGAGGGCCTTAAAAAGGCCTGGGATTGTGCTTCTAACCTCTAGTTTATCCATCTGGACATGCTGTGTTCCAGGGCTAGGTAGGGATTTGATTTTAGTCACTTTTAAACTTATGATCAGCAAATATGGCAACTCCTTTTGTGGTTTTCTTTCCATTCTCTCTAATGAATTACTTAGGCTTGCTGAATGCTGTGCCTGTTGCTGATGCTTATAATTGCATATTGATCTATTTCTTTTCCAAAGTGACTTTAAAATAGAAGTTACTGTGGAAGATGGTAAACTCATGTTGACAACTCCAAGGAAATTCTATAATTAAACTGGCAGACAAATGACTATCAAGTAACAGAAAATACAGTATAAATACAGTATTCTCCATTTGTATTTAAACAGGGAAGAGATGGAAAACTTTGATGAACTTAATTTACCTGAAACAGTTATACCTTTAACAGTTATACCTTTAGTGCCCTGTATATTGTTGATCTTCTTACAACCCTTGTGGAAAAAGAACAGTTAACTGAAGAAGATCTTGTGTATTATCTAACATCTGAAATGTTGTTGGCTGTAGGATGCATACAGCATGATTTTATCAGCTTGCTTATTCTAGTTTGAGTTGTTTTTATTACAGATAGTTGCAAAAAGGTTCAAAATGTTCCATACATAAAGGGTGTGGATATTCTTCCCATTTTAAGCATTCCTTCCTTAGATAAAAAAAAAAAAACACAAACAAAAACCTGACAAATAAAGCCAAACCACAGAAAAAAAACAAAACCTGTTTGTCCCAGGCTGGTGTACTGTACCAATAAAATATGATCTCCATTATAATAACCTACTTTATGAAGATTAAATGGTTTTGCAATTTAAACAAGCTAAAATTGGTTTAAAGCAAAATCAAACAGCAGTTTGCTAGTTTAGGATTTGAATAGTGGAATGAGAAAGCTTTTTTTTTATATTGCTATTGTGCACTGGTCAGCTAAGAAGTAATTGCTTTTTATAAGGCAAATTTGCTTTTACTTTTCCAAGGTAATGAAATGAACCTGAAACATTTCCTTTGAAATCAAAGTCACTATCACTCAAATGTCAGCAGCAGAATTCTATCATCTACTTTCAGCAAACACATAATGAGAAAGTAGTGCTTGGAAATGATTGACAGAATTCTATTAGAAAGCTTTCCTATACCTTCATCCCTAATTATCTGTGTTGTAAATCAATAGGAATCTGATTTTTTTTTCCCCCACATTTACATGTTAGTAACATGTACAGAAAGATATTTGGAGAGGAATAGCTTGGGGATGTAAGTTGGAAACTGCCAATGCATTGACACAAGAACATCCTAAAATATAATATGCAAGATTATTTAAGGAAATTAATAATCTCAGATGAAATCAAATTTTTAAACAGCTACATATAAAGCCCTAATAAAGGAATTATTCCCATGAGGAAAAATATCCAGTTGCAGAAAATCAATGCTCCTTAAAGAAAAATTACGTCAAATATGGTTTAGCTTCTCTGTAGCCTTATCTATTCAGAAGAGGAGACTTGATGGGTGGTCTGGGAAATGCTTTTCAGGAGCAGAAGGACAAGGGATGGGAATTCCATCTTCATGGGAAAGCTGCAGACTGTTAGCAAAACAAAGATCTTGGAAGGAATGGTGCAGGAGAGCCATGGAGGAGAACCATTTTCAAGCCCATCCCAAGGCCTCTGGCATGTCACATGCTAGTACCTGCATTCAACTCACTTGAAAGTAATTTCCACTGTCTAAGTATGCTACATTTTATTACTGAAATGCAAGCTGAATATTACTAATCAAAACAAAATGTCAGTTTGGCCCTCACCCAGACTGAAAATGAAGGTTCAGTCACAGCTCAGTAAAAAGCATTTGACAGGATTCTGCTTACGTAAGAAATGTGATCACATGAATTAAGACAAAATTAAATAGAGGTAATAGAATAAAAATTGAGAGGTTTATAAGCTATTCAGTGAATGATATGGAAAAATCTAATGCCACATGATACAGAAGCCCTGCTTTCACTTTTGAAAACAAACAGCTCTATTTTAGGAGGTTGATGCAACTCTATAATGTTAGGAAACTAACTTTAACCAAAGAAGAAGTTCAGAAAGAGATAAAATACTAAGTAAGAGCGAAGAATTGCAGAAAATGAGATGATGGGAAAGAAAAGAACATTAAAAAAGTCTAAGGCTAGTCTGATAATGGCACTGAATTGAGTTAATGTACCTGAAATACTGAAACTAACCTGTTTTGCTATAGTGAAGTGGAGTAGATGCATGCAATTACCAACACTCAGCTGAGGATGAACTAAATTAAACATCTGTAGCACACTTGTGATGAATGTAGTGAACAATACATGGAATAAATATGTTCAGAAAAGGATGCATAGAAACATTGTTTGCCAAATAACCAAATGAACATAGCAAATGTTATGGAAAATGAAAAGACATTCCAAAAACCTACCTAATTTTCAAAGACTCCTCTCTAAAAAAAGTGCCTTAAGATCTTCAAAGTTGAAAAATTTTGTTAGATTTATTTTTCAAAGAAAAGAAAACCTTTCCTTTCAAGAGATCAAAAGAAAATGAATACTTCTTCCAAGTGTTATGACTTGGTTTCAGAGTTTTCATCTTTACTTCAGCCTGTGCAAAATGATGGAGTGATTGAGAATATGCTTGAATGATGAAGAACTACAAGGGGAAAATATAATTAATGACTCCAGGTAAATCTTGTCAGATTGGCTTGGTATACTTTTTAATGTGATTTAGATGAGCTAATATAGGCAGTGGTGTTTTATTGTGATAGATTCCTGTAAGTATCTGTTTCAGATTTTGGTTGAGAAAATGGAATGATGCTAAGTCATGGTGCAGACATTGAATAAAATAAGTTAGGAGTTTAGCAATATTTGGGCTAGTAATAGTGTTTTCATACTCTTATTTGGAAAACTTTTCTCAGTGATCAGGAAGAAAACATAAAATGATGAAAAGTGATAGTGCAGTGACAGGTATGTGGGGGAAGGATGAATAATGATCACAAAATGATATTGGTGCTGATCCATAGTCAGTTGAATATATACTGCCAGGGTGATGTTATGTCCAAAAGACAATATATTTTTAGGTGTTGAAACAGAAAATCCAAGTTCAAGATGTTATTTTCCCTGCATTTGTCATTTTTATAATCAAAGCAGAACAGTGTGTTCAGGTTTTGGAATCACCAGCTCAAAAAAAAAAGATGCCAATAAATTGAGACAGGTTCATAGAGCTGAGACAGTGATGGAAAACATGCCTCATGGGGAAAGATCAAAAGTATTCCACACCATGTGGCAGCAGAAAAAGTCTGAAGGAGCAACTTGACCCATACAGAAGCTCTTTCAGATAGAACTTTTATCTCTCCCTCTCCATAGCCTGTAGAATGGCTGGGCACCTACAGAAGTAGGAGAGGTGTGGGGATTGATCCTGCACACTGATCCTATACAAATACTCAAAGCTGTTTCCTTCCTGGGATATTCTAGTTTGCAATTAAATCTCCCTCAAATAATTTATCAAGTGTATTTCCATCCCTCTTGCTTGCATTTTACAGGAAAAGGAAAGTACAAATCTGGCTCCTTTGAATAAATTTGCATTTTGTTCAATAACTCAATGAAATGATGCAGGTTTAAACCATCTGTCCCTCCTGCCTGTGAGGATAGTAACTGCCTGAAATTCACCTTTAAGCCACTTTAAAAAGTGTCTTGTGCAGCACCAGAACTCCTAGATTTGTCAATGGGGGCATTTTTTTCTGCTAGTGTATAGGTAAGATATTTTTTAACCAGTAGTTGCAGTTAGACTTATAATTTGCCATGAGAACAGCTGGAGTCTTTGAGGAGGGCGGCTTTTTTTCTTGTGACATTATCCCAGTATCCCAGTATGTCAGGGGTTGGAAGGGCCCTAGAAAGATCATCTAGTGCAACCCCCCTGCCAGAGCAGGAGCACCTAGACCAGCTCACACAGCAATGTGTCCAGGCAGCTCTGCAATGGCTTCAGACAAGGAGACTCCACAGGCTCCTGGGCAGCCTGGGCCAGTGCTCTGGCACCTGCACTGCTCCCATGTGTATCATGCTAATAGGAAGCTCATGGCATCTAGCCTTGCCTGGAAAGCAAGCCAGCAGCATAAAGCACATGATTACTAGATGTTGTACAAGCAGGGGGTAAGGGAGGGGAATGTTGGGCAAGATTCTGGACAATATGTGGATCTTAGTCAATGAGTGATTCTTCTTGTCATAAAAATCTCTCATTTCCTGAGTGAGACTAGGCAACTTCTTAAGTCAGACTGATTGTGGTTTGTTGCATGTTGCTTACTGCATTACAAACTGAGAAGGAAAATGTTGATTGTTTCTTTCCTACTGCTCTATGTGTCTACATGGACCCAGCTAAAACTGTTGGAGATAGCTCTAGCCTCCTAACTCCTCACTCTGCAGATAGATGAGAGATGTTGTGCAGACTGGTGCTGGTGGAGGACTTTTCAGCATGTCAGGTAGTGATAAGACTAGGGGAATGGATAGAAGCTTGAGGAGGGGAGATTTAGGTTGGATATTAAGAAGTTCTTCCCCGTGAGGGTGCTGAGCCACTGTGCCAGGTTGCCCAGAGAGGTGGTGGCAGCCCCAGCCCTGGCAGTGTTGCAGGCCAGGCTGGCTGGGGCTGGGAGCAAGCTGCTCTAGTGCCAAGGGGGTTGGACCTAGAGGAGCTTTAAGGTCCCTTCCAACCCTCACATGACTTCCATGACTTCTTTGAAGCTTCAGTCTAAGTGATGTGTGTTGAGTGTTTGGATGGACCTCAATTATTTTAAATGTCTTGTTTCTCCTACTAGGCTGTACAAGGAGATGGTCTTAAGGAGATCTAAGGAGTTAGTCCAATTTCTGATATCCTACTGTTCCTGGGGCAGTAGCAAACCACTGAGGATTACAACCCATGGGTTTGCCTTCGCCCAGTAGCATTGTTTGGTGGTTAGGATTTGGGGTATCCTCCCCCCAGGGTGTGTGAGCAGCAAGAAATGATCCAAATAGGATAAAACCTGGCAGTAGCAATGGCAAAAAAGCTGGGATAAATGTGACTGACTGACACAGGAATCTCCTAATAATGTATGCCATGGCTGTGCTGTACTCTGTAAAAACTGAACTTCACAGAGCTGACAGCTTGTTTAATCAAGATACTATTTTTCTGAGAATTAATTTGTTGAGTCCCATGATGAGGAAATGTTTTGTTTTGCAGAGACTACTCTGCTCAAAATATCTATAGCAACAGGACAGAGACTTCAGGATATGAGTTCTTTTCCATGCCAACTCTAAATTGGATTTGCTCCTCGAAGTTACAGGTGTTATGTTCAGTGACAGAAACAACACTTTGGCTTTCTGGCCAACAGCCAGGGACTGCTTCTTTCTGCAATGTGTAAACAAGTAATCCTAAAGACAGCAAAGGTTTTTTGGAAAGTAGATGTTGGTCTGCCCTCTGTTCAGTCATCTGTGTTGTTAGCTCAACTTTCTTGAGAGTTATGGCAATTTTGGAAGAAATCATGGATTCTTTTAATTTAAAGCCCCTGTCATTTCCATTTTTTTTCCATGAGCAATTTCGGAACCTAAACCGAATCTTTAAATGGGAAATAAAATCATACTTTCTAACCTGCCTTGTCTTTCAGCTTTCCATATTTGGGTAATGCCATCTAGAGATGTGTGAAGGTAATCTGTCAGATGCTGTCTGTCATCTGTCAGATGCTGTTTGCTGATTTTGACAGGACAATGTATAAAAGTGATTTACTTAACATTAAGATACAGAGCAGATCTATAGGAGATTATACATTGGACTGAAAGGCATAAAAGAAGCTAAGTATCTTACCTCAGAACTCTTTTGTGCAGTGCTGCAAGTAAAAGAGGAGGCTGGAATTGTTTGGGGCTTTTGGAAGTATTCCCAAGGCTCAGGCTGTCTGAAATTTAGGAAAAGATTGCTGCAAGTAGCAGTGTTAGGTCAAAATGGGTACTGCAGAAAGGTAGCATCAACAGCTACATTAGAAATAGATTAGAAATTGGATTCCTAATTCATTTATTCTCATTTCCTTGGCGATTTAGCAAGAAGCTTGAGAACAAACTTGAACATCTCCCACATGTCATTTAGTTTAGTTTAAACGGGGGAAAGATGCTTTTGGGTGAAAAACATGTACTTATTAGTTGTTTCTATTGTGAGGAATCTGAGAAGTAAATGTGAATGTGACTTGTACACTATTTTTTTTTGTTTAAGGATAAATTCTTATCAGATTAAAAAGAAAAAAATTATTACCATATCACAGTATCCCAGTATGTCAGGGGTTGGAAGGGCCCTAGAAAGATCATCTAGTGCAACCCCCCTGCCAGAGCAGGAGCACCTAGACCAGCTCACACAGCAATGTGTCCAGGCAGCTCTGCAATGGCTCCAGACAAGGAGACTCCACAGGCTCCTGGGCAGCCTGGGCCAGTGCTCTGGCACCTGAACTGCAAACAAGTTCCTCCTCCTGTTAATACTAAACCTCCTGTGGTCCAGCTTGCTCCCATTCCCTCTTGTCCTACCATTTGATGCCATTGAGCAGAGCCTGGCTCTCTCCTCCTCACACTCACCCTTAACATATTTGTAAGCATTGCTGAGGTCTCCTCTCAGTCTCCTCTTGTCCAGGCTGAAGAGACCCAGCTCTCTCAGCCTGTCCTCNCTACTCATGATAAGCCTCCTTTCCTCCACATGTTTTGAGATGGTGGCAAGTACAAGCTGTTCCATCACCTTTCCAGGGATGGAGGTAAGGCTGACCGGCCTATAGTTACCCAAGTCATCTTTCTTGCTCTTTTTGAATATTGGATAACATTGGCCTTCCTCCAGTCCTCAGGCACCTCTCCCGTTCTCCAGGACCTCTCAAAGATTATGGAGATTGGCCTAGCAATGACCTCTGCCATTTCCCTCAGCATATGGCTTATGGCATATGGCTTATAATTTTATATTTCATTACCATGTTTAAGTTATTGGTGGCCAAAAGTATAACAATTTAGATCTCTATAATATTTGTGTGAAGCACAGTAAAAAAAAACACCTCTCTACCATATTCTTTTATTTATTATATCTTCCCATTGACAAATTGCACCTGGAATCTGCAAAGTGTTTGAAAATAGACAAAATGAATAAATCAGCCTGCTTACTTTAGAGTAAAACTCTTAGATTTGGATTCAAGTGGCTGGAATTGCTGCAGTTTCTTGGGGGTCAGAACCTTCCCAAAAAATCTACACAGCTGATTGCAGCTCTCCCTTGTCTAAATGCCTGTGTTCTGCTACTTAACACTTGAGGCAGCTCCACCTCTCCTGCACATCCTCTACAAGCCATATGCTGTTGCTAAAGGACAGTTTGTGAAGAGCACAACTTAACTCAAGAAACTTACACATGGTTATTTTGTAATGAATTTGAAAACTCTACTTGTTTTAAGCTTTTTTTGACAGAAAGTGAGAAGATCACTTCTAAAATCTGGCTAAATAAATGAAGTTTTGGTTGTTTGGGGGTTTTTGTGTGTGTGTGTGAACAGGCCAGTGTATTTCCCCAGGCACCCATGAAAGCTCCAAGCAAAAGTCTATATTCTTTACTTATATCAAGTATAATGCAAATGGCATAAGTAGTATTACAGGGGACAGAATTTAGGCTTTTTGCTTTTTCATAATAGGTATTCACAAAAGAACTTAAGCATAATAGATGTGTAATATAACAAAGCCTACTTTCTGAAGGAAGTGCTCCTGCAAATGGAAAGTTTTGGGGGGGTTGCTCTTTATTTTTGGTTTGTTTGCTTTTGTTTTTCAATTTGATGTATGAAAGGGCATGTGAAGACAGGAGAATCCATAGAAAGTGCTAAGGTCCTAGCAGCCTGCCATGCTGACAGCATATTTGATAAACAACCATAAATAACACTCCCTGAGCATAGCAGAGACAATTATACCATGCCATCAGCAGCATTGTTCTGATTTACTGGGGGCTTGGAAGAAAAGAAATACCTGTCAGGCCAAACTGCAAAGCTCTAATAGAGTTGATATTTTTTCCTCAGGGTTCATTATGTTTGGCTACTGTTTTCTGTGATT
>VWZO01007121.1:0-13053 GCA_013396975.1 Bucco capensis
CGCGAAGCCTAGCCATGATGATGATGATTATAGTTCTTATCGTCTTCAGCTGAGAAGTTTCATAAACTGTTCCTCCAACTGCATTTTGTTCTTTAAACACAGTTGATCTAAAAGCTCTTCATAATGGTATGGCAAGAGAATTGGTGGAATTAATCTAAAACACTGTGCAGAGACAGGTCTTCATTCAGGGTTTGTTTGTTTAAGGATGTGCTAAAGGTCTAGTCTAACTCCCACATGTTATTGCTAAGTGTAGCCTCAAACACTTGCCTGGGGTGTAAATTATTCTTGCTTTTCAAAGTCAAATAGGAAATGTCATTTGCAGTTTTCTATATCTTTAAAGGAAGAAAAAATAGTGAGTGTTCAACAAAATAAAAAGAAATCACTATCTGAGCAATGTGTACCTAGGAAACTACAAGAGCAGCAATGAAACTAATATCTTACTGGAATTATTTTTTCCCTAGATCGGGAAGTGTCCTGCACCACTGGAATGAAATATATCATTTTGTGGAACATTTGGCTCACAAGTTCATAAGGTACGAAGTGCTGCTTTGCAGATAACCCAGTGAGGAGGGGGATGTGTGCTAGTGAGGAGGAGAAGTGTGCCAGCAAGAAGGGGGATGTGTGCCAGCAGCCAGGAGACTGCTCCCAGTTGCAGGCAAGTAGCTCTTGCTGGTGCATCACATGCACAGTCAGTCCTGTGCTGGAGAGATGGTTCTTCATGTTTTTCTCAGATCATCCTATTTACTGCTTTTCCTTGGGTTTCTGTCATGCAGGAAATAGGAGTAGATAACCTAATTTTTCCTGCCTGACTTCCATGGATCAAATGTGGTTTTGTGGGGAAGGAATCCTCTTGTTTGAGATGGCTGGCTGCTGCCTGAAGTACAGCAGTTTGGGTGTGTGGGGAGAGGCCCAAGGCTGTAGCTTTCAGGCACTAGATGCCTTGAGACTGGATGAGAAATCTCCCAGGCCTGTGGGTGGAATGTGCTGTGATAAACATAATCAGCCTTCCTTTGTTTCCATGGGGATTCCAGGATGCATTTAAGCCTTTCTTCCTTAGCAGTCCTAAGGTCATATTGCAAGTGCTATTTATATCTTCTAGAAGGAGTCCTCACGGTTTGCCTTGACTGAGAAGGCCGAGGACAAAACATCAGAGCACCTTGTATGTTTAATGTTACACATGCAGGAAACTCTGCTCTGGACCGCTAAAATCATTTGCTGTTTTTTTCTCCCCTTCTCCAGCCCTCAGCTGAGGATGTCCTTCATCGTTTTTTCAACCAGAGGGTCAATTCTAATGAGATTAACAGAAGATAGGTAAGAAGAGATTTAAAGTTGCACAGCATCTTTTGTGTCCTAGCTTCCTTCACCTTACTTGCTCAATGATTTCCAGTCCTCAGTGAGCCCTGCTGTGATATCTTTGTGCTTCCCAATTTAATTGTTTGAATCACCTCCCTGTTTTCACACATGGCACTCCTTCTGCTAGAATTCATTAAGGCCTCTTAAGGCGGAGGTTGTCTTCTTAATTTTAGGTTGTCTTCTTAAGTTTAACTTCTAGTTGTCTTTCTGTCAGCAGTTAGAGTTTTCAAACCGGAGTCTGCCTTCCACATTCTTTCAGGCTTTTGTCATAGAACAAGAGACTTATTGCCTTTGAAACATCCCTGCGGACTTTCAGTTGCAAATAAATAGGTGAAACTCTCTTTCCACAAAAATAAACTTGCAAGACATAGGTGTCAGCTGTACTCTTGAGGCAGAGTTGCACGTGTTTTCCTAGGATGTCTGAAGGTATGTGTCCTGGTTTGGGCTGGAGCAGAACTGATTCTGCTAGGTGGCCTTGCTTTCCAGCCCAGGCTCCTGTAAGTGACTGCATTTCTGAAGCTAGCGGTACGGTTTTCAGAAACAGAGTCTACTTCCAGCAGTGATTAGACCTGATGTTTGGGTTTACTGAGAATTGATGTGTAAACCAGGGTCACTGCTGAATTTTTTTTCCTTTTGTGACTCGTGCTGGGAGGGGTTGGTGGTGCCGGGTAAAAGTCTGCACCTACAGGAAAGGAACAGGCAAGACAGGTGACCCCAGACTGACCATCTAAGTATTCCATTTCATACATGTCATGCTCAATATAAATCTAAGGGGAAGTTCCCTCTGCCCTCTCTTCTCTCCACTTCCTATTCTGCTTGGGCCCATCTTTGCTGCTTCTTTCTGCCTTTCACTCCTGAATCCAGCTCCTAGGTTCCAGCTCCCCCGGAGCCCGACTTCTGTCTGCTGCTGGAGGGCTCCTGCCACAGAACCAGTAGGGCCAGTGACATAGTAACCATGGGGGGTGGGGGGGTGGATCTTGGTGCTGGCTCTGTGTATATTTGCATATATTGTCTACTGTTGCTGTTTTCATTGAAGTAGTTAAAGTTATTTTGTTTTTTCCAATCCACAAGTCTCTTTTTTCCCCTCAAACGATGACAGTATGTTACAGGAAAACAGTGTTTAGGATGGCTTGCAAGGTTGTATATTTTTTGGAAATAACAATCTGATTGCCATGTTTCTGAAGCATGTTCCTGTCACCCCCTCATAGATCTCCAAGCTAATTCCAGTACAATCTATGGGATGGGTTTTTAGTGTTTTTCTCTCTGACTTCAAGGAGAGCTGGATGAGCTCCTTTAATCACTCTTGCTTCCTCTGCTAACTTCATTGCCACGTGGAGCAAAAATATATGTAACACATGTGAAGCTCTATAAGCCAGCATGTGTTTTACATATTGGATGTCAATGAAGTTGCATACCAGAGTAGCTACTTTAGAGAAACGAAGAGGAAACTGGCCACTTGCCTAAAGAACAGTCCACATCCATACCAGCCTTGAAAAATGTCATTAAACCCAGCCAGCCTCAGCGTTGCTTGCCACTAACTGCAACAGAACTAACCATATCTAATTGTGTGCCAGAGGAAAACCTGTTTCCTGTCTCTTTCTGTCCCCCATCCTGTGAGCACACCCCACTGCAAAGATCTCTAGTCTGTTTAAGTTCTAAGCCATGAGACTGAAGTGTTTCCCCATGGAAATATATTTCATATTTATGCAGCTGCCCTGTCAGCTGGGCACAGGATATTGGTATTGCATTAGTCTAAAAGCCAGCTGACTGGAGAGCTGCTGGTTCTTGTTGGAGGACTGACAAACAAGGTGTGAGCTTCCTGCTGGTCCCTTAGACCTTCTTAATGGAGCAGTGGCAAAACCTTGTCTGCCTTGCCTTGCTGAATGGAGAGAATATCTGCCCACCTATGGTAATAGAGCTTAGGGTCTAACTAGTTTGGGATATCACAGCTACAGAATGAGTTCTTGAATGTTTCATAATTCAATTTACTGCAAAAGCAGATCTTCTCCTCTCCTTTCCTCTCCCTGTGGGAGTTGCTGCTCTGTAGACTGGAGAATGTTGATGCATCCCTGCAATCAGCCTCACAACTGTGAGGTTACCCAGGGAATATTTATATAGGAAGAAATGTATGGATATTGACCTAGGAGAAGCTGCTGTTGTCATGCTTCCCCAAGGCTATGAGAACACTGGGAACACGTCTGCTCTACTTCCACTCCCTTAGAAAGGTATATGTGGGGCATTGAGGGGACAGGACTCTGAGTTCTTGTTAATAAAACAGAGGCTCAAAGATATTTATTATAATAAAATGGCTGCTTGTATAGTCCAAGGCCTGTCCATCACCAAATCACCAGTTGTTTTTGACCAATACAGTAAGAGAATGTGCACAAAGATACAATGTTTGACAAGCTGCTGGCAAGACTTAGTCATGTGACCTGGCAGAAATACCTGTTCTTCTGTGTTTTTTACATCTCCTTCACTCAAGGTCAAATTTTGGAGGGAAATTAACAACTCCTCAGCTAACAAGGTTTTTAGCTATCCCCACAGGTATCTACCCAGACATTACCTCAGCCTGTAACATTACCTTAGCTTACATAAACATTGGCTTATCTCTTTTCCCGTCTCTGTATCTGGTTCTGCCATGAATGTCTTCACCAGGGTATCAGCTCCTGATAAACTTGCTCTTGGATCTAACAATGGATCTGCATTCATTGCAGGGAGCAGATCCGCCAGGGCCTAGAGGAGCTGCAGAAAGTCCTTCCAGGAGGAGACACATACATGCATGAAGGGTTTGAAAGGGTAACTAGATGCATGCTATCATTCCTCTTAACTATGCTCCTGAGGAAGTGTTAAACAAAGGAGTCTGGTTAGTAATTCTCTGTTAGGTAAGTGAGGCTGTTTCCCTTTTGTGCAGTAGGTACACTAAAGTACACACCTTGGTTTGGAGTTGGGACAAGGGAGCTACAAGCCCTACTTTTTGCTTTCAGCTTTTATGGGGGGAGCTGCCTTTCCAGCTTAGGACAGGGCAGAAGCCTTTGGTATTGCAATCCCACCTGGAACCATGGGCATGAAAGTGGAAAACTGTCTAGCTTCCTGCATGGGTGCTGTAGTGGCTTGTTTGAGTTAAAGGGGTTCTGAAGTGGAAAAATAATGCTGAACAGAAGTTACTGCCTGCTCTGATCTTCTCCTTCTGGATATTTTACAAGCTCAAGAGTTGAGCTCTCTCCCACTTCTGTACTACACATGCATTTTGTGGGATTGTGGACCTGCCAGCCTATTGAGAATGTGTATGAACACACAATAAGAATTCAGGTGACCTGACAGAGATTCTGGATCTTAACTGGACATCCAGAACCAAATACCAGATTTTGACTTCATAAACTTTGCAGAAGTCCAAAAAACCCCACATTTAAATTCAGAACAGAAAAGAAATTCATAAGCCAAATATGTTCAGAGTGGGCTACTTTTTAATTGCGAAGTGTTTGCCTTTCTGCATTGCAGAAAATTCTTGTGCAGAGATCAAGTGGGAGACAGAAGCATCAGAATATATCTCTCCTGCTGGTTTCTTTGCAATTAGAGAAGTTGATCTACAGGTACTGGGAATATTTATCAATGGACCTAGGATGTTTCTCAAGGAGGAAGGTGAATGTGATTTTCAGATAGCAGAATAGAGGGAGATTACATTAGTGTTGGCCAATGCCCTGAGGGTTGGTTTGAGTTACGCTTTAGATGAGACCTTCAAGTAACACAATCAAAGCCATAGGCAAGGAACTGGTTCTGTGAAGCAGATATCTCTGAAAGCAGAGGTATGAGCAGACTACAAACAGGACATCCTCACTGTCATTCTCTTTCTTTCTGCTGCATGCATAGATGCCCACAAAGTATTATTATTGCTAATAATCTTCTGGTTTAATTTCAGGCAAGTGAACAGATTTACTATGAAAATGTTCACGGTGAGAGACTTTCTTGATTCATTGAATGCTGGGGTTTTTTTCTTTCTTTTTGACTGAAAACTGTAATAATTTGAAATGCAGCTTCACTGCAGGAAAAGTAGGGGGTGGCTCCTATCCTTCCAGGAATGCAGTTTCTGAAAAGGAAAGAGAGCAAGTGGAGCTTTAAGGATCCAGAACTTGAATGAATGTATTCCAGGCCAAAAGTGAGAAGCCAGGCTGACTGAAGGTGCCTATTCTTATCAAAACTCTATGATACTTTGTTCTTGCTTGAGGTCTCAGGTAGCCATTTCTTCTTCCCTCTGAAACATGCAATGTACAGTTGTGATTAGGTGAAAGTTTTCTACAATAGCAATTATTGAATCCAGTAGTAAGTGCAGACAACTGCAGAAATGTTTTCACCTTGATTACAAGGAAGGCGAGGACAAACTTTCTGCACTGCAAAGCCTGAAGTAGAAATACAAACATTGCTTCTTGGAAACCAAAGGATAGGCAACCAGATGTTTGAATACAAAGCCAATCCTAAAGGTTTTGCAGAGCCACTCATGAATAAAATTAAGTAATGCCTAAGATCACACAGCTTTGAGACTCACCTGTGAAAGAGGACTCTAGCAGAATGAAACAGACAGCTAGAACAGTTTGATTTGGGATGGATAATACTTTTACATGCTGCTTTACATGTGACAGGTAAACAGGTTACCACCATGTGCAAGAAGCAGTGGACAACTCAGTCCTCAAGTCTATATGTTGGCCTGCCTATTTTACCTTTATTGGTTCTGTGTGTTTGTCCCTGCTCCACTAAAAGGAGTGTTTATACCACCTGCAGTAGCCAATGGAGGGAGTAAAGCATCTCTGGAGGTCATGTGGGTCCTATGTTTCTACAAGAAGTGCTCACTTTTCTCCATGTCCTACAGGAAGAGGCTAGGCACTTGAGTCAGGGATCTGCAACATGACTGACCCTGCCTGCTGCACACTGCTTGTCAAACACTTGACTTCCTTGTTGCATCATCACCATGTTATTTATAATTGGGGGTTTCTAAGTGGCACCAAGGAAATGAGCTATTGTCTGTCTGTTCTGCAGTAATTGGAGTATCTCTTCATCAGCAGCTCCCTGTAATGGCAGGAGAGTGCCCTAGATGGTTGAAGAAATACTGAAGTTAGTAATTTACACACCTTGATATATTTATCTTTCCATAGCAGTGTTTGTGCAAGGCATAACTACAGAGCTCCTGCGGAGCTGTAGCAAGTCAATTGTCAAAAACATGAGTTAATCCTATTTGGCCACTCCTGAAAGCTAATACAAACTCATAAAACCCAAGCTCTGATCAATACAAGAGGAAGAGTACAACATTTCATATGTTGCTGAAGTATATTGCATAGGAAGGCTGAAGATTTTACACCATTTTCTTGCCATATCTATTCAAATCTCAGTTGAGATTTTTATCACAAGCTGAAAAAACTCTGTGCATTTCTTGAAGTGACAGCATTAGTAAAATCAGGGAAAAACTGGGAACCCTTGGCATTGGTATTCTGTTGTCTGCAGTCTAGTCTACTGGTCTGAAACACTGAAGTAGGTAAGAGGGGCTGTCAGTTAAAAATCAAAGGACTGTGGTATAAAACTGACACTGAAGGACACTGTCTGAGAGGAGAAAGTGTGCCATTCATGCCTTATGAAAACTGGTTGGCTGAAGGGAGGTAAGGACATGGGCTTGATGTCCACTGCTCCTGGTCCTTTGGGTGTGCTAACAAGTCACTAGGAGGATGCTTTCTAGGCTACTTTAACAAACACAACTCCGATCCAAGGGACTAAAGAAGTTTGTGTGTTTAGGTTACAGAACTGCAAGTGTCATCATTGCATTGACAGATGGAGAACTCCATGAAGACCTCTTTTTCTACTCTGAGAGGGAGGTAAGTGTCTTAGATCCAGAGAGAGAGTGAAATGCCTGGCTTGCTGCTCTGAAAGCAACAGATAGTGAAAACCTTTTTCTCTAGAAACAAAACTTCGCTTTGCTGCTCTTTAGACATGAACCTTAAGGATAAGCAGTAACAGCAGCAATGCTTCTGACACAATGAGACTAAGACTGTTCCTAGGGAAGGAGGGAGGTTTCAGTTAAAAAAAAAAAAAAAAGAAAAAGAAAAAGGACCTGGAGAAAGAAATAGTTCACACCTGAAAAGGTTCAGTATTTACTGGATTCTCCCAGGAAATACCTGAAGCATCTCACTTGGCTTCTTCCACAAAGACTGCAGAAAGAGGATGACTGTTGTTCCTATAATCATCTGTCACATCAGAAGGTCTTTCAGATTGATCAGATCCAAAGTTTCCACCAATATTTCCAAGACTCAAGTATGTATTCTCATCACCCTTATTAAATTAGTGTATTGTGCAAAATCATAGAATCATAGAATCACTTTGGTTGGAAGAGATCTTTCAGATCATCAAGTCCAACTGTTACCCAGCACTGTCAGGTCACCACTAAACCATGTTCCTCAGCACATCTCCACAGCTTTATAGCCCCTCCAGGGATGGTGACTCCACCACTGCCCTGGGCAGCCTGGACCAGGCCTTGACAACCCTTGTGGAGAAGAAATTGTTCCTCATGTCCAACCTAAACCTCCCCTGGTGCAACTTGAGGCCATTTCCCCTTGTCCTGTTGCGTTTTCCTTAGGAGAAGAGACCAACACCAACCTTGCTCCAACCTCCTTTCAGGGAATTGTGGAGAGTGAGAAGGTCTCTCTTGAGCCTTCTTTTCTCCAGGCTGAACAACCCCAGTTCCTTTAGCTGCTCCTCACAACACTTTTGCTCTAGACCCTTCATCATCTCTGTGGAGATGAACCATTTTTCACTTGTCAGTCAAACAAATTAAGATGACCTAAACCTGGAAGATGGTAATGTTACATGAATTTGCTATGGACAGAATTTTTCCTCTCAACCTGTCCAAAGTGCAGATTTAAATCCAAAAACAACAAGAAGTGTGGCTTTGCAGAATAAAACCAATATTGCTACAGCACAAACAAATGCCATGAAACCAGAGCTCCCCTCCTTACTGTTCATCTCCTTTTCTTCCCTTCTGAAATCCAAATTCCACAAGAAAAGCATGTTTGTTTTTAGAGGTGAATGGACATGTTGAGAGGTCAGAAGTGTCACATTTGTTTTGGTTTGGGGAGGAACAGTTAGTGAGCTAGCAGAACTGAAGTCAACTCTGACACTGTGAATTGTTTCATTTGTTTGGGTTTAAGTTTTTTGAGGTAAAAGTGGAATTATGCTTTTCTTTTAAAGCACTTTGCTGTTGAACTATTTGAATGGCTACAGACTTCTGATCTAATCTGACTAGCTTTTCTGGGCATGGGTTTTTGGTCAGGTATTTGTGTTCTAGTCAAATATGATTAAATGACTTAATTGATCCTTTCACAGGCAAGAGCATTTTAAGAGCTTTTTTAATGGTAAATGCAATTGCACCTGCTTGCCAATCAAACAGCCTGGAAAAATCCAACCTGTGGATGTTCTCCCTTTGTTAGTGTGAGATAGATGCTGTGTAAATAATGGGAGTGATACTGTTTGGGGACAGATGGTATGAAATATCTCTTCACCTATGGATATCAGATAATTAGGTAAAATGTTCCTGGCACACATCTGAAATAGAAAATGCCAGGAACATTTTAGGTTACTCTTATACTGAGATGTGTTCTAAACAATGAATGAAAATTGATATAGCTTGTCTTACACTTGTTTGAGTTGGAGTCACTAATTAAGTTTAAAAAAATCCCCAAACCTCCTAATACCTTGAGTTTTGATTTACTAGCAAACGGATAAAACCTGTTTCTGCAGAATAAGGGAAGAAAGCTTTTAAAGCTCTCTCTTGCCATGCCCCCTTGTTGTTCATTTTACAGAGAAAAACTAGATAGATGACTAAGACCTCTCAGTAACCTGGACCCCATCACACCTGCATTCACACTATGCTGCCTTTCCTTGTTCCAGGCTAACCGGTCGCGTGACCTGGGAGCAACAGTGTACTGTGTGGGTGTAAAAGACTTCAATGAGACCCAGGTAAGGGAGGCACTAACATGGCTTAAGATGCAGACAGAAGGAGGTTGTGGGGAGTTGGTTGTCACATCACACTTCAGTTTCAGCCCAGATCCTCTTTCACTGGAAAACTATGCTGTAAAAATCAAACAGCTTCATTAGTGACACTAATATTCTACAGTGTTTTCCTCTGTGAGAGTCTGACTTCTAAATTTATCATGTCAATGATAGTATATTCATGAATTTCATTTTACACCAAGTGTAACAGTTGACATTCTATTTTTCTAAAATGAGTGAAACACTTGCATGGCCCTGAGTGCTGAAATAGTTATTGAATAGTTATAGAGCTTGCCCAGGCTTTCAGCTTCCTAAGAAAGCTTCAAACCCTGATTCAAAAAGGAGTCAAAACAAACTTGGTTTAGAAAAACCTCATTTGAATCAAAACTAGAGACTAGTGTAACTCAGAGTAAGCCAGAGAAAAAGCAGAGTGGGAATAAAAATAGCAAAGAGAATTGATCTGAAGCAGCAGCCCTCAAGGACAGCTGCTACTTGGAGTCCTTTAGATGCAGAAGAAATTAACTGGAATTAGATGACTGTGTCTAAAGTTCCCAAATGCATGAGGAGGGTGACTATGGGGAATGAACTGAGATAAACATCCTGGTTTACAGAAGCTGCTGTATCTTGGCCAAGAAGCAGCAAGGCACTTTAATACCCTTCTTGGAGCAGGCAGGGGAAAGTTGCCTAGAGTATTTCTCTGGATGCAAACCAGGAGGCTGGCAGTTTGCTGTTCTGCCTGAGAAGTGTGAGTTCTGAGTGACGTGAGCTGGGAAGGTGGAGGCAGTGGGCTTTAGGGAGGAATGTGTGGCTGCTCTGCTGCCTCCAATTTGCAATGCTACAGGAAATGCCAGAGACCAGCTAGGCTGATGCTACCTCTGCCATGGGAGAGAATTAATATAACAAACATTGGCCTTGCAGCAGTAAAATCTGATTCTGCTCCAGCAGATGCATGGAGAGCTCATTTACTCCTGAACTGGGCTCATATCTTTGCCTTAACCCTTGGCATGCTATTGACAACTGAACCTGCATGTAACTCTTTACAGTGCTGTCCTGGTTCCCCTTATCTTACCATCACCTCTTGAATGGCCCTCTTCTAGTCATGTAGGCTTCCAAATCATCTTCTGCTCCTTTTTTCCTTCCACTCAGAAAATAAGTCCTGTGATAGCTCCATGCTTTATTCTTCTTTAGTCTCTAATGGTTGAGCCCAGGACAGTCAAATCTCTGTCCCGACAGGAAAGGTGAACCATGCCTGTATTTCCAGATGAGGCATAATTTGCATTAGTCTTCTCTGTAAGTGCAAATGCTGAATCATTGTGGTTATCATGATGTATGTGTGAAGTGTTTTGGTGCAGTAGTGGTCTGTCATGCTGAGGGCATGGTCCATTTTGGCTGGGGAGTTCCTGTGCTGGCTGATTTACAATCATGTATGTGGGAGACAGTTTTTGCAAGGAAGCTCATTAGGCTCTGGGCATCAGTGAAAGCCACATTCTGTCTTGTCTTCAAAGTTAAGGGAAGCCTTTTCTGATTGAGTCTGGAGAAGGCTTGATTTGCTGCTTGCTGGCTGATTTGTCTCATTCTTTGCATTTCTGTTTTGTTTACTTTTGTCCTCTGGCAGCTGGCTAGGATTGCTGACAGCAGAGATCATGTCTTCCCAGTGAATGATGGGTTTGAAGCCCTTCAGGGCATCATAGACTCTGTAAGTATATTTAATCATTTGCTTGCATGTGTGCCTGTTAGGTTTTGTTTGCTTGCACAGTTGAAGGCTTAGTTTTCCTGTGTTCACAAGGACCTGCTGACTGCTAATAAATCACTTAAACATTTGGTCCAAAGAAACAGATCTTTGTTTGGACTAATATTTCTACTTCAAGGTAGAATTTATCAGTAGGTCACAATACAGGAAGCTCTGAGCCCAAATGTTATCTTTGTGTCTCCTTCCTTAGAGTAGAAGTAACTGATTGAATGGACTAGGCTCATGGTGACAGTTCCTAGAATGGCTGCCAGAGACCTGGAGGGCAGAGCTGTGTTAGAGCACACTCTGTATGAAGGATTAGGGCCCTCTTTGGTCTCCATCTTTCTACTTGATTAGCATCCTTTGTGTCCTGATGGATGTACTGCACTGCTCACCTGTTCAGAATGGGGGAAGGGATCCTGCTAAGTATGCCAAGAGCTTCCTAACTCTGCATTCTACATTCAGGCATTTTTTTACCCCTCCAGATCCAGGTTTCCTAACTTAGAGTGATCAGCTCCTGGCATTTCCTCCAAGGGCTGGGTGGAGCATATCAGAGCTGGCCCATTCCTGAGCAGCTAGGATCAGAGGGAGCAGGGACAGGGACAGGCATGGATTGATTCCTTTCTCAAGGCTTGCCGTGCAAATGGCTCCATGGTCTTTACTGGGAAATAAAGATGCTCAAACTTTGAGTGGCATAATACTATCTCACCTAGGATCAGCACTTCCCTTGACTGAGCAGGAAAGGCAGTATAAAAGAGGATGTGTGTGCCATTTTGTTTGTAAACGTAAAAACACTTGAACACTTTCTTGCCCAGGTGGATGATCAAAACTAGTGTGAGCAGCAGGAGCAGAGCAGTGCTCCTCGTGCTGTGCTCAGCACTGGGGAGGCCACCCCTAGAGTGCTGGGCTCAGCTTTGGGCCCCTNTTCCAAGCATTCCTTAGGAAACAGTATATTTGCAGGGAGCATTTTTCTGTTCCTTTTGCTCAGTTCTATCCTGTAACTGTTCTAATTAGATTCCCTTGGTTTCAAAGAGGGGTGGGAAATCCTTTTAAGGATACATTTGGTATAGGCTTTTTAGTTGATAAAACACAGATTGAAGCTAGGGAGGGTAGGTTCATCAGGGGGGTTCTCAGATTTCTGTGTTTACAGTGGTACACACTATTCTCACCATGTATTACCAAGCAATGCTGTTCCCTAGGTACAGGCTCAATTTTCCCTAGTGTTCCTGCATGTAGATAGAATACAATCCCTTGCTTACTGGTTTTCCTGGCACTGTACAAGTGTGGGGCTACTGCCTCAATTCTCTTGGACAATCAGGTGTTGCATATGATTTTAAGAAAGCAACAAACCCCCCTAGTTTGCTTCCCAGCTCTGCATTTCCTTTGCAGCTGGTTTTAATGAATTCCAGCAGCAGCTCTGACTCCCTTCCCAATTACACTGAGCAGAACTGGAAGGCTTCAGCTTTCAGGAACTGCTTCAGCTGACTGCTGGGAGATTTATCAGCCCTGGGAAGGAGGGTTGCAGGGAAGCATGGTTGTACCACAATACATCTGTGACTTGATGGCTTGCATTTGAGTGGAGTGATTGCAATAGCCTGGGTAGAAAGGAGGTGTGTAAAAGGAAGAAGGCAAGAAGGACATTAGTCACTCTGAAAAATAACAAAGAATCTGTTAGACTCCTGCTGTAGCTGGACAATACAGCTTCTGTCCTTGTCCTTACAGAGCACCATTGCCTTGGGGCAAACAGAGCTTTTGTGATCAGAGGAAAGCATTTTAATGCTGAAAGAGCTGTGGGATTGGGGACCTTCTTTCAATTCCTGTGTAAGAGTTGGCATAGCAGAACTGAGTTCTGAGTCCCAGAACTTCAAAACTGCAGAGGAAGATGGGAGGAAGGTAGTTGTTACCTCAGTTGATGAGGTTTGGGTCAGAGATCAGTTGAGCAAACT
>VWZO01007121.1:20150-48482 GCA_013396975.1 Bucco capensis
CCCTTGATGGCAACTCCCTCACCACTGATGCTGTAGCAAGAGGACTTCAGCAGCAGCCAGGACTCAGGCTCAGGAGCTGGATCTTGCAACTCAGGAACACTTGAACTGAGATAGAAGGCAGAACAGGTAGAGTCCTGGAGAAACAGAGCTGGGCTTCTGATCTTCAGAAGGCTCAGGGTACTCAGTCTTCAGAAAACCAAGAGACCCAAACCTCTCCTTATTTGTGTTGGCTGTTAATTAGGTGCTAAATAGCTTAATTATGCACCTGTTTTGCTTGGGTCTTAGGCCTTATGTAAGAGACCCTAAGGCCCAAGCTTGATGTCAAACTTTCAAGGACTGAATATGATGTATATGGCATGGAATACCTTAGTTTGACTCAACCTTGGACACAGGGGAAAGGCTGCTGATGCAAAGAACAGCCTGAGCAGTTTTAGCACTCTATGGGACTAAACTGTATCTGCCCTGGCATGCTCCTTGTGCCTTGCAAGCAATCTGCTGAGCCTGATGCTGAACCATCAGTGTGAATCACTGTCTACAGGCAAAGGGGTGAAAGGCAGTGCCAGCTTTTATGAAGGCATACTGCTTAGTTTAAGTTTGATTTAAGTGAAGGGCAATTGTCCATGCATCCTGATTTGAAATCACAGTGCAGCTCTGAGGATGGACTCAGATGTGCTCTGAAGTGTGAACCCCTGTGCTGAGACAGGAGCAGTGGCTATGGCCTCATTAGCCCTGCCGAGTGCACCTCAGTTGTAACAGATCATGGTCTGCATCATAACTCTACCATGGGCAAAGGCAAGTTGTGCTGAGATAGAGGAGAATGTCACCTTGCTGTGGAGGAGCAAGGACACCAGTGGCTGGTCTGAAGTGAAAAGGCAAGATGGCAGAATTGTGCCATGATTGCCAAGTGAAGTGCTGAGTTAAACATTTCTGTCAGCACAGGGTCCTCTCGTTCTTTCAGCTTTGTGTTCCTACAGAAAAGAGGTCTGAGATACTTCATGACATTTTCTTCTGTCTTTTAGATTTTGAAGAAATCCTGTATAGAAATTCTGGCAGCAGAGCCTTCCAGCATTTGTGCAGGAGGTGAGTGTCAACTCAGGCCCTAGTTGTTCATGTTGCCTAAAATACATCTTTCTGTCTATTGCTGGAGAATGCAAAAGGCACTAATTAACTACAGCTACAGCTTTTGCTTTTTTGGTGACTTTTTTTCAACTTACAGCAGCTTGTACATGTCCCATTTCTGCCAAGTGATGTCAAATGGGATTTTCTTACAGAAAAGGCTTGATTTTGACAGTTTTTCCTAACTTGTTACTCAGTCAAACCAGTCTGCCTTACTTGTACTGTGCCAAACTTGAAGCAGATATGCTGCAACACTACAAACCAATTCAGAAAACAAAAGAAGACTTTGATTAGGTTTGGAATTGGGCAAACTCATCATCTCAGAGGATTCTTGAGGGAAGTGCTTCTTAGGAAAGTGGCAAGAAAGTCAGATGAGGATACTGAGATTTAAAGGCTTCTGATATTCTCTGAATATTTCTTAGCCATTAAGGGTTGATGCAGTGACTGAGGGCAAGAATCTACATGTTGTTCAGCTGAGCTGTGTGGATCAAACTCTGTGTGTGCTTGTTCTGAGATGAGTGTGCTACACACACTGTAGCTTTAGAGCCCTAGCAAGTGTGTCTGAATTCAGCAGAGCCCAGCTTTTTTCCCAAAGAAAGCTTGAGAACCTCTTCCATTGCTTCCTGTGAAGGATTCATATTTTTATGAAGTCTGCCCTAACTGTCTGTGGAATGTGTATGTCAAGGGTTAGGGCTGGGCCAAGCACCAACCCAGGCACAGATATTCTCTATTATCCCCCTTTCTTCAGCTCCAGAGAGGAAAAGGGGAAATTAGGAGAGAGACGGAGAGAGAGACTTGGGGATTGGAAATGAAACTTAAACTACTTTAATGAAAATAACAACAAGAAAATGAAGGGTATATATATATGTATATACACACACACACAAAAAACCAACCAACCAATACCAGAACCAACCCTCCCCTTGATGGCAACTACCTCACCATGATGCTGTAGCAAGAGGACTTCAGCAGCAGCCAAGACTCAGACTCAGGAGATGGATCCCAGTACTGGAACTCAGTAACTCTTGAATTGAGATGGAAGGTTGAACAGGTAGAGTCCTCGAGAAACAGAGCTGGGCTTCTGAACTTCACAAGGCTCAGGGTGCTCAGTCTTCTGGGATTGAAGGCAGATCCTATAGAGTCCTGTAGGAACAGAGCTGGCCTACTGACCTTCACTAGGCTCAGTAAGCTAGTTAGCTTAATTAAGCACCTCTTTTGCTTGGTTCTTAGGCCTCATGCAAGAGATCCCAAGGCCCAAGCTCGATACCAAAGCCTCGAGGACTGAATATGACCTCTAAGGTATTTTGACTCAAACTAGAACAGTGTAGCATCTCCTTAAGTAGAAAGGTTGGGAGCAGAGCTGAGGTTTGGTGAGAAGGTTGAGTCCCTGACAGGTTCTGCATCCTCCTTTTTCTTAAAGACTAGTCCAAGATAGAGAAGCCAGCTATCATTCCTTCTTCTTTTTCACTTCCAAAGCAGCTGCTTTACTTATCTGTCCTGCATCTCCTGCTCATGAAGGAGCAGCCTGTGTACCCAAACTTCTATAGGTAGTCATATCTTCCCAACAGATGCAAGACACTAGGCTGAATGCCCAGAAGGCACCAGGCAGTAGTTTTGTATTCCATGCATGCCACTGCAGTAGTTTTGGTTTTGAAGCCAGGATGGCATAACTGACATGAATTCTTGTTCTTAGTCATCTCTTTCTTAAACAGGCTGGCCACTTCAAGAGTTCCTTTGTGAAAAAAGGCTCCAAAAGGCTCCAAACCAGGGCTTTTCCTACCTTAGCATGGCAGACTGCTGTTGTCATGACAGTGTCTGAGACAGTGCAGTGATGTTCCATAGGTGCTTGGGAAAGGAAATGAAATTGCCTGAATATTCAGAGCCATTTAACACACTTAGAGATTTTAAAATACATATATTTGCATACTTATATAAGTGCCAAACAATGATGCTCATGTAATGTCACAAGGCAGAAGATGACTTATAACCAACACCCATAATCATCTTTAATACTCTCTAATGTGCTAGTCAGTTGCTTTAAATATCTCCCTCCCATTCATTATGCCTGATGGAGAGCACAGGGTAATACAGAGCTGTATCCAGCAGAGCCAGCTGAGAGGAAGCAGAGAGCGGTTCAGATAAGTTGTTCCCATTGGAATTTAGCCAGTACCTCAGAAGAGGAACAATATTAACCTTGAAAAATGCCAGCAGGCCTCATCTCCAAGTTTGTGCAGATCACAGAATCATTAAGGTTGGAAGAGACCTCTAAGATCATCAAGTCCAACCATACCTAGCACCCCCAGGACACTAACCCATGGCCCTAAGTACCACATCTATACGTTTCTGAAACTCCTCCAGGGATGGGGACTCCACCACCTTCCTAGTCAGCCTGAGCCAAGACTTAACAAGCCTTTCAGTAAAGAAATTCCTCCTGACAACCAATCTAAACCTCCCCTGGGGCAACTTGAGGCCATTGCCTCTTGCCCTCTCCCTGCTAACCCTGCACAAGAGCCCTACCCCCATGTCACTGCAAGCTCCTTGCAGGGAGTTGCAGAGAGAGCTAAGGTCTGCCCTGAGCCTCCTCTTCTCCAGATACTCCATCGTTCTCAAACTGCAGCTAATGTAGTCACTTAAGACTGTGATACTAATGAAAGTGCCACTCAACATGAAAGTTATGTGCATTAGTGTCTTTTTTAGAAGGCATTTTTGCAGCTATTGTTCTGATAAGTCATGTTTTCTTTTTTCTGTGCACATCCCTCAAGAGTAGTGGTGGGTTTTGCTTTGCTTTTCTTTTGTGGAAGGAGATGACACAAGGGCTCCATGTTACCTGAGGCCACCTTGTACTGCAGACTGCTCCCAGACAGTTGAGTGATGAGCTTCAGCAGCAGCACATCATTCTGAAGTGCCAGTTTCTTGAGGATTTGCTCTTACATCAGTGCAGACATGCAGGGTGCACACTGTATCTGTTCATTTTAGTCTCCAGCAGAGACAGGATCTGCTTGGTTAATCTGACATCACTGATCACTGATATGCTGTTCTGTGAGTGTATGTGAACTCTCATTCCCCAGCACTTCAGACTTCTGTGATTTCTCTTAAGAATTCCTCAGCCCCTCCTCTCCAGAGCAGAGCACTGCTCCCCTGTTCCTCCCAAATGCTCTTGGACAGCACATAATGGACCCATGAAGCAGCTTCCCTGGCGAGATGTGATGGGATGATTTGTAACTTGGCTGTAAATGAGTGGGACTTGGAAGAGAGCCCAGATTCCAGAGCAAATCTGCTTTTTCTGACAAGTACAGTGTAAGAGTCCTTAAGGGAGATGAGAGAAGATAGAGACTGTACAGTGCAAGGCAAGAACTTTGAATAGGCAAAACCTAGTGTCCTCGTTTCTCCTGGGAGTTTGAAAACCAAGGTGGTGTTTCTGAGGCACTGTGATTGCTCCTGCAGTGCCTTGGATGGTGGAACACTTGGTGTTCAATCTGCATTCATCAGCAAAGCACCAGCAGGGATTATCTGAGTGCCTCTCCTGGATAGGAACAGGAACTGTGGGGGCTGTTTGCTTCACCACAGGAACTGTGGAGTTTGAGTCCCTGCTTCTGCTGCCAGAACTTTCCTGGGCTGTGGCCTTGTTTCAGAATCTTACACTTTGAAATTGGAGCTTTCCCTGACAGGCAATCCTAATGCTGGTGGCTGCAGAAAGCTTGTAAACCTTCTCTGGTACTAGGTTCAAGTAGTTGGAATAACAAGGGATGATGGAGAGTGGTCTGAAAGACTTGTGAGGATATGATCTCATTGCTCAGCTGTGCTGGTTCCAAAAAAGACCACTCAGTTCAGTGCTCAGGTGTTGGTGACTGCCCTTGATGCTTTCTGCTTGCACCAGAGCTTGTGGTGATCTTGAAGAGTTGATCTGGAAGAAGAGAAAAGAGGGAGAAATGCCCACAGCCTCTGAGATCATGGCCTTTGTCCAGAGACTAGAAACCTGGCCAGCTGGTGAAATGCCCTGCCATTGTAGGGGAGTGAGTCAAGCCAGGGAGTGATGGTCACTGTAGAGGCTGGGAGGGCAGGGATGGTCACTGTAGAGGCTGGGAGGGCAGGGGTGGGCATTGTAGAGGCTTGGAGGGCAGGGATGCCTTAGTGACCTAGGAAAGTAGTACTTTGAACTCCAGGCTATCTGTCACTGGAAGCTTTTTGTCTTTCCATGGGAAGATATTTTCACCTTCCTTTGCCCAAAACTTCCTGCCATTTCAAATGGTAACCTGGGGAGAGGAAAGCCCAGTGTCTCTGAAGCTGTATGTTTTCAACACAGGGAGCTGAAATGTGTGTCTCATTTTCTGTTTCTAAAACCTCAAGTTGAAATTGGGTAAGGAGAGGATGGAAGTTCCATTTTTAACCATTTTTAAACTTAAAAATCTTAACTCAAGAACAAACATTTGACATCTGTGCCTTTTCTAAGTGGTCATTCTTTGCTGCACTATGTATCAATAACCTACTGTCTCTTTTGCTGCAGAGTCCTTCCAGGTTGTGGTGAGAGGAAACGGCTTTCGGCATGCCCGGAATGTTGACAGAGTGCTCTGCAGCTTCAGGATCAACGACACTGTCACTCTCAGTAAGCTCCTTTCATTTGATAATGTCTTTTTTCTGCTTCTGTACTGGCAGGCATTTGCTTGCAAAACATTTTGGATCTTCAAATACATTGACTGTGAAGGTAATAATTCTGGGATTTTCATGGGATGAGGAGCTAGTCAATGTGCAGAATGCAGAAGATTGCTGGTGGCACTGTGTTGCTGACACTGACAGCAAGTATGTGAATAGATAAACTTGCCTGTCAAGAGCATCTCTATGTGTCTTGCTGGGTTAGGGATGTAGCAGGTCTGTTCTTTTCCTTATTTTGTGGTACTTAGCAGGCTTGGTCATATAGCTTATATAAACACAGTTGTTGGAAGCTGTATTGGAGCAGGAGCTACGGCATTGCAGGGCTTCTGTGGGTGCAGCTTGGAAAGATGTTTCCACTCTAGAGTTCACCAAGTAGAAGATCCAAAGTAAAAGAAGCAAATTAGACCCTGAGTATCTGGTCTTTTTGTGAAGTGAGCAGAGAGCCAGTTAGCTGGAAGAACTTATGGTCCTGTTGTTTTCATCATGCCTGCAAACCCACATGGGAAAGCAGAGAGTGTAACTCATAGCTAATGCCACCTGTAACAGTAGAATTCATCCTTTCTAGCATGGAATCTATTCAGGAGCTTCCTGATTGTTTTGGAGGCAGTCCTGACCATTTTGTGTATAAAATAAATGTGCGGATTAATCTATTATGAATTAGACAAATGAAAGTCTAATGGCTCATTGCTGGGGTCACTCGTGCTTTGAGCATCTGTGTAATTTGCTCTCTGGAGCAGGGGAAGGGTTTGCTGGGGCTGGTTGCCCTGGGAGGAATGTTATTGAGCATCCAGGGCAGGTGTGTGTACAGGACACTGACTGAATGGCTTTTGTTCTGTCATGCTGGACCCTCTGTGTAGGCAGGCTCTGGAATAGCCAACTCTTGTGTCAGTGAGCAGAAGGCTTGGCTGGCTGTAGTTCATGTTCGCTTAATTCAAGTATGGTGAGTGTTGAGGACATGAAGAGCAGAAACTGGAAGGCTGAGTGTCCAGGGACAAGCAGGTGGCACTGGAGTGGGAAAGAGGGAAGGAGAGGAAGCAGAGTAAAAGCACTGGGCTGGGGGGGATATGTGCATTAACTATTTTGGAGGCATCGCCATGCAGCTGGGAGATAAGTGCTGGAGATGCATGAACAAGTGGGAGATGGCTTTCAACAAAGAACAGCAGAGGCAGCCACAGACTCATGCTTTCCCTTTTAAGCTCCATAAAATCAGACCCTAACCTGACATGCGGCCAGAACTCCTTAAATCTGTATCATGGCTTCATTTAGGTGTTGAATTATGTTTGGTTTTTCCCCAGAGTTCAGAGCCAGAGTTTTGTTTGGATCATATGTGTTACGAAGTCTCCTGTAGTGCTCTAGAGCTGGGCAGGAAAATTTCCCTTCTCTCTGCACCTGGAAGATTTTAATGGAAAGTAAATTACTGTTCAAATATTTAGTAGTTTTCTTTCCATGAAAAGACTGAAGCCATGTGCTGCAATCCCCAAAGCCCTTGGGTTTGGTTGCTGGAAGCTGATAGTTTGTAGCATTCTTAGTTTGCATGTCTACTGTCTTTTTTCAGTTATAACATGAATGTCCTGTATCAAACATAGAATTTGGGTGAAAACTTCTACTTTGTAGAGAAGCTACTTTCAGTTCAAGAGAAAAGTTAGTGGAGGATTTTTCAAGCAGTTGTACTTTCTGCTAAGAAAGGCATGGATGTGTATAATGGAAGTTGTAAGAGCTGCAGAACAAAGGTCTTTCAGCATGATTTCAGGATGCCTGAAAAACTTGGATCTTGGGCTTAGTTTGAGCTTTTTATTAGGACATCCAAAATAGATCTGTATCTTGAAAAGAAAAAGCATTTGAAGCTGTATATGAAATGAGTAAACTCTACTGGTTTGCAGAGGGGGAAATGGAGTTCAGTACTGAGATCCCAGACAAGCAATGCAGGTGTCCTGACACCCAGTAAGCCTTGAACTCTTACTGCTGGTTTATGAGGCTTGTTCAGAAGGCAGAGGTTTGGTGCAGGAATTCTTTCTTGATCACCTGTTCTTCATTCATTTCTGCCTCCATATCCATCCAACAATTGTCCTTCTTAGGGCCAGCCTTGCACAGTAAGTCCAAGACAGGTCTCTGAGCCTGAACAGAAGGCAGAAGTAGCTGCTGTTCCTGCCAGCTTTGTGGGGTGGGGAAGGATATTAGTGCTGTCCTTCTTTTCTTGCCTATGTAAAGTCTTCTCAGCACTTGGTTTGCTGTTCCACTTTTTCTTCCAGAGAAGACTACTTTCTCCCTTGTCTTATCTTGAAAGCCATCTCTGTTAGCTGAAGCTGTGCTAGCTCTGACCTGCCATTGCATCCCCACTGCTTCTCAGCTCAGCTTCCTCAGAGCTGGCTGGCTCTGCAGCAAGGCATTCACTCCTGGAAACATCCGAAAGTCCTCACAGAACTACCAATGTCATCCATCAGCTTTCCACTACTCAGTGTGTCCTGTCTGTGGAGACACAAAAACATCTAGTGTTGCCAAGTGGGAGGAACCATTTGTGAGGGTTACCTCGCTCCCAGACACTGTGACCTGGTATTAAGGGTGGTGAGGAGCAAGACTCCTTCCTCGTTCTTGTGTCCTGACTGCCTGGCTAGCTGAGGAACTTATTATGGTGTCTGCATCATCATTTCACAGGAGCTTTCAGGAGCAATCTGCTTATCTTAGTGCAACCCAGGGACTTTGTTTTTGTTGTTGAATCTCTTCCTGTGTCTACAAAATGAGGATAATGTGGAAAATGAGGATAAGGGCCAAATATGTTCCTTGCCTTCTGATCTGATGCATTCATTGTGTCCTGAATCAATGCATAGGCAAAGAGTGAGCTCATTCTCCTTAGCTCTGCACTGTGACTGCAGGGTTCCTTTTGCTGAGTTCTCATGGTTTGGTGCAAGAGACCACAAACTCAGTTGCTGAGTTCAAACTCTTCCCTTGTTGAGAGAACTCAGCAGTTGCTCATCAGTGTTCTCAACTCCAAGTCTCTCCAAGTGGGAACCAGCACAGCTCTGTTAAGTTTAAGTTGCTGTAAGAGAGCATGTATCTCAGTGTCAGGTCAGCCTCACCTCCATCCTTGGAAAGATGATGGAACAGCTTGTTCTTGCCACCATCTCCAAGAATTTGGAGGAAAGGAGGCTTATCACAAGTAGTCAACATGGATTCCGTAAGGGGAAGTCATGCTTCACTAATCTGATAGCCTTTTATGATGGTATAACTAGGTGGAGAAATGAGGGGAAGGTAGTGGATGTGTTTTTTCTTGACTTTAGCAAAGCTTTCCATACTGTCTCTCATGGTATCCTCATAGCCAAACTTAAGAAGTATGGATTGGGAGACTGTGCTGTGAGATGGATTGGGAACTGGCTGAAGGACAGAGCCCAGAGAGTTGTGGTTAGTGGAGCAGAATCTAACTGGAGGCCTGTGACTAGTGGTGTGCCCCAGGGCTCAGTGCTGGGTCCAGGACTGTTCAATATATTCATCAGTGATCTGGATGAAGGGGTAGATTGTTCCCTCAGCAAGTTTGCAGATGATCCCAAGCTTGGAGGAGTGGCTGGAACCCCAAGAGGCAGTGCTGCCATCCAGAGTGACCTGGACAGGTTAGAGACATGGGCAGGGAGAGACTTCATGAAATTTAACAAGGGTAAGTGTAAAGTACTGCATCTGGGAAAGAACAACCCCATGGATCAGTACANGTCTCCTTCTCTGGAGACATTGCAGAGCTACTGGATGCATTCCTGTGTGAGCTGGTCTAGGTGATCCTGCTCTGGCAGGGGGGTTGGACTAGATGATCTTTCTAGGTCCCTTCCAATCCCTAACATACTGTGATACTGTGTCTTGCTTTGCCTTCTGCAAAGAAGTGTTCAGCTCCAGTTTGGCTTCTCAGTGTACCTTGGTGGCACTAAGCTGCAAATAGCGTAACAGAGGAGTTAACCAAAGGAGAATTTGATGGAAAACTTGTGGAGATTTGGCAGTTCAGCTGGTTTGGTTTGCTTGAAACCTCTCAGTCTGTGATTATATCAGGAAGGGAGGCATTTTTAAAGATAACACTACACCAACAGTTCCTGAAACCTTAAATTATCCCAGATGAAATGTAGCTAGAACTTGCGGAGGTTAAGGGCATGAGCCAATAGATTTTTATTGGCATTATTGGCAGAGACAAGAAGCAGGTGAAGAGAGCATCATCTCATAATATTCATAGCTATGGGATAAAAAAAAAAAAGAGGAACATCTGTAGAAACCATGAAGAATATTTGGCTGAGCTGAACTGTAATCAGATGCATGTTCAACAGCAGGTGGTTTCTGCCAGCAGCAGGACCCAGGAGAACTGATTTTAGAATGCACAGAGTTAAAAGTAATTACCCAGTGCAGTGACTTCTGCCTTAGTGGCATAAAATGTCTTTGTCTGCCCAGATTTTGCAGGATCCAGCAAAGATAGTCCTGGGCATAGAGGCAGGGCTCTGTCCTAGGCAAATTAAAACTGAATAGAGATATGATAGATTTGCAAGGAAACAGCATGCACCACAGCAGTGGTGGGGCTAGGACTTTTGCCTTCTAGTGAATGCTCTGGGGCCTGGCCAAAGCTGAGCCTCTGCACAAACTAGCCTGACTTTTTTCAGCACTGAGTACCAGAAGTGAGGGAAAATGAAGAAAAGACAGTGGGAGCAGGACTTTGCCAGATACCAGGGGAGATGGAGCTGTATACTGCCCAAAACTGCCCAACAAATCCCTTCTAAATACTGTCTTCTGTCTTCAAAGCCTAGCAGGTTGCTCTGTTTTCCTTGTCTTTCCTTTTTCCTGGCAGCACACTACTTTTCTTGCAATATCTTTTTTACTTTCTTGCAGCCTGGTCACTTTTAGCACAGGAATGTTTTGCTTTGCAGTTCCACTCTCTAATCCTTGATTCCCCACTTGATCATGTCACTTGAACCCTCCTTTTATTATCTTATACTAGCTTTTCCTTCTTTCCACTGCAGTGCTAGAGAGTTTCCATCACTGTGTACAAACCCCAGCAAGTATTTTTGGGAGTGTGACCTTCATGAAGGACACAACCTATGCCTCTAATTCTTCCTAGGTGAAAGCATACAGTAAGGTGAGCTTGGCATCCTCTTTAGAAGGATGGCCTGGGTCAGTGCTTGACAAGGAACATGAAAACAGCTGGAACTGTCACACTTCCCTCAAGTGCTCTCCTAGCCTCCAACACACTGTACTGTAGGAACTTCTAAAACAGGATTCCTATGCATTTACCTCCAGCAGAATTCTTTGCAGCTGTCCAAGCCAAGTGTAGAGGAACAAGCACAGAGGAGCCAGGAAACTTGGACTGATTGAGGAGGAGAATGTCAGTGCAATGTGCTGTGCTCTACCAAGCTCACCTATTTATACTGCATGCTGCTGAGGGACCAAGGTGATCTCTCACTGTGATATTAGTAAATCTGTGCAAGATAAACATGCTGGAGCTTATGGTCACAGCTCTGAGATTGGAGTAGAGCTGCTGCAGTGCTGGTCCAGGCCTCCTGCCTGGGAGTGACCCTGCTGTCCTGCAGCATGTGCTGCTCTCCGGAGCTGCCAGTTGTGAGCATGAGCAAATTAACAGCGCAGGGCTTTATCAAGGTCTATTAGCAGCCTTGGAGTTCTCTGTGCCTGTTGAACAGGGTTGTATGTGCAGCAGATGAACCCATTAGAGAAAGCCAATCCTTCCAGATCCTTCCTCTCCATCTAGAGGCTGTTAGGAATGTAATACCATTGTTTTGTGCTTATCTGTCTCCTCCCCCATCCCCTAACTCTGCTCTGAGTGGCTTTGGCAGTCAAAGCTCATGTGTGTCTGCACCAAGCAGAGCAATTCTAGTGTGATCTCAATGTGGTTTGCATTACAGCATTAACAAAATATTTCTTATTTATGGCTCTTTCTCTAGGCAGTTTCCCCAGCTCAGAGAGTGTTCCAGTGTCTTTCTGCATTCCTATCTCCCCACAAAATGGGTTTGAAATAATAACTTTTCTTGCAGAGTTGTCACAAGGAGTGGCATAGGAGGAGGAGTCAGCCAGAAGGAGCAGAGACTGCTTTGGTATTTGAGTGCAGAGAACTATCATTGAATCATAGAATCACAGAATCATTTGGGTTGGAAGGGACCTCTGGAGGTCATCTAGTCCAACCCCCCTGCAGTGGGCAGGGACATCCCCAACTAGAGCAGCTTGCCCAGAGCCCTGGCAAGCCTCACCTGCAATGCCTCCAGGGATGGGAACTCAACCACCTCCCTGGGCAACCTGGGCCAGTGTTCCACGTCCCTCATGGTAAGGAACTTTTTCCTAATATCCAGTCTAAATCTACTCATCTCTAATTTAAAACCATTGCCCCTTGTCCTTTCACTCCAGGCCTTTGCAAACAGGCCCTCTCCNCATCTGAGACAATGGAATCTCATCTGGGACAATGAAAGTGCTGAGGTACAGAGAACAGTCTCCTTAGCACAAGCGTTCCTGAGAGAATCTTTTGTGAAAGCAGCTGGACTCCCAGCCCAGTCTGGCCACACCAGCCTAGCAGACCAGGCTTCTCTCCTGCAGCAACAGAACAGGAGGTCAAAGCATTTTTTAAACGTGCTTTAGGTGAATGCAAATTATAAATATAGAGAAAACAGAAGGAAATTATTAGTCTTTGATATATGGGAAGTCTGGCAAACAGCTTTTGCAGCCTTTTCTGGACTAAAATGCAGCTGATATTGAGAGTCTAGTAATCAGCAGTGGTAATATTGCAGTGGCAATTTGAAAACACTGTGCTTACTTAAACCTTTCTGTGAAGGATGTTTGCAGGCTGTTTTCAGTAAGACAGTAGGTTTTTGGATTAACACTTAACCAAAGGAAAGGCTGTTAATTTTAGCATGGCTTTATGGCTAATAGAAAGCACTATCTTTCTTTGACACCTTTGGATTTTGTACCTCTTTGATTGAAGTTTGCTGTGTTAAAACATCATGCATATATGGAGGCTTTTATTGTTATGGGTGGGAAATACTCCAAGTCCTGGCTTGCCAAAAGGTTACACCCTGCAAATGGCAAAAGAAACTACTCCCTAATGCTGGGAATAATAGATTTTACAGGCTAGAGATAGTCGTTAGAAGCTGCAGGAATGCAGGGCAGCCAGTTACAGGAATTGGAGCAATAGAAAGTGACTTGTTGAAAGGGCATCCACAGAAAACAGATGTGTTTTTATGAGATGTTTGACCCTTCTCTGTTTCTGCACACTGCTCTGAATGGCTTGTGCCTCAGGACTTGACTGGGTTGTCTATGTGTGGTGTGTCCTTTGGGGGACTTTTACAGTGAGAACCTTATTTTGCCTGGTGGAGTGATTAGAAGTGCAGAGGTAAGGAGCAAGGGTGCCCATTACAGAATCACAGAATCATTAAGGTTGGAAGATCATCAAGTCCAACCATACCTAGCACCCCCAGGACACTAAACCATGGCCCTAAGTACCACATCTATATACTTCTTAAAACCCTTCAGGGATGGTGACTCCACCATCTCCCTGGGCCAAAACTTGACAAACCTTGCAGGGAAGAAAGTAAACCAGCACCTCCAGCTCCTTCTCTGCCGGGCACCAATCCAACCACTCTGCCCCAAGCCTGGAGCCTTGCATGGGCAGACTTTCTCAAAAGTGAGGCATTGCAGTATTTCCTGAAGATGTCCAGGCTCTGCCCTTCCTTGGTGTCTAAGATGCCATCAAGGCCTGGGCATCCTCTCTATAAACCTGGTGAAGGAGACAAATAGATCTCTTTGTGGTTGCAGAGCTGGGAACAGAATTCACTTCCTGGGCAGCAGAGTCAGTGACATGAGGTCGAGTGCTCCACCTCCTGCCTTCCAGAGCTCTTCCACTCCTACTGTCAACTGAGAGGAGTCCAAACCACAAAATTCATATTTTGGCACAAGCTCTAGAGTTTGGGAGCTATCAAGCCCATCTCTCACTGCACAGGAATACAGCAAGTTTTCTCTGCAGCAGACAAGAAAAGCATGGTTCTCTCAGATGCATCCTGCAGACAGATGCAGCAGCAGATGAGAAGTGTTGTTTGGTTTGCTTTCCCTGTGTCAGTTTTCCAGGAAGGCGTCAGATGGCCAGAGTTATGCAAAACAAATGGATCCTCTTTTGTTTAGAGCGAAAGAAAAGAGTCACTCATTTTTGTGGCAAAACAAAACATTCTCCAAACTGAACAATCTCTCTCTGTAGCCAGCCTGGCCAGCCATGAGCACCCTCTTGGGACTCTGAACCTGATAAACTTTCTAGAGAGACATAGACTTTAATGCAAGTTGGGGGTGGGAAGGGAGAGAAAGAGAAACAAAAAGCTTATGAGATCTAAGGAAAAGGCCCTGCAGAGTTAAGCCAGCTTTTATTTTAGTGAATGCTGGCATGGAGAAGTCTTTGACCTTGGCTGCCAATGCTAGCAAAGAAGAAAACAAGACATTGATCTTCATTCTCTTGGCATGTGTGTGCAAGACAGTGACATAAATTTACGGGAGGTAATAATATCCTCATAAATCAGGGTGAGAGCAGGGCTGCAGGGGTAGATCCACCACCACTGTGCATCTGCCTTGCCAGCTGCTGGCTGGTTTGGCAACTCCATTGCAAAAGAGATCTGCCTGTGTATGATGCAAGCTCATCCTAAACCTGGAGCCTGTGCTGCAGGCCATAGGAAGTGAGGGAGGTGCATTGAATCACCACACTGCATGATTTAAATGCCAATTGTATGTCTGCCTCTCTTTTAATGAGGAAGTCATCTCCTAGACAGCACAGAGCTAGAGATGAAATACCCTGTGCTAACAACATCTGTTCCTAGTGGGAGAATGGAAATGTTCATATGTGTCCTTGCACAGAGGCTGTGGGAAAACAGCAATAATATGCTACTTTGCAGGCCAGCAGCAGAAGCAGGGATCTAGAGGGATCACAGAACCGTGAGGACTGCTCTCATTGGGTGAGCCACAATGCAGAGGGAAGCCTGTCTGTGAAAACCATGTGGCTGGCTCCAATGCTTCACTTGCAGCTGTTTGCCTGTGTCAAACAGCCCTGAACAAAACAACTGCTGTGGGTAGCCTGAAAATTCAAGTGTGGATGAGTAGGCATGGGATTTGCTGGAAGCTGGAAAAATAAGGAAAACTTCATGGAAAGATACAACTTCACAGAATCACAGAATCATCTGGGTTGGAAGGGACCTCTGGAGGTCATCTAGTCCAACCCCCCTGCAGTGGCCAGGGACATCCCCAACTAGAGCAGCTTGCCCAGAGCCCTGGCAAGCCTCACCTGGAATGCCTCCAGGGATGGGAACTCAACCACCTCCCTGGGCAACCTGGGCCAGTGTTCCACCACCCTCATGGTAAGGAACTTTTTCCTAATATCCAGTCTAAATCGACTCATCCCCAATTTAAAACCATTGCCCCTTGTCCTTTCACTCCAGGCCTTTGCAAACAGGCCCTCTGCAGCCTTCTTGGAAGTTCCCTTTAGGTACTGGAGTCACTAGTAGGTCCCCTGAAGCCTTCTCTTCTCCAGGCTGAACAATCCCAGCTCCCTCAGCCTGTCCTCAGAGCAGAGGTGTTCCAGCCCCTGAGCATTCTCGTGGCCTCCTCTGCACCTGCTCCATCAGCTCCATGTCCTTTCTGTGTTGAGGGCTCCAGAACTGGACCCAGTATTGCAGAGGAGGTGTGAGCAGAGCAGAGTGCAGTGGCAGAATCACCTCTCTGGCTCTGCTGGCCACGCTTCTCTTGCTGCAGCCCAGGATGCCATTGTGCTTCTGGGCTGCCAGCGTGCACTGTTTGCTCATGGCCAGCTTCTCAGCCACCAGCACCCCAAGGCCTTTTCTGCAGGGCTGCTCTCCATCATCTCATCCCCTAGCCTGGATTGATAGTGGGGATTGTTCTGACCCAGGGGCAGGACCCTGCACTTGGTCTTGTTGAAGCTCCTGAGGTTCCCCTGGGCCCACCTCTCCAGCTTGTCCAGGTCCTTCTGGATGACATCCTGCCCCTCCAACTTATCCCCAGCACCCCATAGCTTGGTGTCATCTGCACACTTGCTGCTGGTGCACTCAATGCTGCTGGCCATAGCGTTTATACAAATATTAAACAGTGCAGGCCCCAGCACAGAGCCCTGAGGGACACCACTTGGCACTGATCTCCAGCTGCACTTGGAGCCATTGACCACTACCCTCTGGATGTGACCAGCCAGCCAGTTCCTTATCCACTGAACAGTCCACCCATCCAATCCATAGCTCTCTAACTTGGCCAGTAGAATGTTGTGGGGACTGTGTCCAAGGCCTTGCACAAGTCCAGATAGATCACATCCACAGCTTGTCCCTTGTCCACTGAGGTAGTCACAGTATCATAGAAAGCCACTAGGTTTGTCAGACAGGATCTGCCCTTAGTGAAGCCATGCTGACTGTCTCTGATCACCTCCCTCTCCTCCATGTGCCTTAGCAGACCTTTGAGGAGAATCTGCTCCATGATTTTCCCAGGCACAGAGGTGAGGCTAACAGGTCAGTAGTTCCCAGGTTCCTCCTTTCCACTCTTTTTGAAAATGGGTGTACCATGCCCCTTCTTCCAGTCACTAGGGACTGCACCTGACTGCCAGGACTTCTCCAATATTATTGAGAGTGCCTTGGTGACTCCATCAGCCAATTCTTTTAGGACTCTTGGGTGCATCTCATCAGGTCCCATAGACTTATGTATGTTCAGGTTCCTCAGGAGGTCACAAACCTGATTTTCACATACAGTGGGAGGGACTTCACTGCCCTGGTCCCCACCTCGTGGTTTTTTAACTTGTGAGATGTTGGGAGAGAGATTGCCAGTGAAGATGGAAGAAAAGAAGTTGTTGAGAACCTCAGTCCTGCTTCTGCATCAGGGCGCAGATTCTTGCAGTCTGTGTCTCTTATTTTTATGCCTCATCCACTGGAGTAAAATGTGTTGTGTGACCCTGCTTTTGAGTGAAGCCTGCTGAGATAACCCCTGAGAACAGGGGAGAATCATTACTGCTCTACTGCTGCTGCCCTAATCATTATTAGACATCATCCATCTGAACAAATTTACGTCAGCAGCCAAGTAAAGAATGAACAAGGCTCAGAACTAATACAGAAATTACTTTAGAGAGGGTTGCCACATTTGGCATCTGTCTCTTAATGGCTTTTCCTTTTTCCACTGGCACCTTCAGTGGAATTGTAACTTGCACAAGTTTCCTCAAAAACAAAAAGCCAGACACTCAGTTCAGCTCTTCATTTGGTGGCTAAACAAGTTGGTTAAGGTTTTATCCTTGCTCCTCTCCATTCCCTGATGCTGTCAGTGGTGCACTGAACATTGCCAGTGTTATGTGTGCCCAGGGTGGTTCATTAAGTGCACTCTGCAATTGTGAAAACACTTGAGATGCTTGGAAACCCCAGGTTTGCTGCTTGTATTGCAAATAGGAAAGTGAGGAGGTGAAGAGTTGTACTCCTAATTTAGCATGGCCCCAGAGAATGAAGATCTTTTCTACCCTGCTGTATATGGAGAAAAGATTCAAGATGAGATTTGAAACTTACAGGTTTGAGAGACAAAGGGGAAGGAGTCTGTCAGAAGGGGAGGAGCTTTCAACCAGAATCACAGAATGATTGGTGTTGGAAGGGACCAATAGAGGTCATCCAGTCCAACCTCTCTGCTCTAGCAGGGTCCCCTACAGCATGTTACTCAGAATTGTGTCCAGACAGTTTTTTTATATCTCCAGGGAAGGAGAATCCACAACATCTCTGGGGAGCCTGGTCCAGTGCCTAGTCACCACTTTGTGCCTGTTGCCTCAAGTTGTATTTTTTGGGACCACCAAGAAGAGTCTGGCTTCATCCTCCTGACACCCTCCCTTCACTGTCTCCCACCACATTCTCCTGGAGAAGTTTACAGCTCATGGTTTAGACAGGTTTACTCTTGGCTGGGTAAGGGACTAGCAGGAGGGCCCAGTCCAGAGACTAGTGGTCAATGGAGTTCATGCTAGTTGGTGGCTGGTGACCAGTGGTTCTCCCCAGGGCTCAGGGTTGGGCTCAGCTCTGCTCAATGTCTTTATCAATGATCTGGGTGAAGAGATCGAGTGCAACCTCAGGGAGTTTGCAGATGACACCAACCTGGGAGGAAGAGTTGATCTGCTGGAGAGCAGGGAGGCTCTGCAGAGGGACCTGGAGAGGCTGGAGCCAGGGGCTGAGGCCAATGGGATGAGCTTCACCAAGGCCAAGGGCCAGGGCCTGCACTTGGGGCACAAGAACCCCAGGCAAGGCTCCAGGCTTGGGGCACAGTGCTTGGGTTGTGCCTGGCCCAGAAGGAGCTGGGGTGCTGGGTGCTAGTGACTGAAGCTGAGGCAGCAGAGTGCCCAGGTGGCCAAGAAAGCTAAGAGCATCTTGGCCTGGAGCAAAGCTAGTGTGAGCAGCAGGAGCAGAGCAGTGCTCCTCATGCTGTGCTCAGGACTGGGGAGGCCACCCCTAGAGTGCTGGGCTCAGCTTTGGGCCCCTCAGGCCAAGCAGGAGCCAGAGGCATTGGAGTGTGTGCAGAGAAGGGCAAGGAGGCTGGGGAGGGCTCTGGAGCACAAGTGTGCTGAGGAGCAGCTGAGGGCACTGGGCTTGCTTAGTGTGGAGAAGAGGAGGCTCAGGGCAGACCTTAGCTCTCTCTGCAACTGCCTGGAAGGAGCTTGCAGTGAGCTGGGTGTAGGTCTCTTGTGCAGGGTTAGCAGGGAGAGGGCAAGAGGCAATGGCCTCAAGTTGCCCCAGGGGAAGTTTAGATTGGATGCCAGGAGGAATTTCTTGCCTGCAAGGCTTGTTAAGTGTTGTCCCAAGCTGCCCAAGGAGGTGTTGGAGTCCCCATCCCTGCAGGGGTTCAGTGGCACTTTGTGACATGGTTTAGTGTCCTGGGGATGATTGGTGTGGTTAGACTTGATGATCTTAAGAGCTTTCTTCCAACCTTAATGATTCTATGAACTTTCTGATTTAAGTCTACAAAAGAAGAGTATTAGCTAATGTTCCTATTTCCCGAGTAATTGCCTTTTGATCATTTTTCTCAGTCCACTTTTAAAGCCACAGGAAGGTTTCATTTAGCTGCAGATGAAGCTGCTGTGAAGTGCACAATTTTCCATAATACTCCATTTTCTTAACTCAGCTATTTCCAGTTCCATGTAATGTGTTGCAACTCCATCTGGTCTCCTGTGTAGAGTGATCATTTTCTCTGACCCTTCAGAAAGCTTTGTTTCTCCAGCTTTGTTGTGGCTCAGATGTGTGGCATGATAGATTCCAACAGCAGGGAGCATCTGTAGGAAGGGTGAAGGTTCTGGGTGCAATATGTGGGTGAGAGGCTGTGCTGGGTTTCTCACTGCCCTGAGGCCTTCAGCTCTTCAGGGATAGGCAGTCCTCAGCCCTTTTGTAGGAGAGATGGCACAGAGAGCTTTGTGGTATCTCACAGTGAGAACCACAAAGAGCTGTGGCCACCTGAAAACAAGACAGGAGGGCTCTGGAAAGCAGTGAGGAAGGAGGGTCAGTGGCCACACTTCCCATGTTTCTCAGGGAGGCAAATGCAAGCTGCTCAATTCTTTTCCTGCAGGAGCTGTTACCTGGTGTTTACTTTGTACCTCCATAGAATAACTACTGTGCAGTAGCTTTTTATCCCTCACATAGCATTTGATCTTGTTTATCTATCAAGAGTGAGGAAAAACATTATTTATGATCTTTAAGACTTGTGTTACTGATCTGGTAATAAACCCCATTATTTCTTGTTTTCAGATGAGAAGCCTTTTGTAGTGGAAGATACCTACTTGCTCTGCCCAGCACCTGTGCTGCAAGAAGTTGGCATGTAAGGTTTTTCTGTGTCATCAAATATTTACTTTGCATATGTGAAAATGAGTCTGTGGCACCTCATTATATTCTATTGCTTTCATATCTGTCTGTTCTAATCGTGGTTGTTGGGGTGTTTGGCAGTTGTGCACTGGAGCACAGAGAGAGCAGCAGCAGGGTGAATTAGCTGTCCTGACTTGTTTCTTGTGGGTTTTTTTCAGGGAAGCAGCTCTTCAAGTCAGCATGAATGATGGTCTGAGCTTCATCTCCAGTTCTGTCATCATCTCCAGCACCCACTGCGTAAGTTCTGATTTGTGTGCCTAAAATGATTCAGCAGCATGCTGGTACTAAACTACCACTAGTGTTTGTTATACCAGTGTTAGGGGTTCCAAGCTGAGCAAGCCTGGTGTGTAAAGGACCTGTTTCCCTCTTCCAAAGGTGAGCTTGTGAGTGTGTTGGTATGTGTCTCATGTGCCAGAATGTGGCAAAGCACTTGAGTCTTCAGTGAACACCTCAGACTCTGTATCTGCTGTAGGATACAGACCAGACCAGGAGTAGCAGCCAGTGGTCTGGAGCAGGCCTGCTGGCTTCACTGGCTGCTCTGTTTCCTCTACAGTAATGGTGCTGGTAGTTGTGAAAGGCACATGGCAGTTGTGCTCACACCCTTTAGTAAGGTTGCCAAAAAAGGGTGGGAGGTTCTCCACTGAAGCAGCTGGCTCATGGCTGGCACCCTTCCCTGGCAGCAGTGAAGTGCTACAATCAGTCTCGGGCAGAATCAGGCAAAGGATGATGAAACCACTTATAATTCATGATATTGCTGAACATGCTGCTTCTGCTAGGTCATGGCTGTTGGGCATAGAGCATGGAAAAACTTGGACTGAAGGAGGCATTCTCTTTGAGTTCAGAGCAGTTCTTCATACTTCAGTGTATTCAGCTTTCTTCATCTGTGGGAAGCCATTTCTTCTGACAGGGAATGGCTGAGGTGCTGCTTTTCTTCTCCTGTGTATTGACTTAAGCTAGTTTTGGGGAAGCCAGAGTAGTCTCACCACAAAGAGCTGAAGATCTGCCCATGACCTGTTTTTCTCCCTCTTCAATAAAGGCACATGGTGCTTCCCTACAGAGTAAGTGAAAGGCCAAGCTGTAACCATTGGATTGCTGTCTCCTGTGGTCCATAAAGGCTGTTGCACAAGATGAGAAAAGTCTTGTATGCCACTTGGTCTTGATACTTGTCCAACAGGGACAATATTGTGTGGAGAGACAGATCTCAGAGCTTACATGAGGGAGCTCAAATCCAGCTCCTATCTAGCTCCACAACAAAACATTTCTATGTAACGTGGAAATAACCCACAAATATCCCTATAACTAATGCCCATCCTTTTCTTGGAACTACCCATTTTCAGGAGCTATCTGGAGGTAAGCCAGGGAAGAAAATACAATTAAGAACATACCTGAAGCAGATAACTACATTCCCAGCAAATAAAGACCACAAATGAACAGTCAGAAAAGTCAATCAGACTTTGATGCCTAAGTTATAACAGTAGCTGTCTGAAGATCAGAACAGATAGAGCCCACATGCTGAACTACCTAATAAGCTTTTTTTATCACCCCAGTGAGCAAAAATTGTAGTGTGGGTTTTCGTGCTAAGGAAACAGGGCCAGTTTCTCACAGGTTAATAGAGCAAAGCTATTTTATACTAGTGTAGGCCCTGACCTTTATTTAATATCTAAAGACTCCTAGGAATGAGGCAGCTAAATAAATGCCAGTTTTATTGAGCAGTGGAAACCCTAGGAGAAATAAAGCAATTTTCATCTTAGAAAGGTCAATTTTTGGAAAGAAACAAGGGATCAAAGCCTTTGCTAGAAGCACATCACAGCTTCAACAGTGTAGCTCAGCAAAACCTGATTCCTGTGACTGCCCGAGTACTTAGTACTCCTGTGCTCTGACACCAAGTGCCAGCTCCTGAAAATGGCACACTGGGATATTTGCCTTGCCCAGTGCAGTCATTTCTGTGGGGCTGCCAGTTCAAAGTGCTTTTTGTAGACTGTGCTGCTTATGAACTCCAGTACTGAATGTGTGGCAGGAAGTGTTCCTCAAGGGGAAAAGTGCGCAGAAATGTCACTGCTTTGTGCCTGGGAATCCAGTCATGCAGATACCTCTCTGGTAGAAACTGGATCCCTCTAGGAACAGGCTGAGCTTTTCCTTGGGCTCATATTGCCTAACTGAAGTAATTAGCTGCATTCTTTTCCCCTTGAGGTGTAAAATCTGCTGCAGCATTTCAAGAGAGAGAAAATGAGGGAAGGTTAGGAGTGAAGACATACAGAATGGCTGATTTCATCTCTTTGCCTGCCACTTAAATGCATTGTACTTTCCAGCATTAAGTGTTCCTGCTTGTCAAATCTGTCACCACCAAATTACACCTCACTGAGCACTGGCTGGGCTTTGGACTTTTTTTTGTTATGTTTAGTTTAGTCACACTTAGAGCAAAACCAGCCTCAGAGCTTCTACTCCCTGGACCGCAGGTGGTCTGTTTTGCTTTGAGGGACTTCTTGCTTTCCCTAGCCTTCTGCTTCCCAAAATGTGGCAGGCCAGACAGCAGTGCAAGGGATGTCGGGAATTCAACTGCGTGGGTTCTGTTGTATTCTGCCTTTTGCCTAGCTGCTTGTGCTTTCTAGTGTCAGAGACCAGGCATCACTGTGTATGCTTCTTTACCTCCTTTTCTGTGGGACTCAAGGAATTGCTGGTTTAGATCCTGTCAAGGGTTAGGTCTGGGCCAACCAGTGACAGATATACTCTATTATCCCCTTTTCACAAAATCATACAATGTCAGGGGTTGGAAGGGCCCTAGAAAGATCATCTAGTCCAACCCCCCTGCCAGAGCAGGATCACNTACCAGAATCAAACCCCCTTGATGGCAACTCCCTCACCACTGATGCTGTAGCAAGAGGACTTCAGCAGCAGCCAGGACTCAGGCTCAGGAGCTGGATCTTGCAACTCAGGAACACTTGAACTGAGATAGAAGGCAGAACAGGTAGAGTCCTGGAGAAACAGAGCTGGGCTTCTGATCTTCAGAAGGCTCAGGGTACTCAGTCTTCAGAAAACCAAGAGACCCAAACCTCTCCTTATTTGTGTTGGCTGTTAATTAGGTGCTAAATAGCTTAATTATGCACCTGTTTTGCTTGGGTCTTAGGCCTTATGTAAGAGATCCTAAGGCCCAAGCTTGATGTCAAAGTTTAAGGACAGAATATGATGTATATGAAATGGAATACATTAGTTTGACTCAAACTAGGACAGATTCCCAAAATAAAACTGCCAGAAATGCTTACCTTTTGGTTTTGAAGTGAGTCTCCAGACTTTCCTAGTACTTCACTGTAATTGTGTCCTGTCTGTTGAATGGTGATTGACTTTTCATTTAACAGAAGACAACAGAAGATGTAGAAGAGACTTGTAAAGATGCTTTTGTAGCAGAGGATCTTTCAGTATTCCCATTTTAAAGTCCATTTTGGGAAGACTTGCAGATGTATAAAAGTAATCTCAGCTGGTTCAAATGCAGCAAAATCTCCATTTAAAGAATGCAAATTCTTCTCAGTTGACCCAGTTCTTTCCAAGCCTGAGGAATGAAAGAGTCCATAGGAGGTCTTTGGGGATTTCATTTTGTTTTTCTTCCTTGGGAATTTCAATATGAGTTCTTAGAGACAAGAGAGTTCATTACACGTCTGAAGGCTCTTTTAAATCCCTGCTGGTAAGTACCAGTCTGGAATTTGACCAGACACTTTAGCCAACAAATGAAACTCCAAATGCAAGGTCTGTCTGGTGCCTAAAGAAGCATCAGTCAGGACAAAGCCTGACTTCCCAGTCTCATGCAAAGACCTTTAGTTAGAGGTGGAGCTGTCATTTTCTGGAGATGATAAAAAGCAGTAACTGTGGAGTTGCATGGGACTGATCAGTTTTCCAAGGGCATCTTTAGCTCAAAGGAGAGCAAAAGAAAGAAAACAGAATCAGGTTAATAGAGGAGAATTTTTTGTTTTGGTGAATGCAGCTTCCCCTCCCACCCTCCTGTTAGTGCCTTGGGATCTGTCCTGGGTGGGGTGGTCATCTCAGCTCTTCTCAGCTTTTCTACTGATTTTGATGGCTCTAAAGTCTAATGGGAAACCTGGCTGGACAAAGCCAGATGCCCTCAAGAGGGTGAAGTGTCAGAACATGTATCTAACTGTCAGGGGTGGAAAACAAAATCATGTTGGAGAGAGACCAGGGTATTATTCCCTCTGAGACCTTATCGCTCTCTCCAACTCCCTGCAAGGAGGTTGGAGTGAGCTGGGGGTAGGTCTCTTCTCCTGGGTTAACAGGGAGAGGACAAGAGGAAATGGCATTGAGTTGCCCCAGCAAAGGTTTAGATTGGATGTCAGGAGGAATTTCTTCCCTGCAAGTGTTGTTCAGTCTTGGCCTAGGCTGCCCAGGGAGGTGCAGGAGTCACCACCCCTGGAGGGGTTTAAGTGACATTTAGATGTGCTACTGAGGAACATGATTATGTGTCCTGGGGCTGCTAGGTATGGTTGGACTTGATCTTAGAGGTCTCTTCCAACCTTTGTTATTCTGTGATTAGTCCCACTGCTTTGAGATTTTCAAGGTGTGCATGCATCCTCACTAATCCCTGTGTGATGCAGGGCAAGATGACACAGGTACTTCAAGGGGGAAGAAACTGGAGAGCTGTGTCCTGCTCACCCTGCAGGGTGCCTGCAGCAGCCCAGGAAATCCTGCTCAGCAGGCAGAAGCCTTGTGTCAGTAAGGAACTCTGTGGACAAAGAGGGATTTTTCTTGTTGGAATCATGCAGTGATTTCCATTTATCTGTCAGAAATAAGCCAGACACAGGAGCTGCTGTGGTTGGGCAAAGCATTTGTTTTATAGCTTGTGGAATGCAGATGAAACCTTCTAGCTTAGGGCAGAATGATGCTGCATGTAAACATCAATCTTGCTTGTGCCCTCTGGGGGGATATGGCCAATGCTATTTTTCATTCAAAGCTTTTGCTGCCTGCAGACCCTGGACTGAAGGTTATCTGATGGCTTCTGGCAAAGCTGCCAACAGTGGTTGGGTTTACTTCAGAAGCAAGAGGGTAGCACTGTGTAAATCAGGGGCTGCAGGCAGAGGTTTAATCCCCACTAACTTATGTATTACCCAGTTAAAATAAGACAGGTCAATCCTGAGTGTAATTTAGGGTGTTATTTAGCCTGGTCTATATGACCACTGGAAGCTACCCCAACAGAAGAGGGGAATGGCTGGAATGAGTGTTCCTAAGGTTTGGAGACAGTGTGCTGTTTTTGTGCTTAACTGGGGGATAAGATGCCAGCATCTCCAGGATGACAAAGCTCAGCTGGCTGGAAGGGTTTGATGAATTTGTCTCTTGGCTTGCTTGTCTTGGATAGTCATTACTTTATTTCTCTGAAGTTGTCTTTCCAATATCTGTACCTTTAAAAGAATATTTTTCTTTCATCTGAAAGTTCCTGGAGGGGAGAGGAATCCTCCCTTCCACACAGAGGGAAATGAGGCTGTATTGTTACTGCATGACCTAAGCAAAGAGAGCAAAACCATGCAGGGACATCCAGGTGAGCTCTGCTGCTGGCAGAAGGTGCTGAATGGCAGCCCTGAATGCTGAAGCCTGCAAAGGCCTTGCACGTGCAGAGAGAAGGCATTGCATCACCCTGGCCCAGAGAGATGCTGGGCTTGTTCCCTGGGTTCTTTTGGACAAGGTAATCTCTTCTCTATAGAATCCCATGTAGATTTAAAACCCTTCCTCTCTCCAGTCCTTGGAATCTGTTGTGACTGCTTGGATTGAGATTTTGGGAGGAGGCTACCCTCAAAAGCATTCCTCAGGAGGCTTGTGGATCTATCTTGGGCATCTGTTTAGCAGCTGAGTCCTTCAGTTCTGAGTGTCAAGGAGGTATTTTGGTTATAAATAGTGCTTAGTTATCAGAACTTTGCCACTATCTGTCTCTGTTGCTTGATTCAAATCAGACAGGGGCTCCTTCTGAGGGGCAATACGCATACAGGCACATGCTTCTGCTGATACTCTTACTGACTTGGCCTCTGTACTGCAGTCCCAGTTCCAGTTCTGACTTACTTCAGGTGTCATGTAGCCACACAAGACACAGACAGATCCTACCCCCAAACTGCCATTGTCTAACACCTTGCAGCAAGGCTTTTTACTTCCAACGTTGCAGTGCTCCTGCAGTCAGCCACGTGCTCTCAGCTTTCCTGTGCCGGCCTGGGCTGTCTGCTCTGCAGGTAACTGAGATGCCTTTGTTCTCTGCCAGTATGCTGGCAGAGGCCAAAAGCATCTGAATAAAGCTGTTGGTGATTACAATAAGGGCTTCAGAAACAGCTAAACAGCTGGACATAGTTAGGTGTGACTGTACAGCACATGAATGGTGTATTTTCACATACCACAAAAGATTCAGTTCTTGTTTCCTCTCTCTTAGCTTTTAATGCTGGAGTTTGTGTCTGAATTTACAACAGAGACAAAATGCAGGAAACAAAGCTCAATGCAGCATCCAGTCCCAGTCTGGAAGCTGACAACTGACATTGCTACAGGTGCTATTGTGTGGTTGCACCCTCCCACCTTGGATATCTTCATTGGGAGACAGATAATTAATGATGAGAGTTTAAAAAGTAGTTTCATTCTACTTCTGATGTCAGTGGACCTTTGATAGGCACCAAGAACTACAGTTAACTCTCTGCCAACCATAACCCCCCCATCTTATAACAGCAATAATATAAGGCAGATCCCTATGAATGGACTGGGCACTGAGCATCTTCAGCTGCCACTAGTGCTCAGACTAAAAGAATAACCAGTTCTTTCCTCTTGGAAGGAGAAGCTGGAGAGCAGCCCCACAAAGAGGATCTGGGGGTTCTGGTCAATGGCAAGTTGAACAGTTAGCTCTGGCAGCCAAAAGGCCAACTGTGTCCTGGGGTGCATGAGCACTGCCCTGCTTGACTGAGGAAATCGCTTCCAAGGCTGGGTTTGGAGGCAGAAAGTCTGTCCTACTCGGCTGTAGGAGGAGGGCTGCTGCCAAGTGCTTCCGTGCAGAAAGAGAGCATCTCGCAGAGAAGCCAGCATGGGAATTAAAATGAGTCTTTGTTCATTTCCTGAAGTGCTCCCAGAAGAGGGGAAAACCACTAATGACCTCTTGCACTGGTAACTCTCAGGCTCAAAACTGGAAGGGAGGTGAAAACTGTAGGGCTGCTGTGGCAGTGTGAAACACATCTTGCCAGACAGCTCTCCACTGGAAGAGCAAGGAGCATCCGTAGGTGATATTCCCATATGCCCTGGATCAGCTAGTGAGAAACACATGATGCTTCTTTGCAAGAAGGAGAGGCAGTGGAGGTACCCAGATGAAGGCTATGGCAGGATACTAGACTTGCCTTAGACTAGCATTGATTGAAGCTGATTTTTATTTGCCATGTATATCCAGTTCCTAATGGATGTCTTCACAGGTCACCCTCTGTTCCTTCAGGAAGAGGGCTAGGGGAGCTCTGCTTGTCTTTGAGCTGAAAACGGACGTGTTGGCTCAGGGCAGTTAGTTGGACCACACTACCTCTGAGAGAATTATGTAGAGGCTAAACTGGGCTTGCCCTTGTAAGCCAAGACCATATCCAGTACCAGTCCATACCATCACCTCCTTGCCTGAGATGCTGGTGCTCCAAACCTACTCTTGGACGGGAAGATCTCAAGGTGGTTAAGCACACTGCCAGGCAGTTAGCCTTTCCACAGTCCAGGACAGGATTTCAGATGGAAATTTTTGAAAAGCAGAGGAGAGCTTCTGGCTAGAAGTTGGGTCAAGCCAGGCTTGGCTGTGGGAAAAGGGTTTCTTGATGTGATACATGTGGAAGATCAATAGTTGATGGATTTATCTTTAAATATGGAGAAAGAAAAAGTTAGCAGACTCTGGTAGTAAAAACTAATGATACCCTTCACTGAAGGTTATTTTTTTATTCAAAAGGAACGTAATTTGGTGCTAAAACATTTTCTTCTCAGTTGTGACTTTGTTCTGGGCTGCACAATTAAGGCTCTGCTAGTTACCAGTGTCCCTAAGCCTGCAGGCAATTAAAGCGCCTTCACTATTGTATCAATAGAGGCTTTATGAAACTGCAGAGTAAATTTAATGAGCATTTTCCTAGACCCTTGACCTGGATATTATTAGTTGAGCTATTGCTTTGTGGGAACTCCAGGGCATGTAATTTCAGGCTTGCTTCTACAAGAAATTTTTCTTAAATGCCTTATGTTTCCAGGATCACAGAATCACAAAATCATCTGGGCTGGAAGGGACCTCTAGAGGTCATCTAGTCCAACCCCCCTGCAGTGGCCAGGGACATCCCTAACTAGAGCAGCTTGCCCAGAGCCCTGGCAAGCCTCACCTGGAATGCCTCCAGGGATGGCAACTCAACCACCTCCCTGGGCAACCTGGGCCAGTGTTCCACCACCCTCGTGGGGAGGAACTTCTTTCTAATATCCAATTTAAATCTACTCTTCTCCAATTTAAAACCATTGCCCCTTGTCCTTTCACTGCAGGCCTTTGCAAACAGGCCCTCTCCAGCCTTCTTGGAAGTTCCCTTTAGGTCCTGGAAGGTCACTAGTAGGTCCCCTGAAGCCTTCTCTTCTCCAGGCTGAACAATCCCAGCTCCCTCAGCCTGTCCTCAGAGCAGAGGTGTTCCAGCCCCTGAGCATTCTCGTGGCCTCCTCTGGACCTGCTCCATCAGCTCCATGTCCTTTCTGTGTT
>VWZO01007121.1:48652-60964 GCA_013396975.1 Bucco capensis
GGTTCAGTCTGGTCAAGATGAGGTGGCAGATGAGGTGAAAAAGTGAAGGAAGCCTGGATAGTGGATGGTGATGGTGAGGAGATGAAAAGGTAGTCTGGCCGCTGCACGCGTTGCTGCCAAGAAGAATGGAGTAGGTCCCACCCTCCTTCTTCCCAGAAGCACCATGGTTTCATGCCAGTCCTTGCTGCAGAAGCTCCTCCCCTCCCGGCGTGCTGTAGTCACTTCGCTGCTGTGATGCCGGTTCCTCTGTCACTGCTTACAGCTACTCCCGGGTGCAAATTGTCACTGTTCACTGCTCCGGGGGAGCTTGTAGATGCCGCAGGCTGTTGCTGCTCTGGGGCTTGCCGCTGCTCACTGCTCGCCGCTCGCCAGGGTTTGCCACTGCTTGCTGCATGCTGCTGCAGGGTCCATGTTGCTGGCTGGACACTGGTGGGGTGTGCACCTGCTTCCAGCCTGTGCTGACCCCGCTGGTGCCTCCGCCCCGCCTGGCCACAGCCCGCGCGTCCCTGCGCCGGGCGGGCACCGCTCAGTGGGGGCGGAGGCCACCCCGCCAACCATGCAGCTTAGCCAATGGAAAGGGCTAGCACTCACCAAGTTTACAAATAAACACATTAACCGTCGGGGGTGAAGGGGGAAAAGATGGATACCTCGGGCAATTTTTACATATCCCATAACATCCACCCATCAAATCCATAGCTGTAGGATAATAGGCAGTGACTGGTTTTGCTGATATAGTTAAATGTGCAGAGCTAATTTCACTCTAATATTTATTCACGGGCTGTTTTATAAGACCCTTAAGTGTGGTAGGCATATTACAGACAGGTTTGGAAAGCAAGGATTCATAAAAGAGACCAATACATCAGAGGTGGGGCCAGAAACACAGAACAGAAGTAAATAATAATAATAACAACAACAATTTGTGGATCTGCAGAATCCATTCCTGTGACAGTGCTGAAATCAACTGGAAGATGTGTGCTCTAAGCTCTGTGCAGAGCTACACCCATAGCAATGAAACCCCATGGAAGGTTAAGTTGACACAGTGTGTTTGAAACAAAATGCTTCATTTTATTGAAATGTTTTCCCATTGAAAATGTGATTTCAATTTAAACTGAGTTTTAGAAGAAAGCTTATCCCAAACACATCTTGTCGTGTGGGTTCAGGTCATGCTGGCATGCTCTTGACCTTGTCAGACTGGTGGTGAGCTGCTTGCAGTGGCCTGTGAGGACCTTCTGCTCAGCCTTGAGCAACGGGGGGGGAAGTACATGAGTATTAGCTCATGGAAAGTGCTCCTGAGGCTTTTGGTTAAGTGCTGCTTGAATTCTACAGATCTCATAGACATTCCAGAGCTGTAGCATGCTGGTTTCCTTCCTTTCCTTCCTCCCAAAGAAGTAAACCCAAATCAAGCCATAAATGGTTGCTGTTATGACAAACACTAATTCCACAGAATTTTGTCTGCTGTGATTGCAGTTGCTGTTCCCCTCCTGAAATGGACTTAACATCCTTCTTATTAAGGGCTGCCTTCAGGCACAAGTGGAAACCAAAACATCTGCTTGGGTTTCTCCTCAACGGTTTTGCTTCAGCTACAAGCCTTGAGGGACAAGAGATGGCTGTTTCAGAATAGGACCTCCCCAGTCAAAGCAGAAATATCTACAACCAAACCTGTCCTGCCAGGGGGGGCACTCAAGCTGCTGGCATGTTTTCAGTTCAAGTCTGTGTGCAGACTGAACCTGAAAACAGCACCCAAAAGGCCTCTGCCTTTGTGCTAGCTGATTTCAGGCATGTGATGACCCAGCCCCAAAGCCAAGACTTGTACTCTCCCCTCCACGACAAAATCTGGGGCCTGATAAACTGCTGCGACCTCTGCCTGTAGCTGTGAGGTGTGATTAGGAAGATGCTTCTCTGTAGTTAGAGTGCTGAAGGCTTGCAGGTAAGAGGCCCTGCTGCCTTTGATCTCTGCTGCTTCCTGCAGGGAGGCTCTTAAAACTGTGACATCTACACTTGGATGATTGACAGGTGACTAGTGGAGTCCTGAGCAGATGCTCAGTGGCATGAAGTCTTACCTCTAGTTTTAGCCTTTAGCCTTTGGTTCAGAACAGGTCTCTTGGCAGTGAAAGCCATGGGTCAGGAGCTTTGTGTCAGAAGCTGTAACAGAATTTGGAGTGTTTTCCCAGACTAGATGGGATGTGTGAAGGAAGTAGGAGACCAAAGAGGAGAACAAAGCCCTTTGCATCTCCACACCTCTGAATAGGGAGGTGCCTGCCATCTGAAGACTACTGCATCCCTGTAGGGATGGAGAGCATATACAATTGAAGACGGAAAGCTCTTCAGTCTGCAGGGGTTTGTCATGCTGTGATTTGTCATAAACTGTCCCACCAGACCCTGCTGTATCTAAGGCAGGATCCCAGATGCCTTAGGGGTGAGGCACTAGCCTGGGTCTGGAGTTCTACCATCCTCTGTGCCATGTCTGCCTTTCAGAAGTCCACTTCTGATGCTTCTGTTTAGCTGGAAACTTTTAAATGGAGTTGTTCTTACTGTCATTTGTAGTGAGGCCTCCTGAAAGGAGGTTGGAGCCAGGTGGAGGTTCATCTCTTCTGCCAGGTTGCTAGTGATAGAACAAGACAAAATGGCTTCTAGTTGCACCAAGGGAGGTTTAGATTGGATATTAGGAAAAATTTCTTCGCAGTTGTTAAGCATTGGCCCAGGCTGCCCAGGGCAGTGGTGGAGTCACCATCCCTAGAGGGGTTGAAAAAACATAGAGATGTGGTACTTACGGACATGGTTTAGTGGCATGGAGGTGATAGGTTGATGGTTGGACTCAATGATCTTCGAGGTCTTTTCCACCCATATGATTCTCTGTGGCTGTGTACACATTGCTGTTGCCAGTTGTTGGTAGCAGTGCAGATGGTTCTGCACTCCTGCCCCTGAAGCAGTAACGATGGCAGCTTTCTGGCCTGCCCTGGAGGGGTCATCACGGGGCTAAGTGAGAGCCTTAGGTCCTCTGCTGCAGTTAGCAGCTGGAAAGGCTCCCACAAGCTCTTCTGCAAAGCACAGGGACTGACAGACTGCCTGGAGTCCTGAGAGCAGTTAGTGGATAGGCTGCATCTCTTTGGTTTGCTAGAGTGGAGTGCAGAACCAGCTTACACAGAGTATTTGGGCTTCTTAGGAGTTAGATCTAAATCATTCCACTGAGCTCAGCCTTCAAGTCCTACTGAAGTCAAGACCTTGATGCAAGTATTTAGCAGGAGTCCATCCCTCTTAAGCACAGCATGAAGTCAGCACATGTAAACACATGCTTAAAGTTAATCCATTAAGAGCTGTGGCAACAAGCCTGCCTGCCACCCACCTCCCACTCCCTATAAATCAGCAGTGCATTCATTCTTCAGCCACAGCACACCGGTGCATTTATTAGATGCATCTAGTACTTCATCCATCACTCCTGGCCCTCCGTAGTAAGGGCTCCCAAAGGTCCACCTACTCTGGGGTTGTTATTGCAGGTTAACTTTCTGGAAGAGCTAATGTGTGCTGCAAATGCCAGTGCAGAGAAGTGAGAAACTAGGAAATAAAGTCTGAAACAAAAATATGATGACTGGGAAAAAACAGACCAAAATCAAACACAAGAAATGTCCTTCCAGTGCCTAGTAGCATCTTTTTGGAAGCCCTTCAGGAATAAGCCATAGTTCCATCAAAATGCCAATGAAGTGATTTATATTTGTTTATGGACAGATTGGGTTTTTTCTATGTTGGAGGTATTGAGGATGTCTAAGATAGAAGAGGGAGCTTAAAATCACAGATTCTGTCTTCACTTTTCTCTCTATATGGTTGTGTGCATGCTTCTGGGGCATAATTTCAGGAGCCTGGACTTAGTTATCTATCTCAGTAGGCAACAGCAAAAGATCTCTGGGAGATGAGTCAGTTCCTCTGGCATGATCCTCCCTGAAGTGGTCATCCCTATTCTCTGACTGGTATAGGAATGTGGGTGCACCTGGTTTATACCAGGATAGGATCTTCCCAGGGATTGCATGCAAGCCTTAGGGGAGTGTGGTCTTTGTAGGACAGCACATGTCTGAGTGGCTGTGGGTAGTTTTAAGGACATAGCCATGCCATTTATGGGATCAGACTTTGCCATCCCTTCCCTCTGTCTAGGAGTACCCAGAGGCCAAGAGCTGGGCCACCTTTCTGTCTTGGGACTGAAGGATTCCCCCAAGCACACTCTGGCTTCTCACAGTCCTTAACAATTCCACAGTAACTGCTGAGTGAAAGCATATAAATAGATATAAACACACATGCCCACTCCTATGTATGAGGAAATTCCTCTACTGTGTCCTGCTCCTGATTTCTTGGTCTCTCTCTATTTTCCAGCATCTCCCAGAGGTTTTTTTCCGTTGTACTTCAACAGCAATAGTTGTAGCATTTTCTTGGCCTTGTTGGACTCTGGCAGGGAAGGGGAGGCTGCAAGGCACAGCTGCCTTGCTTTCTCTACCAGCTTATGTCTTTCAAAGTCTACACATGGAGTTTTAACACATCCAAGGTGTAGGACCATGTATGTATGGCTAGGCTTCATGAACAAAGATCCAGGGAGGGCTCCACCCACACTCCTCATCAGCGCCTTTTCCAAGCGCNATTTTCAGACTGTGCCTGTGTAGGACTATGAGCAGTCACTTAAAGAGCCAGACTTTCCCCATTCCTGTTTCTTGATACAACAGCAATGACTCAGGGCATTGTCTCTAGGTCTTCGGCAGCTGTCAAGAAGCAAGTTGCCAATGTTTTGTTCTAGCATTTGGCAGAAGCTCTAGCAGTACCTTGGCTCTTTGGCCTTTTGCAGCCATTCAGGTGTAGTGGAGTTCAAGGCTGTTGCTGTCACCAACAGGTTTACCTCATTGTAAGGAGCCAAGATGAATCCCTGTGGGAAGAGAGCACTGATCTCATATAAACACATGTATATGAGGAGGAATTTCTTGCCTGCAAGGCTTGTTCAGTCTTGTCCCAGGCTGCCCAGGGAGGTGCTGGAGTCCCTATCCCTGGAGGGGTTTCAGAAGCATTGAGCTGCTTTCCTTAGGGCCATGGGTTAGTGTCCTGGGAAAATTCACTAGTTTAATGTTAAATTTCTCTTTTTGGTCTTCAGAATGGGAGTTGTTTTCCTCATCTGAGTAGACAGCCTTTATTCAGCAAGCATGAAACACAGCTCATTGAATTATTCCATGGTTCAGTGTTTCCATGAGCATTTGTGCTCTTCTTCCAAATTTTGATTTAAAAAAATAATGGCATGAAAGCAGACATTTCAAATGCTTCAGCCCTTTCTAACCAGCTCTAAGAGCAGGAGAAAGATCTCAAAATGTCAGTGGAACCTTTGCAAACTACTTTAGCAGGCATATTTTCCTTCTTGTTTGTTATTCATCTTGGATAAGTGGTAGCTTCTGTCTAAGCATAGTTCTAGATGGATAAAACCATAGATATTACACAGAATGATAGCTAAGTTCCAGCAGAAGATGACAAAATAAAGATAAAACAAAAAGCAGAGTTCAGGCCACTTTGGGTGATTATAGTAGGATTTAATGTGTATCTATGCTTTGTCCTGCTCTGAGAAGGGCCACAAGGATGCTCAGAGGCTGGAGCACCTCTCCTATGAGGACAGGCTGAGAGAGATGGGATTGTTCAGTCTGGAGAAGAGAAGGCTCCCAGGAGACCTTCTTGTGGCCTTGCAGCATCTGCAGGGGCTCCAAGAGGGCTGGGGAAGGACTTGTTAGGCTGTCAGGGAGTGCTAGGACTAGGGGAATGGATCCAAAGTAGAGGAGGGCAGCTTGAGGTTGGCTGTTAGGCAGCAGTTGTTGGCCAGGAGGGTGCTGAGCCACTGTGCCAGGTTGGCCAGAGAGGTGGTGGCAGCCCCAGCCCTGGCAGTGTTGCAGGCCAGGCTGGGCTGGGGCTGGGAGCAAGCTGCTCTAGTGCCAGGTGTCCCTGCCCATGGCAGGCACAGGGCTTGGGATAGAGGTGCTGCAAGGTCCCTGCCACCCCTGACAGTTCTGTGAGTCTGTGACTTGTATAGATGTTGTGGTTTAGTGCCATGATGGTGATAGGTTGATGATTGGACTCCATGATCTTAGAGGTCTTTTCCAACCCAAACAATTCTATGATTCTGTGACTTGCTAGGGTTTCCCCAAAGGCTGCTTTACAACAGGGCAGTGCAGTCAGAGGGGGTGGAGGTTGGAGCTGAAGCTCCAGGTTAACGCTCTCAGCTTGACCTTTTGTAGCTATGGCTGAGCCTAGAAGATTCAGCTCATATTTTTCCAAAATATATTGATATTTGTTCAAATACAAGAAAAGGAATTAATCCAACCAGATTTATTTACTGATTGATTTTTGGAGTGAGAGTGTTCTGATTTTGGCATCTGAAGAGGGCTTGCTCCTGCAGGCTTGCCGAGCAGCTATGGCTTTAGAGAGAGGCATTACCTGGGCAAGAAATGTAGGATTTGACAAATCAAACCTTTCTCTGTCCTGTAGACTGTTTTGCTTGTTTCAATATAAGGGCAAAAGGGGCAGCCAACACTTAGACAAAAAATGCCTTAGTTATTCTACAGTTTGATGGCAGCAAAGAATCAGGATCACATTTTCTAAAGGGCTGACTATCAGCAGGTTCCACTTTGCAGGTGATGGATGTGCCTTCATGCTGTTTGTCATGGAACAGCACCAAGCACACAGCTCTGCCTTCTCAGAGGAGCTTTGCTTTTGTGTTGGAGGCCAAGTTCCATTTCCAGAGATGTCTTGGGTGAATTCTTCTCCTGTGTAGATTCTCTTTTCATTTCCAAGTGTCAAAGGTCAGGTTATCTTGATACAAGTTCTCCAGAAATCCCTTCTACACCAGAAGAGAGTTTGGAAAATGCTTTCAACCTGATCAGTTTTTTCTATTCCTCTTCCCATTCTGGGGTGATGGGAGATCATCTGGCCACTGAGTTACAGTCACTTAAGCAGGCACCTAATTTTTTCATCCTACAGGTCAGTTTGCTCTTGAATGTGACCTCAACTTAGCATTGTGCTCTTGACCCTTGGGTGGGGATTTGATATGTCTGGCTCTTACATCAAGAAGCTCTCAAAGAGGCTGGAGTCAGGACTGCCTGCTGGCTTGTCTGGGAGTGGGGTGATAGTGAGAGGAGTGCTATAGGGAAGTTGGCATTAGGAAGACAAGAACATCTGGTTTGGGTTAAACCTAAACAACAAGAAATAACAGACATTTGGTTTTGATTGCTCTATTGTGCAGAAGTTTGCTTTGTTAATCAATATCAGAGAATTGCAAATGCCTTTTTAAATGGGGAAGTGTCTCAGAGAGGAGAGGAGTGGATCTTCTAGAGTTAATGGCTCCTGATGTAGAAACACCCTGTATGCTGTTGGGTGATGTGCATATTTAGATCTCATTGAGAAGCTCATGGCAGAACTAGCAGGACTCAGCCCTGCTAGGAAGACCAGGATGACCTGAGTCATGAGTCCATGGAGATCTTGCCTCAAGTTTTCTGTTTGGAGTAAACTTCAAGTCAATATTGCCTTCAAGTTTATACTGCAAGAGAAGAGAAGATGCAAAGAAAGAAAATGTTTAAACTGCAATGAAACATTGTGTGGGGAGCTCATTATAAGTCTTTTATTTGTTTGATCTGAAGTGAAATAAGTGTTGCACAGAATTGTGAGGTTCTGAAGATCAAGACAAAAGCCATAACTCCAGGAACTGAATCTGAGCTCTCAGCCTCTGCTCTGTGTGTGTGTGTGTGTGTGCCACATTTGGATGTGTGAGGATGGAGGAAAACTGCTTTTTACCTGAAAAATGAACAGAGTGTGGCACTGGCCTTTGGGATATGTACTTGCCTGGAAGCAGGATGCCCAGGTGAGGTGCTGTGGAGAGGGGAGGTTTGTGGTGGTTCTGCTCACACCTCTCTGTGTTTCTCTTCCAGTCAGATGGTACCATCCTGGCTATTGCTCTGCTGATCCTTTTCCTCTTGTTGGTACTGGCTCTGCTCTGGTGGTTCTGGCCTCTCTGCTGCACAGTGGTAAGTGACAACACAGCAATTCAGTAGTGCCTGGATGTTAGAAATGAGTGGGAAGGAGGCATGTTTTTCCAGTAAAGGAAGAGCACAGGACTGTTCATTGAACAAGGTGGAGTCTCTTCCATCACTGGCACTGTTTTGTGCTTCTATGAAATATGCCCGGCCTTTGGATTTTACCCAAGAAATAGCAATGCTGCTAACATACAGACCTGGTCAGGAGCCTTTTAGTTGCATTCATAGGCCACAAAATGGAAATGGTTTGCAGAAACACATAAATTGTCCTGCTTTTTGGGAAGGAACAGCTTTGCTGGGTTCTCCAGTTCCTGTGTCAGTGTTCCAGTGCTGGATGGCTCCTGTAGCCATGCTGAACCCAGGCTACAGTCCTTGTTCTGGTTCAGGTACAAGGAACAGACATTTCTGAGAAGCTCTTGGAAAGATCCAAATGGCAGTTTCAGTAGGACTCTGCTTCCCTGAGCAATAAGTTTCCTCCATGCTTTACAACAAAATCAGGCACAGTCTGAAAATCCCTTGTGGTCNAAATGTTCTGCTGAATTAAAAAGCAGAGTCACAGAGTTAATAATTAAAAAAGGCAGACAGAAATCAGGAGAAAAGAGGAGAGAAGGAGGAGGCCAAGGGAGGCAAGGAGGAAATCAAGGACTTGAGACAAGCTTTTCTCTCCCACGTGACCCTGCTGTTTATCTGCAAGGAGATGTCATAGCCCTGAACATCTCTGCTGATCATCCCCTAGGATTGCCTTTCCCACTGAAGATCAGAGCAAAGGCTGATTGTTGTGGAACATACAACACAGTAGATCTCTGCTCTCTTGCTTTGGGTCTTGTTTGTGCTGCAAATATAGCACAGGAATGAGAGATGTACAAATGTCAGCAGAACTGGTGTCTGGTGACACCAGACTGACTGTGGGTAATGTCTCAGTTGCTTCTTTTAAGACTGCCCAAACTGGCTCCAGTTTCTAGGTCACTATCATTATTCCTGATTTTAAATGACTTACTCAGTGTTGTAAATTTGCACCAAACCTCCAATCCAGTGCTGAGAGCTTTGGAGCCACAAACAGCAGTCCCATTTGAAGAGGAGTCTCTGGGGTAAGATGTGTTTTGCTATCCAGAACAAGGATGGAAATCTCACAGGAGCAATCTTAGTTGTCTATTTTTGTTTCTGGCTGGAAATGCTAGGGGGTAAAACACTTCTTACAGTAGTTTGGCACCTCTGTCCTGACAGGAAAACCAGAAGCAAAAAAATACTTATTTGGACTTTTCAGAATCATAAAACAGTCAGTTCTGATAATGGACAGGGGATGAGCAGTGTGGTAGGTTGCTCAGAGTTCCTTGTCTAAAGCAGATGGCATGTCCCCAGAGAAGCTGGGTCAACTCCTTTGTTGGCACAGCTGCCTAGAAGTCAGTGGAAGTTTGTGCTGGGGTTTGGTGCAGAATTGAGGTGATAGAGAAGAAAGGCTCAAAGTGATGCTGTCATTGGAAGGTTCTGCTACAGGAGAAAGATGAAGCTGATAGGAAAAAAGACATAAATAAAATCAGCAGAATATGGGATAAAGTAAATATGGAGTTATGCACTGAAAGAGTAGTATGGGAATGCTCCAGTGGAATGAGATGATGATAGTGGTCATGTAACAACCTTCTTGAAGTGTGAGAAATGGAACCCAGATAAGCAGGGTGGGTGCAGCAGAAATAGGGAATCTCTTGTCCACATGAAACTTCATAAGCTTAATATTTTCCAGGTTTAAATCCTGTACTCAAAAAAAAAGTTGTGGTAGGTATAATCTTTTCCTCGCCCTCTCTCCTCCTTTACCTCCCACATTCCCTCTCAGCAAGGTCTCCAGGCAGGGACTATCTCACTGATGTTTTCCAAATGTAAGTCAAACACAGCCTTCTCCTTGCTGGAAAGATGTGAATTCAAGAGCCTGTGTGAAATCTCTCCCACCTCTCTGGGATGGCAGATCTGCTATGGTTGGCAGGAGCTCAGCAGCTAAGATACCTCACCCTGCATTGCTTACCAACACCTGTGTAAAATGAAAGATAAACCCACAGAGCAGCACCCAGCTTCTTTGGCTTGGGGTAGGGAGCAGGAGAGTAGAGCAGTGTTTATTTACTAGTTTCGTAATGGCATGTTAAGGAATGCAGTGTTGTCAGAAGCACAGAGTGAATTAAGGGCAGAGGAGCTGCCTTGCACAACAGACAAGAGAGGCAGGCAAGGAATAAACTAATAATCAAACCACAGACTCAGAGACACTGCTGTGGATTCAAGCCGAAGGACCTTTCAGAGATCAATGTCTATGTGTCTGGGGAGAAGAAAAAAGCATAAGCCACGTTTTTTCTTACCAAGTATAAATTGGTTTGAGTGACAAGCACATTTCTAAACCCTGAAATCCCTCTTGGCATGCTTTCTAATTAAATAGGAATTGTTATTAACCAGCAGTTCTTCAGGAAGGACACCAAGCCAGCTTCATCCCTGGAGTCAATGGACTGAAGTCAATAGACTTTCTCTGGAGATTTATCTGGAACCCAGTATCTCCTTGGCATGCACCCAGAAATAAATGCTGTTTCCAAGTATAACCAAGTTTATTGGTCTCAGAGGAATTCTGAGATGAAGTCTGGAATGCACCACTCAGTTTACAGTAGATGCAATTGTTGCTTAGTGGATGAGAACAATAATTAGGTCTTTTCTGTGCCTTATACTAGCACAGGCAAAATTTCCCTTGAAATTTTGCGGGGGGAACATTACAAAAGCATGTGAGCCAGTAGCTAACCTTCCAAAAGGTTTCAAGGATGTTTATTCAACAACAAGAGAAAAGAAACAAAGAGAATCCTGCTAAGATGACAACCCCAACACTGTAGACATTGGAAGACTGATAACAAACACAAAGGCATCTGTAATAGGATGACCCCCACTTCAGAGCAGAGCATATCTGTAGAGCAGCAGATGACAGATCCTGGCCTGGCTGATGGTTGTGTTCCTCCTCGTTCCTGAGCACAGCATAACCTGGAGGATTCTGAGTGATCAGAGCAGTAACTGTGTGTGCAAGAGGCTCTTGATGTGCTCAGGGGTGAGATTGTTCTCTGTAAGAGGCCAGTATAAGTCTTAGGTTTAATATTGATATAAAACAAATAGATTTCAATGTAGAAGTAAGCCAAGATAATAAGCCTCCAAAGCCATCTCGAGGAGGGTTTTGCAGCCACGTTGTTAGATTGGCTTGGAAAAGGAGCTGATTAAAGTGTTTTGGATGTACAGTGAAGGCATAAATAGTACTACAGCTGGAAGGCTTTTCTGTGCTGGGACCATTTGGCTCTGCCAGTATGCAGCACCACACTGAGCAAGAGTCTCCCACTGACACTAAAGCTTGGAGGCTGAGTTGTGTTTAGGCCATGCCTTGCACCAGAACAGGATCTGCACAGCCCTGGCATAGCTGAACTGGGGCTGCAGTCAACCTGCCCCAAGCCTTGGGCTGAATGTTAGCTAGAACAGCCCAGAGATAAAATGTAGAGGATATGAGTGGAAATATCTCCCTGGTGCAGCTGAAACACAAAATATTTCCCCACAAGCTTGTACATCACATCTCCTTACAGTTTTAGGAGGTAAACAGGAGTCTTCTCCTCCCTGATGCCTCCACAGTGTGTGGGGTGAGGAGGGAAGGCACGAGAAGCTTCTCAGTGTTGGTTGCCCACTTAGGATATATAGACCATCTTCTTTCTTTTTGTGCTTGAGCTCTTTAAATGCAGGGATGTGGCTGGCAGAAAAATGAGGTGTTGGGCTTTAAGCATTTCACACTAGTTTTAAGTTTAAAGCTGTTTTCTGGAAGGAAGCATGGAAGAACCCAGCAATTTGTTTGGCTCTCAGTCTGTACTGCAGCTGACCAGAAGTTTTGGAAACAAAAAGCTGGATGGAGAAAATACAGAAAATATATATTAAAACCACATGAAAATCATAGCTAAACTGGAGGAAGAGGAGGAAATGCATAGACTCTACAGCAACCCTGAAGAGTCATAAATTACACAGTGCATGCTGGCCTGATACAGATTGCTTGCAAGGATCCACGTTTTCCAATTTCCACCCGCTCCCATGTGCCTCTGTTTGTCACACCAACTCCAGGCAGTTTTCCTGCAGTTTTGATGATTTTGAGGGAAGGGAGTGCAGGATCAGGAATCCTCTGAGGCATTTTTGAGACAAACCAAGAGGAAGAGACAAAAAAAACATGCAGGCAGATATTGCTTGTAGACCCCTCATCCGCAGAATCCCAGAGTGTTAGGGGCTGGCAGGG
>VWZO01007123.1:0-15700 GCA_013396975.1 Bucco capensis
TGGCCAAGCAGAGAGGTTTGCTTTTGGAATGTACCAGCAAAACTTTGCTTTTGGGAGGTATCAGCAGACTGGAAATCAGCTATTTTACCCCTATATATAAGAAGGGGCAGAAGGATGATCTGGGAAACAACAGGCCTGTTAGTCTGACTTCTATACCAGGGAAGCTAATAGAACAGATCATCCTGGGTGCAGTTCTGAGGCATATGCAGAAGAACCAGGGGGTCAGGCCCAGTCAGCATGTTTTTGAAGATTAGGTTGTGTGTGACTAACTTGATCTCCTTCTGTGACAGGGTGATACACTTCTTGGATGAAGCAAGAGCTGTGGATGTTGTCTACCTTGATTTTTACAAAGACATTTAACACAGTTTCCCATAGCATTTTCCTTGAGAAGCTGGCTGCTCNAGGACATTGAGGAGCTGGAGAGGATACAGAGAAGGGCAGCTAGGCTAGTCAGGGCTCTGGGGAACAGGCCTGGTGAGGAGAGGCTCAGGGAGCTGGGGCTGTTTAGCCTGGAGAAGAGGAGACTGAGGGGAGACCTTATTGCTATCTTCAACTATCTGAAAGGAGGGTGTAGAGGGGCAGGTGTTGGCCTCTTCTCCCTTGTGACTAACACTAGGACTAGAGGGAATGGGTTCAGATTATGCCAGGGTAGGGTTAGATTAGATATTAGGAACAATCTCTTCACAGAGTGGTATTGGAACAGGCTGCCCAGGAAGCTGCTGGAGTCACCATCCCTGGAAGTGTTCAAGAAATGGGTAGATGTGTCACTTGGGGGTTTAGGGACAGCAGTAGTGTAGGGCTATTGTTGGACTTGATGATCTTGAAGGTTCTTTCCAACTGTGATGACTCTATGATTATCTGCAGCCTCCTGTCTTCCTCTCAGTCTTCACACCTCACTCATCCTGCAGACCTGCTCAGCTCAGACACTCTTTCAGCTGCCCCTGGAAGGGTTGAGGGCTCAGAGCATCAGTGAGGAGATCCTTTGACTGCTGATGACTGGGCTGACAGAGCTCAGCTCATGCCACAGGCTGCTGTCAGCACTTTGCTGTCTGCTGTGGTCAGAGAAAGCTGCTCCCAGATAGAAAGACAGAGATTTCCAGGGAGAATAAAGCAAAACAAACAAACACAAAACCCCAAACCTTAGCAGTTCTGGCATCTAATCTTGCAGGACCTGGCATTGCTGTGATGAGACCTAGAGGAGAGAAACGGGCAGAGCCAGTCACAAATACTCTGCTGACATGAACTGGCAAGAAAAGGCTTTTTCTCCAGTGCTGACCTTGCTTTTGGGGTGGAGAGTGTCCCTGGGATGTTTGCATGGCTGACATTGCATATAGCATGGATCTGGGCAGTGATGAGAGGTCGCTGTGGCCAGGTTGTCCTCCCTGGTGTGATATGGAAGAGAAGGAAGAAACTGGAAATGACATGGCTTGGCTGCCTTGACCTGGGTGCTGCAAATGGTTGGAACTCCACAGCAGCCACTGCTTGAGCTCCAGGTTTGCATCCTGCCCTTAGGGGCTCATGGCATGGCTGGAGTGGTTAATGGCATCATCAGCTCATCCATCACTGGCAGGAGACAGTCACCACTGCAGATGCAGTGCTGAAAAAGAAAAGGCATGGCTCCCTGCACCAAGCTGCCTGGTGGGACAGTAAGGACCACACATCTCTACTTGTCCCTTTCCATGAATGGCCAAGGTTTGGCTGTGCTGCTTTTCTTCCCCAGCAGCCTGGATAATTGTGTTTATAGTAAAATTGACAGATGGGAGTTTCAGTGTTTCATGGAGGCAGATGGTATCAGAGGAGGGTGGGAAAAGTCTGGCAAGGAAATGCCAACCAGCTCTCCTTGTGCCAAAGCTGTAACATATGCCTGCCTTATGCAAAGCAGCCCTATTCTCCTCCAGAAAAGTTCAGGGAAGTAGAGCTGTGAATCAATAACCTGGGTCTCCTGTCAAATGCTGCACGTGTTGATGGTCTCTGTCTTTCCCAGCTAGACAGAAGCCTTCTATGTGAACTGGAGAAGGGTTAGGATCTGGACCCTGGCTCCAGCTGTGCATGGAGCCCAGATGGCGTTGAAAAGGTGTTGACCCCTTGGTAGATTTGGATGGTTGAGGCCAATCCTTGAAGTCTGTATTTTCTCTCCTCCTCCCTTTTCTCTGCAGAGGAAAGCAAAGTTCACCATAGAATCATCATAGAATGGTTTGGATTGGAATGGACCTTAAAGATCATCTAGTTCCAATGCCTCTGCCATGGGCAGGGATGCCACCCACTAGACCAAGTTGCCTAGGGCCACATCTAACCTAGTCTCTTCATTCCTGCAGAGACCCCTTGGAGCAGGATGGGATGGTGAGGGTGATACATCACTAAAGAGAGCCCAGGGAACACCAGGTGATGTATCAAAACTGCTGCTCTGGCTTTCCACAGAGCATCCCAAACAAATGGATGCAGGTCTCTCTAAGGGCCAGTGATCCTGCAGCATTGCTCTGCTGCCCTAACAGCACATTCCCTGTGGCATTTCAGCTGCCCTCAGGCACTACTCCCAGTTTGTGAGGCTGGAGCTGTGTGACACAGCAGTGGCTGGCAGTGGTGACAGCAGTGTTTGCTCTGCACAGAGCGAGCTGGGCTCTGAAGAGCAGGTGGCACAGAAGGGGACTTGGAGGAGAGCAGGAAACCTTTTAGATCATGCTTGGCTCATAAGGCCAGAGTCAACCTTGATGAAACTCTGCTGTAGTCAGTGCTGAGTAACATCCTTGACTGATGACTATGTTCCTCAGTGGTGAGGAGATGGATATCTCCCAGCCAACAGCTATAGGCCAGGCACTCCTGGCTGCTTTTGGCTTCTACTGCTTACAGCAGTTCCAGTGTGGCCATCGTGCTGAGCCATCTGGGAAGGGTGACAACCCAGAAACAGTGACACTTGTTCACATCACTTATCAGGACAGCAGCAATCCTAGATTTGCTGGGAATGCCATGTGCATCCCATGCTGGAGGCACAGAGGCACAGAACCCCAGTGCCAGTGGCTGCAGAGGTCAGGACATATCCCTGCAGGGTAGCAAGTTCCTTCCCTCAGCTCCTGGGTCCAAAGCCCTGCTTCCCACAGCCCCAGTGATGTGTCTGTCAATCTGATCTGCTGCTATCAATTCTGTTGTCTGTCCATTCACCTCTTTGTCACCTCTGGCTTTTATTTCTGCCCCTCCCTTTATTCTGTTACTGTCCTTATCTAGTAAGGCCTATTACCTGCTTTTACCTGCCAAAGCATCTAATCTCTGGCAGCACCTGCTGTTTGGCTGGACGTGGACAGAACACATCAGCTCTACTCTTTGTTTATGTTCTCATGTGAGATTTTAAGCTGTCTTTCAGCTCTTGGGATGCCTTTTGCTCCTTTTATAACTTTGCAGTGATGCTTCTGCAGCTCCTTCCTGGCAAGAAGAGAGTTGTGCCTGAAGGATGAAGGACCAGATTGAGTATGTGTTGGTCACAGTCCCTGCCTGTCTGAATAAATGTCAGCCCTCTGAGTCCATATTAGCTAAGCAAGGAGCTCAGGAGGCTGGCTAAGCACATTACAGCTGAAGGGAGAAGGTGGAGAGGCACAGTGAGTGAATCCTTTCCCAGCACTGTCTGAAACCAGGATGCCAGTGTCTGCTACTCAGTGACCTTGGAGAAGGGACTTGCCCTTCTCCTGCAGGCTGTCAGTGCCTTGGGAATGAGAACAGTCTCTTGTTACACAGACACATATAAATATATCCCTGAGCACAGTGGTGGGCATTTGTACTGCTCTTAGAGTAACAACCTGCCTCCCCTCCTCCCATCTCCATCTGAAGAGAAAAGTGCACAAGTGCTTCTCTAGCTCTATGTGTGACTAGCAGGATGGGGCTTGCTGCTGGAATTTGGTCTGAGAAAGGACTCAGTCTTTTCCTTTTTGCTTTATAACTAAGTTGGTTTCCAATGGCAGGTTAAACGTGGTGAGTGGTGGTTGCACTCTCTTCATGTGGTAGATACCTGTCAAGCAGCACAGGAAAACCTCAGGAGCTGCCTGCTCACTCAGCCTTTCCCCCCTTTTAGCAAAGACATCCCTAATGCATGAGCCAGGAGGAAGGGACTTGCTGCTCATCTCATGTGCCAGCATCTCTGGATCCTCCCACCAAGTGTTTCCTCAGTTTCCCTGCGTAGAAAACAATGATATTGGCTATTATCAAGCTTGCTCAAGAGTGAGTTTGCTGCTCTTAGATTGACCATGGGTCTTCAGAGCTGCACCATAGGATCCAAACAACTGCCCTTTCTATTTCTGACCCCTCTGGGAAGGCAGCAGAGTCCCCATGCAGGGCTGCAGCTGCAGCAGCTGCCAGGAAGCCAGGCATGAGTAAATCTGCCACTGGCAGAGGTGAAGGGTGCACTAGAGAAGGACATCATTGTTTCTTCCCCAAAAGGAGAGAAAAGGAAGAGATGGAAAATTCATGTAGTGACTCCCAACAGCTGGAAGCTTACTTTGTGTAGCATACAGGACTGGAGCTGTAAAAGAGTGGGGCAAGGAGGAGAGAGAAAAAAGGAGCTGAAATCTGTGGGGTCACTGAGTCTGTGAATTGACTGAGCAGGAAACCTTTCCCTGGACTGAATGGACCTGCTCTCACGAGGCAGAAATTCTACCCTGATCTACAATAGGACTAAGAGGTCCATGTGCTAAGAGGGCTGGAAACACCAAAATTCAGGAAGAGTAAGTGAGGAGGGAGGAGAGGAAATCTAGGTGAGCTAAGGAGGTGGGCAGGCACCCCCTGCTCTGGGGGAAGGTTAAAGTCCTATTGATCTGTACAAGGAAAACATTCTCCCTGCTTCTCATCCTCCTTTCAGATGATCCTACATCAAATAAAAAGAAGGGCTGTTTTCCAAGCCTGGCTTTAGAGATCCTTCCAATGATATAGGAGATAAACAGCCCTTGCTGATAGTGAAAGTGCCAAAGTGGTTTTTTTTGATGATATAAACTGGGCTGAGAGGGAGGAGGGAGAGGAGAGGTTGCTGAACATGATAAAATGTGGAGGAAGGTGATGGGCAGGACTGGAGCCAAGGACACCAGGCTGATGGGAGATGTAGCAGCTCAGCACAAGGGGAGCACTGAGCTTGGGATATGTGGCTGGGATAGGAATGGTCAATGCCAGGAATTGGATCTACATTAACTAGTAGATAGGCATCCAGGCTGCTGTGCCTTCAAAGGTTTATTTATTTAGGAGATTGCTGAGTAGTCATCAGGCACCCTTAAAAATAACTAGGACCCCAGTGCATTGCTGTTGGCTTGTTTCCCATCACATAGTGGAAGCAGGCTGATTATTTAGCTGGAATTTCACCCCTGAGGTGGCAAATGCTCATTGTTATTGATGGCTTTCCTGATTTTCAAGCACTTGTCATCCACCCAGAGGGGGAAGCAAAGCAGGAGCAGTGGAGGGGAGTACCAGTAGTGCCCATACCCCATGGGCACAGGAGGAAGAGCTCTTTGAAGATAAGGAATGTCTCTAACATGAATCCAGCTGCAGCTTTGGGAATAGAAGATGCTTCTGATGGGGCCTGAATATGTGTGGCAGCATCTGAGTCTGTGACCATAGCTGGCTGAGGGATGCAAGGTAGCAGCTTTTAAGCATTGTGGCTCACCACCAAATCCAGCAGCCCATCAGAAATCTGGTGGCATGATGTCCCCCAGAAGAAAGCTGTCTTTCATGTAACTGATTCCTAATTGCAAATCAATGTCAAACAAAGAAAGGAAAGGACCAGAAGGAAAAACTTTCAGCAGAAAGGTGGCAGAAGGTGGAAAAATTCCCAAGTGAAATGCAAGAGCTGAGGAAGGAACAAATAAAGTTTAAAGATCATTTGTGGTCCAAGATTCAGGCTCATTGCTGAAGAATTACAAATATTCATGGAAGTACCTCTCAGGAGTCAAAGGGACTAGCATTTCTGGCTAGTTCTCCCAGTTCTGTAGAGACCACAGACTATTCAGAGCTCTGTATCACAGAGAAAACAGGATCTTTACTCAGCTCTGGTCCAGATCCAGACCAGGATCCTTACAGTGCACAAACATCCTCATTTCAGCAGTAGGCATAATGTGTGTTGTGAACCTTTTATCACTTGCAGTTTTGGAGTGTTCATTCCTTGCAGAATACACATGTGTGGCAGGCACAGTCTGACAATCCCTTGTGGTCTCCTGTGGCCCCTGGTGCNCATACACATGTATGGGCTGTAGGGTAAGTGAGATAGACAGAGAAATGAGTCCCCATCCCATGAGCAGAGGATAAGGCTCCACTTTGCAGTGTGACTGCTTCCCAAGACCACAGTGGTGGGCAATGAACTGCTGAGAAGCACATTAGGAGCAAAGGACTAGATAACCTCCTGTGCAAACTGCTCTAGGTTGTCCTGCTCTTGCAAAAGGGTTGTAGTAGATGACCTCCAGAGGTCCCTTCCTTGTGTTTAAGTGGGATCCTGCACTCCATCACAAGCCCTGCTCCATTTGGACCATTCTCTTCTCCATGCCTTGCCTCAGCACTCCCAGCTGTCTACTGGAGCTGAGTGCTTCTCTCCATAGAGCACTCAGAGAGATTTCCATGAAAGGTTGTGTCTAACTGTGAAGTATTATTATTGCACACCTCTTGGAAAGTGCCTTGAGACGTCTTGGAATGATAAGGTGCTATAAGGCAGAGAAGTTGTGCAGAGATAAATTCACTGTGAAATGTGTTTTGCTAGAGACATTTATGTAGCATATCATCTTATCGAGGAACTTTGCCCAAGAAACAAATTCTCATGCCTGTATAAAGAGACTAGAATTGAACTGTTGACTCACAGTTTGGGGAAAAGACAGAGTGGGGGAAAATTTCCAGGGCCTCTAGGACCCCAAGGAGGAATATAATTAAGGAAGACATGATTGGAAACCTCCAGCAAGGCCATGCACTCCGAGTGAGTGCTGAAACAGCAAGGCAGACTAGCTAGGCTGAGGCTGAATTGCAAAGCAGATGGTTGAGGATTTGTAGGTCAATAGCTTTTGGATCTGCTGGGCCAAGATGGGGTCAGGGTACCATATGGATGAAGGGCACAGAAGACAGCATATCTGAGCAAGCCATGTGCTCTGCTTACCCAGAAAGGCTCTGATCACTCAGAAACAGGACAAATTCTCATGCAATTTTTCACTTATTCTCCACAAGACAGAGAGTCCCAAGCTGCCTCAGTGATGCTGGGGACAGTATAAGCTTTGGTTATGTGAGATCACACAGCCAGAAAGGAAACTTAGTGAACACTAACTCTGCCCCTGCTTTGGGCTAGTCCGTGCTTGGTCCTGCCAGCTTCTGCAATAGAATTGGTTTATAAACTGATTTTCCTCCTTGATGAAATCTTCATGAGCTCATTTTTGTTTTTATTTTCCCTATCTGTCACTGGGATGAACGAATCTTGAAAGAAATGATCAGGAAGCAGAAGGGAAAATCTTCTCTCTTTATCTTTAGCTCCTGAGTTATGGCTCACTGGCTAAGGCCTTAGGATGGGGGAAGAGCCATGTTGGAGAGCCTGGGGTGGATTACTTAGCCTGGGTTTCAGGTGGCTGGTACCCAGCTCACCAGAATAAGCAGAGCATCAGCTTGTGATCAGCTGGAGCTCTGTTCCCTAAGCAGCCAGAAGAGGTGGCAGAGCAGATGGAAAGCTCCTGCTCAGAAGCTGAGCCCATGATCCCACGTTGCTGTAGCTGAGCTCTATTTTCCTTAAACTTGACAGACAGAGTCTTCAGAACTTAATTTGATTTTGATTGATTTTGTGAAACTTGAAACACTTCTAAACTAATTTCCAGTATATTACTCTTGTCAACTCTTAAAGATTTTGTCAGTAAGAATTTGCTGAACAGACAGAGTAATTTTGTTTCTCCTTTTGGCAGATCAGGCCTAAAGAGGAAAGTGGGGAGGTGGGGAGGGGTGTCATTAGAGCTGCAGTTATTAGAATATACATTGCAATTACTCTGCATCAAAAGAAGCGTGGCCAGCAGATCCAGAGAGGTGANCTATTTATGGGACATTTCAGAGCAATTTCTGAGAGCAGCCACTGGGAGCTCAAGGTGTAGATGTGTGTGTGTGTGAAGCTAACTGTGTACAACCTCCCCATGTGCTTGTTAACCCCCTGCCAGAGTGACTTTTAGCTTTGAGGAGATTCTACATTAGAGGATGGGTTCTGAGATCCACCTCAGAGTAGCTGAACCACCTGGGAGCAGGAGGGCAGCACTCTCTAGGACTAAGTGCTGCACAAGGGCAAAGGAAGAGAGCTTGTACATCTGCCTGGGGACTTCTACAAATGCCATTCTCCCTGCTGCTAACCAAGTGTGAAATGCTACCAAGTGACTTAGTTGTTTTCCCCCAGTGTGCGTGACAACATGGAAAAGAAGTCAAGGTGAAACAGGACACATGGGCAGTAGGGAGCAAGAGAAGTGAGGTAACCTCCTGGTTGTTAGATGAGAAATTTGTTTTAACTATAACATTTGAGAATGATATCCTATTAAATGAGGTAAATGAACATGCTTTTGAAGAGCTGGGTTAGTCTTCTGCTGGTTTAGAGAGCTGAGCTGGCCCATTGAACAGTCTAGGGAGCTCCAGAGCTAAGTGAAGGGATGTGCACAGCCAGGACAGCATGAGAAGGGGTTTATAACCACCCCTTTTTGACACCAGTGAGTTGTCAGTGCAGCTCAACTTCCTCTATGAATTCTATCCAAAGGAGAAGCAGAGACATCACTTCATCAAAAGGCAGCCACTGCTGTGGTAGAACTTAACAGCTCTTGATCCATGGACTATTTGTACAACCAGAAGATGTAAAGCATCTCACTGCTTTCCCTGACAAGATAATTAGGTTTTCTTTGATTTCTTTTCTCCCTCCTTCACCTTGCCTGTATCTGGATGTTCTTCCTTAGTCACAAGCTAAATTGCACAGAGAAGCTGATCCATCCTGTGCTCTCCATGCCATGATCTGCATTGGGTATTAAAACTGAGTGAGGAGAGGACCTCAGTGTGGAAGGCTGGATGGGCACAATGGTGACTGTGTTGCAGCAATCCCCATCTGAGGAAGAACTTAATGAAGGTAGCTTTTCAGGGATGCTTTTTCTTCCTGGATATGTCAGTGCAACCTTTACTTCCTCTAGCCTGTTGCTTTTTCAACTGGGGAGTTTAACTCTTAACCTTTTGTCTCCTGTGCTTTCCAGCTTACTCTCACCAGCAGGGTGTCTAGGGGAGAGATTTCTAGTCAAAAAATAGACAAAATCCCTCCAAGCATTTTAGCTGTTCAATGGCATGTTATTCTCACCTTGCTCCTCCTGCCCTTCATTGGTTTGCTTTATTGTCTCTCAACTCAGACACTCAGATTGGCTTAGACCATTCCTGCAGACTGGAATCTGGAAAATTGCAGTCTTCTTTTAATAAATAAATAAAAATTGATTTAAAAAAAGAAAAAAAGGAAAGGATAGAAAAGATTTTGTTTGTTTATTTGTTTGTTTGGGTTTTCCCTTTTGAAATACCAAATGGGATGGGGATGAGAAACAGCATGGGACTTCCTACCATCTGGGTTGGAAGATCTGCTCAGCAGTGCTCTCTTGACTCTTCCACCACTTGCATGTCTCCTCAGTTATCATCATGGAGCTGGTCAATATTGAAATGAAACTGCCAGGGATTGATGGCAGAGTGCTCTGTATGAATGATATTTTCCTCCTTTTGTGGACAGAGAGGATGAGTGGAGGTGGGGAGAGGCAAGGAGGATGGAAGCTGGGAAGAATCATAGAACAGTTACAGCTGGAAGAGACCTTGAAGATCATCAGTGCAGACTTTGTCCTAGCTCTATCAACCTGCTAAATGATGCTCCCCAATGCAACATCTACCTGTCTCTTAAACACCTCCAGGGATGGGGACTCAAGCACCTCCCTGGGCAGCCTGTTCCAATGGCTGACAACCCTTGCAGCAAAGAAATTCCTCCTAATATCTAACCTGAACCTCCCCTGGCACAATTTCCATCCATTTCCCCTTGTCCTATCACTCTCCACTAGGGAGAACAGAGCAGTCCCTGCCTCTCTACAACCTCCCTTCAGGTAGTTCTAGAGAACCATGAGGTCTCCCCTTAACCTTCTCTTTTCCAGGCTAAACAGGCCCAGATCCCTCAGAGATGCATGCTAAGCTATTTGCCTTATTAGAGAACTTTACATAAAGTCCAAAGTTAAGAAGCTGCCCTATGTAACACTAGTGTGCTTAGAGGGGACATTTTTTGCTGCTAATGGAGTGTTTGGAAGTTCTCTGGTGAGACTCTTTGTTTGTTGAAAGCTGTCAGAAGCAGCCAGAACAGATAAATATACATAGATAGATGGGCAATGTTTGAGCTGAGTTAGTAAACAGAGGTATTTAGGTGCATCTGTGCTGGTGCAGGTTTGTTGTGTTTGTGTTGTGGAAAGGGTGAGGACACCATGCCTCCCTGCTCCTCACATCTTGCTGTTTGTTGCCTCCTTTCTTTTTTCCTCAAGGGAGGCATAGAGCCTGTGTAGCAGATGTGAGCTCTGTCACAACAGACTTGATCTCTGTAGTTACCACTCGTGGTTCTGTTAGCAAAATAATGGAGGGCCTCCAAGGATTCACAAACTCCAGCCTGGAAACCAAAGAACTACAGATTTACAGGCACATCACTTTCCTCTGGCAGCCTCTTCAAGAGAGGTGAAAGGAGGAATTTCTTGGGCTGAGGGCACCTCCTAGCAGCAAAGACCAACCTGATACGTAAAGCCATGTGGGCTTTACAGTGATGACCCCACAGCTCAGCATCATTTGGACCCTAAAGGTAGAGAACATATAGTTGCTTTCTGTATGCTACCTACTCCTAACAAAGCAAATTGAGAAGTGGAACATTTTCAGGACAGAAGCTGGAATTTATTTTTTCTCTATAAACATACCTCTTTATCTGTACAGAGCAAGACCAAAATGTTCCCAGTAAGAAAACTCAAATATTTAAAATCTTTTAAAAATGAAAATAAGTTCTTTCCCCAGAGAGTGGTTAGGCACTGGCACAGGTTGCCCAGAGAGGTTGTGGCTGCTCCATCCCTGGCAGTGTTCAAGGCCAGGCTGGATGCAGCCCTGGGTGACCTGGGCTAGTGATTGGCATCCCTGCTCAGTGTGGGGAGGTTGGAACTAGATGATCTTTAGGGTCCCTTCCAACCTGCCCATTCTAGGATTCTAGGATTCTATAAAATGTCCAAGGCTGTCAGAAACAAAGACACAGAATCATTTGTCAAGCTTTTTCCAAATAGCAGCACAAAGCTGAGCACAAGCTGAACATTATCCTGATTCAGTCTTGCTTTCACAAACTAGTAGCTATTTCTGACTCAGCTAACTGTTTTCACCTCTCTTACAAGTCACTGGCTCCTAACTGTTCTTTGGGAAGTTACATCTTATGAGGAAAGACTGTTTAGCCTGGAAAAGAGGAGACTGAGGGGAGACCTCATTGCTCTCTCTAACTACCTGAAGGGAGGTTGTAGAGAGGCAGGGACTGCTCTGTTCTCCCTAGTGGAGAGTGATAGGACAAGGGGAAATGGATGGAAATTGCCCCAGGGGAGGTTCAGGCTAGATATTAGGAGGAATTTCTTTGCTGCAAGGGTTGTCAGCCATTGGAACAGGCTGCCCAGGGAGGTGCTTGAGAGACAGGTAGATGTTGCACTGGGAGGCATCATTTAGCAGGTTGCTAGGGCTAGGACAAAGTCTGCACTGATGATCTTCAAGGTCTCTTCCAGCTGGAACTGTTCTATGATTCTGTCTTAAACACAGTGATGTTGATCCTTAGAAACCAAGCAGCAGAACCTCCCATGCTCAGTGCTGTATGAGCTGAGAGCAGACCTCTGATCCCAGGTAAAGCATTAAATGCCACTTCTCCACTCTCTGAGTGTTTGTGCAGAGCTGAGCTGCCTCCCTGCTCTTAGCAGGGATGATGTACACCTACCTTGCTCATAGTAAATGACAGCCTGTGACCCAACTATCTGTTACAATATTAGTCCCTTGCCTGCTGCTCATTACCAGGTGATGGAAGGAAGGGAATTTTGTTTTAAGCACAAGGATATTTTCATCTCTGGCATCCTTACACTGACCTCACCAGAGCTGGAGCTGCTGGCAGCTTGGCCTGCCATGTGCCACTTTGAAGCTGCTGCTTTGCCTGTTCAACCTCCTGCCTGCTTCTCCTGTGTCCCCAGTGAGGGCTCCTCCAGCATATGCTGCTGCCCAGCAGGATGCTTGCACAATGCCATTATTTGAAGCTGTCTCCTCCAGTGTTCACTTTTCCATTGTTCTCTCTTTATTTTGCTTCCAAAGGCCTGCTTCCTTCTCTTTTTGGCTTTGTTTTCTTTTCTTTTCTCCATAAAGTGGGTGTGTGGGATGATTTGATCTCCTCCCTAGGCTGCATTTGAAGGATATTTTCTGTTTTCAGAATCCTCAGCTGTGTTTATGCTCCAGGCTCCAAACCTTTCTCTCCCTTTGCAAAGAGGGAGCAAACCCTCCCTTTGCCTCCTGCCCTGCAGAGCCACTAGCTCAGGGACATGTTGTTCTAAATAGCCATTAACCTCCCCAAAATATTCGGAGGTCACTTCCTATTGCAATGACAGAACTTTCTCTCCATCCTTTTTGCATCCTTTTCTATGATCATGCTTGTTACAAACACATCTGCACACAAGTCCTTGTGTGGGCAAACAAGTTCACCATGAGAGGTGCTTTGTGGACCACAGAAAACAAAAACAGAGTTCCAGTAGATGTGAGGGTGCCTTGTCCTCTGGATGACTGGTCCATTGGAGATCTATGGCATAGCTATGCTTTTCCACAAGACTTTCACTTGCATCCGTCCACAGTCAAGAGTATGAATCCCTCAGGATCACACTGGAGCGATAAGACACTGGGCCAACTGGTGGTTTATTTGAGGTTAAACCAATCCTCAGTCATCTGTATTGGTGGACTTTGGATCAGACAGTTAACAGATAGCCTGAGAGGTCATCAGGAGCTAAATGACCTTCCCTTCTGCTCCCTGGGTGATATCTGCAGGCTCTGGAGCCAAGCCATCCCCTGTGTTCATTGGCACCCTTGGTCCCCCTTCTCCCTGAGGATGGCAGGCAGCAGTCACAGCTCTCAGAGGGAATCCCAGCCCCTCACATTAATTCTCTTTCACATCTTGAGTGGAGTATGACAGCAGCAAACCCTCTGAGTGAATCCTAGCCCTATATTAATTCACTCTCAGGTCCAGCTCTCTGATCTGCTGTCATCTGCAAGTGATACTAATGCCAGGTTTCCATAGCCAGCATCCCGCTGTGCCTCCCGCTGCACTCAGAGTCATGCTGGGAGAGATCAGCTCTGCTTGAGAAGGGTAAACCAAGTGCTTGATTTCAAACAGCATCAAACAAGTCAAGAAAGAATATATGCTGGGGGAAGAGGGAGGGAGTGGAGGAATGAATGGTTGGGAACACTTTCCCTTGAAAGAGGTGAGTGGAGAAGAGAGCAGACAGGCTTATTCCTATCTCTGTCCATCTTTGCTGCCCATCACTCCCCTCTTCCCCAGCTTTATTCCTCCAGTTGTCCCAGTTCTCTCTTGCAAGACCAGTTTCCCTGCTCCCTTTGAAACTAACTAGGCTAACAGTCCAGCTACCCCAACATAAAGGACCACCCTGGTCCTGAGGAGTAAGGATGAGGTTACTTGCTGCCAAGCTTAGTGAGCTCTCAGCTGCTGAGCCAGTGTCGTGCTCAGCTGCCCACAATGCTGCAAGGCACAGGACTTGCCAGGGAGATGTAAGGTCCAGTTCCCCATCAAAGGAACAGGCAGTGGACAGTCTGGAGTGGGCTGTCCAGCTCTCTCACCAGCTGACAGCTTCTGACAGCCAAATCCTTCCTCTTCACCATGTACTGCCCATCCAGGCAAGAGGGAGGAAGGTGAATGCTGATTTAATTTGGCACTCCAAGAAAAGAATAAAGATAGCTCAATACAGACATCATATTTCCTTCAGAATATTTTACTGGCCAGCAATGCTGTAATACTTTTGTGAAGGTCAGTAAAAATTACTTAAGAAAGCCAAGGAAAAACACTCATAACACATCATAGTCACTGTTAAAAAGAGCAAGAAGGAGCAGATCTGAAGTGATTTGGAGGAATGCCTGCTTTGGCCTGGTCTTTTTTTCCTTCCACGTGTTTTATTTATTCTGTATCTGAGATACCTTCAGAAGCCTAATTTCCAGAGATTTTTTTTTTTTTCCCAAGCACTTTAGGAGAATCAAGCTCTTGAAAAGGTCTCAGATTGGGAAATCTTACAGCCATAACCTCCAATCCCTCTTGTCATTTCTGACAGTGCTGCCTGCAGACACCCAACACTCCCATCACAAAGGTGAGGCACTGAGGCATAGTTAGGACTTCGGGTCCCAAAGAGCCTGTCAAGCAAAGACTGAAGATCTCACCTGGCTGAACATGAAGAGCTTCCTTCCCCTTGCCATGTCCTTGCAATTGCCACCACAAGCAAGTGGGAGATGTGCTTGTGTGTGAGCATTCCTCATCTGCTTCAGAGCAAGGTCTGAGAGCTCAGGGTGAGCTGTCAGAGGAAGGATAGGGGTGTGGGGTCTGGGCAAGGAGAGGGACTGATGTTAAGTCTCCAGTTCCCCATGGAACTATATGTATATGTATGGCTAGGCTTTGTGAACGAAGCTCCAGGGAGGGCTCCATCCATGCTCCTCCTCAGCTCCTTTTCCAAGCATGCTGATAAAAAGAGGATAGCAGATAGCACCCTCGAGCCTGAGCTATGGATTTTTTTTAGGTGAGACACAGCATGCACAGAGCTGGACCCACCCTTTAGTCCTAAGGTTCATCTGCCAGGGCCTAGCAAGCTTGGACGCTGGCAGCCAAGTCCTTAGGATGGAGGTTTAACCTCTTAGCTGGAAGGCCTTCCAGGGCTAAACGAGCTCCATCTGCCCGGGTTTGGAATCAGAGTTGTCCTTCTCCTAGGATGACTGCCAGAAGGCTAATGAGCTCATCCTACCCATGCAAGGATTCTAGGAACATGGGTATCACTCCCCACACTTTCCCGTGGGCAATGAGTTTAATGCTTCCTCTGCTGTGGGCACAGTTATGGCACCAGGGGCCACAGGAGACCACAAGGGATTTTCAGACTGTGCCTGCCCATGGAAGTGGTCACAGCACATACATGCTTTACATTCATCCACCTTTCTGGGGAAAATGGGAACCTGTGCAGAAGCACTAAAAAAACCAGTGAGGAGATATCATCTTACACCTCCAGAATTGCTTCTACATGAGACCTCAATTTCTGAATTGCTTGGGGCTTCAGTGCCCCAGCACCCATGCTGACCAAGTCCCTCACTCCTGAGGAAAGCTCCTGCTGTCCTCCACAAAGGCAGCCTGTGGCTCTTTGGATGCTGATGGCAGAGTGGCTCTGCTGGTTGCTGTGCCACTTTATTTGCCCTGATCTTCCTTTTTCGAAATGGTAAGAACTCTGTACTTAGCAAGTGCTGGCCCAGAATTTATTTGACTTTAATTTCCCTTTATGAATCCAACTGCTAATCTCTATTGCACAAATAATGAGAGGTAACCCAGGCACCATTATCCAGGATGTGGAGAATTTTCTGCAGTTCTATTATAATCTCTCCCCACCCCACCCCCCTTGAGCAATAAAATCTCTCTCTCTCTCTCTCTCTCCCTCTCTCT